>VBSM01001118.1:2930954-2948231 GCA_008086735.1 Cheirogaleus medius
TTTGGGGGTGATTGTGGAGGCAGTGGCTTTTAAATGAAACTCTTGATAAAATGTGGGTTGTTGGTTGGCAGGGGCAATATATGTAATCCTAACAACGTTTGTACCCCCACAATATAATGAAATAATAAAAAAAAATGTTAAAAAAAATGTGAGTTGTTGATATATTTTTCCTTTTTATAAGAGTACCTGGGCAAATGGCTTATGAGGTTTCACAAATTCTGCAAAGATATATATATATCTTTGCTATATATATATATATATTGAAATGGCATTTTCTGTTAACATTCTTGTAAAAGACTTGTAAAACTGACAGTGCCATATATCTTTAAACTGTATTAAATGAAATTGCCACAATATAGGCAAAAAGGGTAATTAACTTTTTTCCTTTTGTCCAGATTAACAGTGTTGTTTTATATTCTGACTTTTCATTAGACTTGAAGAGTAGCTTTCCTCATCTCTGAAATTTCCCCTTTAAGGTGTGTCCCTTGTTTCTTTGGCATGCCAGGCTGGGAGGGCAGTCCTGTTCCTACATACAGTAACCATCCATCTTCAACACACAAATGATGAAAACACCTTCAAGTGTTGGGGTTCAGACTAAATTAAGTGCCAGAAATCTACAGAAACTCAATTCATGTTTTTAAAATACTTTATATGGTAAAAATGCAGCAAAAATAGTTTTTTGTTCAAAGAGGAAAATATATACTGCTATGGTCACGGTTCTAAGGATGATTTAAGTAGTCTCTGGCTCCTCAACGGTGCTATATGTTGACTTCAACCATGGCTTCTCCAGCATCAGTCATTTATCAAAGCTAAAATGATACTGTGGAAAGAAGAAATTAAGGTTACTAGTGTTTCCTTGGAAATGTTCCAACAGAGTCTCGTCTGTCCAGACTTGCATCCCTACGATTCACCAAGGAACACTCATTTGAGTAAAAGACAGTCATTTATACCTAAAGGAAAGAATATCTATATTAAGGCCTCTCAACAGCCTAATTTTTCATTACAAAAAGAATAACTAGGAGTGGGGGTAGAGTGGGGAGAGTACAGCCTAAAACCAATGTTGGGCTATAGTTAAAAAAAATTAAGCTATGTCCAGGAAAAAAAGCCCTGAATTCTCTAGCCAGATCTTCGTACATACAGCCACCATCCCACCCCCAATCAACCCAGTGAACTCCTACTCGGGCTTCACGACTGGGCTCTAAGGCACCTCCTTTGGGAAGCTGGGCTCTCAGCCCAGGGCAGCGGCATGAGCTCCTTCACAGCTCGTCGTCTTCCTGCGTGCATGCTGTGCCCTGCGTGTGGGCCCTGCCCCTGCAGTGTGAGCTCCTCTGGGATGCAAGCAGGACCCAAGCACTGCTGCTTTTATGTTCTGCTGTAGCACCCAGACGGCAATTGACAGCTCCAGGCTTTTACTGTGGGATTCTGTGCTGCTCCTTTGTGTCATTTGCAAGTGCCTTATACAATGTCTGCCACAGCAGACCCAATAAATACCACTCTACTAGAAGTGGCCCAGTTAAACAAAGATAACAAAACAATTCTTTCCTCTTAAATACTGGGATCAGTCTTGCTCTGCTGAGATCGAGCCTAAAATACACAGAAATAACCATACATTAATCATGGTATAAATGATTTGTTGTCCAAATTTAAGCATACTAAATGTATTCAATACACAACACAAATTAATGGTAATAACTAAGATTTTTGAGAGTTTACTATAGGTCAGCATAAACCTAAGTGTTTTACATGCTTTATCCCACTTAGTCCACATTACAATCTGATGAGGCAGGTACTATTAATATCCCATTTTTAGATGAGAAATTGAGGCAAACAGAGGTTAAGAAACTTGTCCCAGGTTACACAGTAAGTGGCAGAATCCAAATTCCACTAGGCTAGCACCTAACCAAAAACCAAAGGTATAAATGCCACTATTCTCTAAAGATGATGAGCATTTTTTCAAAACTTCAGTTCTATTTAACAAGCCATGCATGTCTGCTGCGTGCAAGGCACCATGCAAGGTGTGGCAGGTGTCGGATGCAAAGAGGAGCAGCATAGAATCCCTGCAACCCAAAGCTAATGATCTGACAATAAAACCACTTTTAAGCAACAGCAACCAAAGTCAAGAGAAAAGTGCTGATACTCGTAAGATATACCAAAAGGAGCTGAGTTTAGAAACAAAAATTACAGAGTTCATTCCTTCAAGTCCATTATTTCTACCAATAAATTTTGCATTGAGTTTGGAATATAAAAAGTCATGATTAGCTAATAATTCATTGGCTATTTAATTTTTTAACAATAATTCAATATTGAGTGCTTAGCATACATTATTTCTTAGATGTGTTTTATATATGGTTTTGCATGCATGGCTGAAGAAACTTTAAGATAGCTAACGTTGAAGAAGCAAGACATGTAGGAGTGCCAGTAGCCCACATGTGTGTACAAAAAAGGAATATTTGTATGAACTATTATTGTGCAAGTGTATGTCTGGGCCGATCAATTGCCAACAATTTCTCTAATGTGAAATCGATTATATATTCACCTGAAGTGTGTTCACACCTGAGTACTTCTAAAATTACAAAATAAATTGAAGACCATGATAAGTGTAGATATATATGATCCTGATGTGTTGCATTAAAGATATGCTGCAACCTTCAGCCATTGGCTTTGACATTTATGCTCGCAGGGTCATCATTTGCTTCTTGGAATAACGATTACTATTTTCTTCATTTACCAGCATGTTGAACTTGGTATAGGTGTACATTTCTATTTTAGTTAATATTACTTGAAAAGTAATCTCACTTTTGAGATTTTAACTTCATGCTGGAGAACACCGACCCCTCATTTTCCTCATGTTGTTGTCCTGACACACACACACACACACACACACACACACACACACAACACCTTCTCATTTCCAGAGCCCTGTGTGAGGATTAATATTAATATTATATTTTGAAATAAAAATAAAAGTTAATAAAAATAAATAAATTCCAGGGTCTTCTGCTATGATGCATACAATTTTTGTAGGGTCAGACTGGTGGATCAAATGGGACATGACAGGCACCACCACTCCTGGGTGCTTCAAGACTCTAAGGTGTCACTGACCTCTGTTCTGGGACCTAATACTGCTTCTCGTTCACTGTCTTGGCAGGAGGCGCAAGTTCTAGGGCCGCAGTTATTCTTTCCTACTATAGTAACTCTCACTCTGCAGGTCAGAGAACCAGAGTCAGGGTCCTTCCAATGGCTGCATGTCCTTCCTACACGTGTTTAGGACCTCGGGAATGACCACAGGGTGGGTTTGTGGACTCATTGCACCCACCTTGAGACACGCCTGGGCCAGAGCTCTATTTGCTACCTGACTTCCATATGGCCTGTGGTAACATGGAAGCCAGGATGATGTTTTGCATCAGCCAGACCCTGTATCCAAGGCTCTTGACACATCTGACTATTACTTTTCCCCCAGTGTATGGTTGCTTGAGTATATGGACAAGGCGTTTGGGATATTAAGTGAAAGAGTCTCTCCTTATCTGCTTGCTATTCCACCTTGAGGCAAGGGACCTGTCATTGACACTCCTGGATCAGATAGTCGTTGGCTGAGTGTGTGGTTGGTAGCCTGCCTGGCAAGGCACTACTGTTGGCTGGGGGAAGTTCTACCAAAAACGGAGCAGTTGAGATGAGAGACAAACACATAGCAGCCAGGGACAGGGGGCCTGGAATGTTAGAGGGGCTGTAGATAGGGTACCAATAGCATTCACCATAGTCAACTGCAGAGAGCAAAGGGTTGATGGGGAGGTTGGGGATTAAGGGAAACAAAGGAGGCTCAAAATACACCTTTTGGAGAGAGATTGCAGACATCTCAGTCGCCCCTCTGAGCGTGGCAACAATGTGTCATGACAGGATCTGTATGACCCGGCGTTCTCTAGAGAAACAGATCCAATAGGAAGCAGATAGATTTATTAAAAATAATTGGCTTACAAAATTATGGGGGCCAACAAGTCCCAAGCTCTGCAGTCAGCAAGGCGGAGACCCAGGAGAGTCAACAGCATAGTTCCCATCTGAAGACCAGCAGGCTCTGGACCCAGGAAGGGATGATGTTTCAGTTTGTATCCAAAGGCAAGGATAAAACCAAACAAATGAACAAAAAAACAATGCTCCAGCTCAAAAGCAGTCAGGCAGGAAGGATTCCCTCTTATTTTGTTCTAGTCTAGCTGGGCAAGGCCCATCCACACTGGGGAGGGCATCACTTCACTCAGTTTGCTGGTCTGGTTCGTCTGTGTGGGTGCCCCTGGTCCCCGGGTCCCAGTGTCAAGAATGAGTACTGGTACCAAGTTGAGCTGATGACAGAGTGATCGCAGATACAGATCGATTTTGTACAGTTTATCACATAAAAGAAAAAATGAAAGTAAACAAGGAAGCACAAAGTGAAAACACATTCCAGAGAGAGTGGAACAGGTCCACCAGTGGAGAAAGACAATGGAGGCTGAGCACAGCAGCCTTTTATAAGCTCACTAGTTTGTTCCGCCTTTCCTCTGGCAGGTTTGGTTGTCATTTCCCGCCTTTGGGGATGATTGACAGGTTGGTGTTATATAACAGGTCACACAACAGGTTACATAACAGGGTAGGTTATATAACAGTTTCCATTTCTGCACATGAGTCCTCCCCAAAATGCTTCACAAGGCTCCACCCATGTTATGCTAATTAGATGGTAATGAGCTCTAGGTCAGTTAAAGGTTACTAGGAACTCTATACAATGTATGTTCTCACTAGGGAACAGTTTCCTATAGCTACAATTCAGTTCCTGCTCTCCACCCATAGCCATTTCCTTGCCACCTGTTTACCCTCCACCAGACCTAACATACTGACTCAAATGCTACTCTCATCCCAAAACACCCTCATGATAGAATAGTGTTTGACCAAACATCTAGGCATAAAATGAACCAACACAGAATCCATCCATTGTGCTGGCCTACAAGGCAGAAGAGAAAAGAGGAGCATTAGGGCCACCCAGGCTTAGGGTTCTGCCAGAAATCTGTGAAGAAGGAAAGGGGGCAGAAGAGTTTAGGATATCAGGTGGATATTAAGTTAAAATCCAGGATCTGACTTAGATGAGAATAGGGAGGGCTGGTGGGCTCGGAAGAAGCCAACGTGCCCAGTGGCTGTTAAGTCATAGACCAAGCAGAAACAGTATTGGGTTAAGTTGCAGGGGCTGTCATGACAGTACCACAAACCAGGTGGCTTAAAATGACAGAAATTTATTCTCTTACAGTTCTTAAGGCTGGAAGTCCAAAATCCAGGGCCATGTGATGTGCCCTCTGTATAGAATCCATCCTTCCTTCTACCAGCTTCTGGTGAAACCCACAGATCCTTGGCACTCTTGGCCTACAGCTGCATGGCACTGGTCACTTCCTCTGTCGTCATGTGGCTCTCCCTGTGTACCCCTGTCTCTTATTTTTATAGGGACACCAGTCATACTGGACGAGGGTCCATCCTAAAGATCTTGTCTTAATTGATTACCTCTGTAAAGGCCATATTTCTAAATAAGGTCATATTCACAGGTACAGGGGCTCAGGGCTTCAACATATCTTTTTGAGGAGACACAGTTCAGCCCATAAAAGGCAAAAAATTTAAACTGTTGCTGTGAAAATTAAATAAGATGATGTATGAAAAGATATTTCTAAAAGAAAAAAAAGCATGGCAAGTTATTGCTTCTTATACTTGATGGGTGGCTGTTAACAGTCTCTTGTTTGTCTTGGAATAGCAGGTGATCCAGGGGGAGGTCAAGAGGCAGGCTCAAGGTTGAGTCACTTTGAACTAGAAGATTCTGAGGTGTCAGCATGTCTCTATTTGAAATAGTTCCAAAGACAAATGATTACAGAAGTCACAAGCTCAAGAGTCTTCTGAGTCATAAATCAAATACCGTTCCTGGAGCCAGCAACAGAGAATGTGTTAATTATTACTGAGGCATAAAAATGTCACAACATTAACAGCCAGCTTTCTTCATTCAAACTTCCCTACTTAGACTTTGTGATATTCCAAAGTCTTAGTAGAGTTTGTCTTTTTATATCTCATATATCTTCATGTTTTCCACTCTTTTTTTAAGATAAAAACACATAGCATTAAAATTAATCATTGTAAGCATTTGTACAGTTCAGTAGTGTTGAGTATATTCACATTGTGGTGCAACAGATCTCCAGAATTTTTTCATCTTGCAATCTTGAAACTTTATGCCCACTAGACACTACTTCCCCCTTCTGATTTCCCTAGCCTTTGTTAACCATCTTTCTACTCTCTGTCTCTATGATTTTGACTACATTAGATACTTCATATGGGTTGAATCCTATAGTAGTTGTCCTTTTGTGGCTGACTTACTGTGCTTAGCAGAATGTCCTCGAAGTACAACATGGTATGTTGTAGCATGTGATAGAATTTTCTCCTCTTTTAAGGCTGAAAAATATTCCACTGTATGTATATACCACATTTTCTTTATCCATTCACCTGCTGGTGGACATCTGAGTGGCTTCCACCTCTTGGCTATTATGGATAGTGCTGTGATGAATGTGGGTATGCAACTCTCTCTTTCACATCCTACCTTGAATACATTTAGATAGATACCCAGAAGTGGGATTACTGGGTCATATGATAATTAATTTTTTTGAGAAACTTCCATGTTGTTTTCCATAATGGCTGCACCATTTTACATTTCCACCAACAGTGCATAAAGGTTCCAACTTCTCAACATCTGTTTGCCAACATTTATTATTTTCTGTTCTTTTGGTTGTGATCATCCTGGTGAATGAGGTGATGACATACTGTGGTTTTGATTTGCGTTTCCTTAATAATTAGTGATGTTGAGCATCTTTTCATGTACGTATTGGCCATTTGTATATCTTCTTTGGAGAAATGTCTGTTTAAGTCCTTTGCCTATTTTAAAATTTTTTTAATTTTTAATTATTATGGGTATGTAAATGGTTGTATATCTTTATAGGTTACATGTTGTAGAGAACAACAGGCAAGATCTTACAGGACCCCTAGACAAGCCCTCCCCCTCCCCTCTGTTCCCCTCTACCCCTAAGGCCCTTACCGAGAAAAACCATACCCTACAGCAGCTGCTAGCAGCTAACCGCAGACATCCGCTTCTGTAAACAGTTGCTTGCTGGCTCGAGGGAAAAGAAAAAGGGAAGAAACAGGTTTGCTTGCAAAATAGCAGGTTGCTTGCAAAATAGCAGGCAACCAATCATTTTAAGGGTCACTGCATGATACGCGCGTAAACAGCCTATGCGCCAAAGGAATAAAAAGCGAGCCCCTGTACCGATCAGGGTCCTTGCCTAAACGAGTGACCACTGTGTTGGTGCACTAAGGCTCGGACCCTGGCTAGCCAGACAATAAACCTCCTCTTGTGTTTACATCCTCAGTGTCTCTGTTCCTCTGTTGGGTGGGCTGGTGGAAGGCTAGTCCCTAACAATGTAATGTCTTAATACAGGTATACAACGTGAGTGAATCAAATCATGGTAATTGGGGTATCCATGGCCTCAGGTATTTATCATTTCTTTGTGTTAGGAACATTCCAATTCCATGTGGGCCTGGTCCTTTCTTTGTTGGGAGGTGTTTGATTATAGTTTCAATCTCCTCACTAGTTATAGATCTGCTCAGATTTCCTATTGCTTCATTATTCAGTCTTGGTAGGTTGTATGTTTCTACAAATTTCTTAATTTCTTCCAGTTTATCCAATTTTTTGGTATTTTTAAATATTTAAAATTATATATTAGCAAAACATACCTGAACATGTCTTGTCAAATAAAGTTATCAGCATGGTTTCAAAAGGATTGTTGAGCAAAGCAGAGTGCAAGCTACTTTGCATAAAACTGGATGGCTATTTGAAAGCTGCAAATCATTCTAAGCAATTTATTTTAAAATGAAGTTTTATTTTCACTTTAAAATAACATTTTCATGATTAGAAAAACAAACAAAAATTTTAGGAAAAAATCTTGAAAATTTAGAAGGAAGCAAAACCAAACATATTCCTGAAAAATGCTGTGAACATTTTTCTTATTTCCTTTCTGACTTTCTAAAACAGTGGTTTATAATCTTTGGTTTGTTTACCAAGTGCTCTGGCTGCACCTACTGAGTAAAATGGATACAACTATTACAAACCACAGTGCCTATTCATTCCAGTTATGTTCCTGCAGGTGTTTGTGAAGGGAGACCTCTGTTCTTGGTAAAAAGAAAAGGACATGTCACTAATGGGCGTTACTCAAATTATCCAGACATCTGCAAATTCTGCCGGCCTGGAGCTGCCTTGCCTTCCTTACCCGGCCTGCATAACTAGGTCTCTTTGCTAGGTCTTGTTCTCCTTTGTGACCTCATTGGGAACCAAAGAAGGAAAGGCTAATTCCTGTGTTTGGAACAATTAGTCTGGTTTTCAGTTCTAATGAAAAGCTCCAGCAGGTGTTTCACCAAAAACTAGGGCCAGAAACACTGGGTGTGTTGATTTTTGCCTTGGCATAAAAAAGTCAACCACCAATAGCCATGGTGAGGAGCAGTGACTCCAAGGGGCTGACATCCCCAAAGGGAGAAACAATTGGCAGTCCTTCAGTTCTCCAGCACCCAGAAAAAAGGGCCTGATTTGAAAACCTGGGTCCCAGATGCCGTGAAGTTGAGAAGACACTCCCTAAGTGCTGCTTGGAGGAGGAAGTTCAGCTCCCTCCCACTCTAGCCACAAAGGTAGGACAACTTGAAATCTATTTCACTGCTGGAAGGGAGACACAGAACTGAGATTTGTTTGTGGCCAGGCCAGCAGCCCCCGGGTACTGTATGTCATACAAGAAGGTTATTGCTTAAAATGCTCTCGGAAGCCTCCTGTTAGGGCCTAGGGACTATAGGTAGCCAATAACCAGCCATTAGCTTCTGTATTATGCTTGCTTGCTTGCTTGCTTGCTTGCTTGCTTAGGAGAGTGAGAAATTTTCAGTTGACCCTTATCTGACTCCACACCTGCCATCTCGCCCCTGCTAGTGTGATTAAGTTTAGAAACTAAGGGGAAGGGCGGTGGTGCATGGCACAACTGCCCACAAGATATAGCCGCTAGTCTAGGGTCGAAACGCCCTGGACCCCTGAGGCGCCTGCCATGCTTCATGTACCTAGTGAAATGTGCTCGGGCTTAGATCACAGGATGCAGGATGTATTTCAACTAAGATTAACATCGTCCGTAATTAGGATACTTCAGAGGCTTCCTCTCGGCTGAATCTTACCTGCAGCTGGCGACTCCTATAAAACCCATCTCAAGGATCCAAAATCCCCCCATTGTGCTAGAACAAGATAGAAATGTAAGATTAATGCTTTCTCTCGCTTCTGTAAAAGTGCTTGCTAGTTAGATTTTTAGAGTGTCTGTGTGTGTTTTGCCTTTAAAAAAGGGCCATTTTTCCATTCTCATCACTACTTTTCTGTGCCTGCCTCTCTGCAGGACAGGCCAGTAAAGACTCACAATTTGGCCCAGTTTGCTTTCTAAGGTGGTCTTTTCTCACACTTCGGACTATAACACTAACAAACACAGTGCAACCAACCCCAGGGTTTCTGATGCTATAGACCATGTGTTCCTTCTTCAGATTCTTCCAACACAAGAATCTTTAACAGGTCAGAAAGCAGACAGCAAGTGGCTGGTCTGGGTGACCTCCAATGTCCACCCTCGGCTCCTCAACTCTTACAAATGAAGTGTTCTAACCTTCAGAAGGGGCATGCGACTCTGCAGTTGCTGCTGTGCTGGTGGAGGGGGAGCGCGGAGACTGTGCTGCAGCTTCTCCGGCGTCTGGTGGGTGGTCTATCATGGGAAAAGATGGAGGTCACGGGGACTACCAAACTTCATTCCCAATTCCTGGCTGTGTGACCTCAGGCAAGGTATTTGACCTCTCTGAATCTTGTTTGCTCATGTACAAAATGGGAATGACAGTACTGCTGTATCACGGGAGTAAAGGAGAAAACATGCAGAAAGTGCTTGTGCAGAAAGGTGATCACAGGTGGGCTTTCTCTGCGGGGGAGTGAGCCGTAACCTGGAGAGCAGGCTGCTTCTCGGCACAGCGCAGTGTGTTTTCCCTTTCAGTTTCTTTGCTTGGCATTATGTGATGATTAATTTTGAAGAGTCACTCAAACAAACAACTACAATTAAATCCTGACCAGTATCCGCTCTCACAAAGGGAAGCTGGTTGCCATTTGTCCCCTCTGTTCCTGCCGGCTGACTGCTGGCTCAGCCCGGCACCAGCACTGAAATTAAACATTCTGGACTCTAGAAGGGGATGTGAGCTCTCGCCTGAAGCTGCCACAAAGGCTGCAGAGGAAGCTCCAGCCTGGAGGCAAATCCTAGGAATCGGTCAGGTGATGCAAGCAGGCAAAGGGCATTCCTGACTGGGGAACGCCAAGTGCCAAGGCAGTGACAGGAGAAGGGCAAGCATGTGGGGAAAGCCATGCGCTCTGTGCTGGGAGCCCTGGCGTCTGCAGGTCGCGTGTCAGCACAGGCAGACACAGGGACGGCTGGCACAGTGCTGCCCCACAGTGAGCACCGCAGATGCCTGCGGTTCCCTCCTCCCTCACTCCCTCCCTTTCTTCTTTCTTTCTTTGAGGCTTAATCTGGAAGCAACTGGGAGCCATCTAAGGCTTTTGAGCAGAGAAGTGATGATACTGTTCACCTTGAGATAGATGAGTCTGTTAGGCTTGTTCCAGGTGGGAACTCGAAAGTATGTATAGGACAGAATGCGGTTAATGGAAAATCGAGGTTTGTGAAACAATAGCCACAAGAGTCTGGAGAGTCCTCAGAGGTTGGAAACCCAACAGACAGCTGCGCATTCCTATCCCCCCTCCATAAGGACGGAACTACTCCCCTCCTTATCTCTACAGGATGAGACTGACCCAGGGGTCCCAGAAATTGGTTGTTTAAAAAAATTTTTTTATTGCAGTGGCTGTTCTAGCCAAGGTACTCACTCCCCCCTGAGAAACCCTCTATAAAACCCAAAGCTGTCCCCTCCCTCAGGGCGGACGCTCTTTGGCCTCCTGTCTCTCTCAGCTCCGGACCTAGCAGAGTCCAGGGATGCTGCAGAGAATTGCACTGGAGGGTGCAGAGTGGGGAGAGTGAGGGCAGCTGGCGGGTGGATGTCCAGGTGGTAGAGGAAAAGGGCCTGGACCAGGAGGATGGCAGCTGGGATGGAGAGGACCAAGTAGGGACATCTTCTGAGTTAGGGTCCCTGGATGTGGGTTTCCAAGAGAGGGAAGGAGGTGGGAAGATGAGGACAAGTTGTCTGGGTGTTACCCAGCACAAGCAGTGGGGCTTGTTTGAAGGTGCTATAGAGATAGAGACAGACGAGGAGGAAATGGAGGAGGGAGAGATGGCATTGTTGTCTTTGTGGAAAATGTTTTGTGGGAAATGACCTTTGCACACTTCCCAGTTTCCTCTTGCCCTTCACTTCCTACCTTGTGCCATCTGCTCTTTATGCCTGATGGACAGTCACTCCTCACTGTCATCCATGCACCCATTTTCCAAAACACTGTCAACCGCATGCATATAAGAGTGCTCTGCTCGGTGCTGAGGTCAGCTAAAATAAGGTCTGGTTGTAGAAGAAAGCAAAGAAATCCACTTGTAACTGAATGCATATTCTGCCAGCCCCATGCTGTAACATTTTACTGTACCCCAGACTAACTAATGCTATCTGCTTCTGTAAACAGCTTGCTTTGAGTCCTGCCATCTGGAGAGAACATGATAAAATGTAGAAAACAATACCCTCACTTATGTGCCTCTAGTTATGTAGGCCATGACCCCATTATGTGCCTCAACCCAAAATAGTATAAAAGCTTTCTGCCATCGTGGCTCGGGGCTGTTCTCTGTGATTGCATCTGGCAAGACAGGAACAGTCGCTGGCCAGTTAATAAAGGCTCACAAATTCAATTTTGTTCGGACTCGGTCTTTTCTCGCACTCCGGACCGTAACACTCGGCACTGCCACACGTATATAGCATGTAAACTGTCTGCAAACTGTGCGCTCTTAGTAAAGCAGTTCTACTAAAAACTGTTCTGAGTAGCATTCTGGGGAACTTCTGCAGTAAGTATTAATCAGAGATTCATTGAGCTGACATTAACACTCTAGGGCAGGGGGCAGCAAACTTTGACCCACAGTCAAATTGGCCTACTGCATATTTTTATAAATAAAGTTTTATTGGAACACAGTCATGCTTATCCATTTACACATTGTCCCTGGCTCTTTCCATGCTACAATAACATAGTTGTGAGAGCAGCAGAGACTGTAAGGCTAGCAAAGTTGAGAGTGTTAGCCATTTGGCCCTCTACAGAATATGTTTGTCCACCCTGCTTTAGGGTGTTCCCTTCTCTCCCCAGTGCCACAAAGGGGTGTTTGATAGTAATAGGGGCTTCAGTCCTCCTTTGCCTAAAAGCCCTCATGCCTAAGAAGAAAAGCCAGGCTTGGTGATGGGAAGCAGACATCCTCCCCATCATTGTGTAAAACCTTGTGCATTGCACTTGGTTCTTGTGCCTTGAATTTTGACACAGTAGTTCCATTGATAAAAATCTATTCCAAGGGAAGAATCCACAAAACAGAGGAAGGATTTTCTCCTTGGCTTGGCCACACCCACTCATCTGGCCTCAGTTTTTACAAGGTACCACCTCTCACACACACTCCACAGATGAAAAAATATGTAAGGGATGGGCACGTGCTGAAAGTCTTAGGAAGAAAAATTAAAGCAGAGAAAGAGGCCAAAAGTACAGACGGCTCTTTCTCAGATAGGGCGATGTGGAAAATCCCAGGATCTGACCCCACACTTGGGAGACTCACCTAGCTCACGTCCTCCTCATCCCGCCCCATTGGGTCCTGCCTTTATTTAAAAAGTTGACATTCATTTTGATTTTTTAAAATATTGCAGTAGATATTATTTATCTTTGATGACTGAGTTTTCAGTACTTCCTTAAATGTTGCTCCCAAGGCAAATGCCTCACTCGCCTCATCCTAGTCTCGGCTCTGGGAGCAGGAGTGACCAGGGAAGGGGAGGAAATAGAGCCCAGCATTGTGGAGGCCAGATGAGGAAGGTTTACCCAGAAAAAGGCCGATACAACAGGATGAAGGTCAAAAAAGTGATGCCAAACGAAAGAAACCAGACACAAAATGCCATCTGTACAGTATGATCCCATTTTTATGAAATGCGCAGAAAAAGCAAATCTGTAATCTATAGAGACAGAACATAGGTTAGTGGTTGCCAGGGGCTGGGAAGCTGTAGTGACTGCAGGTGGGCCCGAGGTTTATTTTGTGGATGGTGGCAATATTCCAAAATTAGATTGTGTTCATGGTTGCACACTCTATGAATATACTAAAAACCACTGCATGGTACACTTAAAATGAGTGCATTTTATGGTGTGTAAATCATACCTGAACAAAGCTGTTAGAAAGAAAGAAAGAAGGCTGAGCAAGGTGAGGATTGAGAATTAAGCATTGAATGAATGAACAAGTGAATCAATGACTCAAAGACAAGCAGTATCCCAAACAAAAGAGATCGTGGCAGTGCAAAGAACTAAGAGTCGGAGGCTCAGGTTGGTCCTTAACAAGCCGAGGAAGAGCGGCCAGCCACGCGCTGCCGGTGTACTTTTCAGGGTGGAAATCTGTGTAACTGTTTTGGAGCACAAAACATCAATACATATCAAGAGACTTAAAAGTGTGCATCACATGCTGTTTCTGTGCATTGTCTTTTGACACAGTAATTCTGTTTTTTGAAATCTATACTAAAAAAGGAATCCAAATGTTGGAGATAGGCACACATTTGCCCAGATGTGCTTATTGCCGAGGTATTTGTGGCACTGACAAAAGGGACACAACCTACATGCCCATCTGGTTAAATGAAACGCGGTCGCCTGCGAGGTAGAATACCAAACCGCCATTAAATGCAATGCTGCTGATGAGAGCAAGTGTGCTGGAACGTAAGCTGGAAAAGGCAGCACGACCAAGTGTACATGAATACTGAAACCCCCATGTGGACCTGTGTGTGTAGAGTAAATGCCAAATAGCAACATAGTAACAGTGTTAGCTAAGAGCGAAGAACATATTGATTGATTGATTGATTTTTACTTTGTGTTATCCGCTTTCGGCACTGGCATAAGACGCTTCCATATGTTATCTCTTTTAATCTTGACCCAAAGTCTGTGAGGTAGGTATTTTTTTTTCAGTATTACAGATGAGAAAACTAAGACTCAGGTTTAAGGAAACGTATATAGGTTGCACAATTTGCAAGCAGTGGAACCCAAACCAGAAGTGGTGTGGCCAGCCTTCCCAAGGGTAGTGGCGAGGGTTGTCCAGAGGGGCAGAACCAGTAGGAGATGTGCAGACAGACAGACAGATGAGAGGGGACTTGCTGGCAGAATTGGGTCCCTTGACTATGGAGGCACGAAGTACCGTGACAGGCTGTCTGCAGGCCTGGGGATGCTGGTAGCGTGCTTCAGTCCAAGTTCAGAAGCCTCAGAACCAGGGAAGCTGAAAGTGTGATTCTCAGTCTGAGGCCAAAGACCTGAGAACCTAGAGTCGGGAGGCTGCTGGGGCAAGTCCTGGAGTCCCATGGCCGGAAAGCCTGGAGTCCTGACATCCAAAGGCAGGAGAAGAGCGTCCCAGCTCCAGGAGGGAGAGAGGAAATCATCTTTTTTCTGCCTTTTATTTTTATCCGGGCCCCAGCCGATCGGGTGGTGCCTGCCTACCTGGGAGGCGGATGCTCCCCACTCGATCCACGGACTCACACGCCAGTCCCCTCCGGAAGCACCCTCACAGACACACCCCAAGTAATGCTTCACTGCTCTCTAGAGATCCCTCAGTCTGGTCAAGAGTTCATGCACACGTCCCCGAGGCCAGCCATGAGGTGGGCTCTACTGCTGCAGTTCCAGGTCAGAGAGGCAGAAGCTGGAGTTCAGAATGGTTCAGTAAAGGCCCAGGGCCACACAGCCGGCAGCAAGGGGGAGCCGGGACCCCTGTGGGCTGGCCCAGGTGGAGCTCTGAGCACTGCACATTCCTGGGGTGAGGCAGGCAAAGAGCCTGGCCTAGGGTGTCGCTGAGGAAAGGAGGACTTTGCTCTGTCTCTGTCGTCAGTGGAGCCAGTGCACAGGGCCAGAGGGCATAAAGACAGGGAAATTGGTGACACAGCAGAAGGAACCCAGCCTGGTGCCAAAGATGCAAGTCAGCACATCCACTCTCAGTGCCACCGGACCTTGAACCCGGAAATCTGCAGGCCAGCAGTGTTCTGCAGGGAGTGGGCCAGGGTGGCAGAAAGCAGAGAGGGCAAAAGGTCCTGCACTTGACAGCTGGCGTCATCACTGAGGCTGGCGGTGGAGTCCTCATCCGAGAGCCTGGGTCCCTTTGGGTCTGTGGTCAGCAACGACACTGGAGCTTTTCTATTGTGTGTCCTGATCCCATGCCCAGGTGCAAAGAAACCTGTCGCCTGAGAGACAGAGCCTCCAATGTGCCTCAAGGGCTAGTGCAGCACAGAGAGCTCAGCTTCCACTGAACCTTGTAGTGCTGTGTTGAGAAGGATTCTGAGGCTGTATCTGGGCCTCAGAATGGGAAAAGCAGTATGATTAATTGATAATGTTCCCCCCTGCTACTTCTTGCTTAATATAAACTAGAAAAAGATGGTGAGGCCAAGTGGTGAAGGTTGTTGTATATTCTGCTGAAGGATTTGGACCTGATTATGGATATCAAGGGTTTTAAGCTTAGTTTCTCCATTTATAAAGCACAGTCCCTTATCCACAAGATTTCTTGGTAGATATCAAAGATTTCTTAGAAAAGGCAGGACCGAGTCTAAGTTGTGAGAGGTGGGTGTGCTGGGAAGCGGTCTGAGCAGGAAGGAGCAGCCCAGGGGACAGCAAGTCTCTGGCAGAGAAGGGAGGTAGGGAGCACGGGACGGGTAGACAGGGCGGGACAACAGAAACAGGAAAATGCTTATCCCATCTGTTGCAAGACAATCTTTGCTCTGTCCAGTAACATAACTCAACATAATGGACTCAGGTGAGTCATGATAGGACACGGAGAGCAAAAAGTTTATTTTCGTGGAGCTCAGGACAAAAGGAGGGAACTGAGTTAAAAGAGTCAGAGACTCCTCAGCCTGTGAAGCGATGGGGACAGGGGTGTGTGCTGCCAACGGCGTGAGGCAGAGGACTAAGATTTAGTGGACAGCTCCACGGTGCCTGACTTTACAGCATCTTATTTATTGTCGCACTCGGCCTGCAAAGAGAGATTCAAATCGCTCCTTATGAAAAAAGGAATCATGGCTCAGCTTGGTTATACAATGTGCCCATGGTCACAGCTAAGTCATCAGAACTGCAACCTTGCCACATCTCTGAAGCCAAAGTCCACGTGCTGCCTGCTGTACACGCTTCCTTCAAAGTGCAGCCTGGAGAGTTTGGAAAGAGGGTGATGCTCACCTGTCCAGTGTGGTCTGAGGATCTGAGGGTGGCACGGGCTTGGTAATGACAGTAGCTACACAGTCTTGTGTCAACCATGGCCAGGCACTGTGTGTGCTAAGGACTCAGCCGGGCTTATCTCCTGGATCCTTGGATCACCTTACCAGTACTTCACTGGTAGTAGCTTCACCCTGGTCTAAGCCTCCAGCATCCCTCACTCGGACCAAATCAGGTCTCCCTGTTTCCACTTTGTCACCACCCTCCCCAACCCTGACAGCCCAACTCCCTGTGGCTGCCAGAAAGACCTTTGTAAAGAACTAACCTGAGCATCCCCCAAGCCCCTGCTCAAATTGAGAAACCATCAGTGTATTCCACTGCTCTTAGGCTATAATCCCACATCCCTAAACTTGTCCACAAGGCAGGCCTTGCCCATCCCATGACTGTGGGTTCCAGCCACACTGGTCTCCCAAACCCTCGAACACAAGCTCCTTCCAGCCCACTTTTCTGCTGCCACTCCTCCTGACCACTCCACCCCCACCCTATATCCATGCATGCCCAGGTAATTATCACTTGTCCAATTAGGTTAGAATTTCCTGGTATTGCCTCTTCTACCACATTACACCACTTTCTAGAGTTTGCCATAATAGTACCAAACATCGATTTAAGTATGTAGTTGTTTAGTGTCTGATGCTTCACTTGTGTGTAAAGGCCAGGAGGGCAGGGATTTTCTCTGCCTTGTCAGCTCTGGGTCCATAATGCCTAGATAGGCTGTGCCTGGCACACAGTAGGTGCTCAATACACACCACTGAATGAACAAATGAATGAATCAATGAGTGAATAAGTGAATGCATGAATGGGTG
>VBSM01001118.1:2957275-2967833 GCA_008086735.1 Cheirogaleus medius
TGCAGAGTTTTCTCACATAACCTGTCTATCTTTTGCACCTTACGCCTAATGTCTTGGGCTGCCTGGTTGACAAAGCCCATCATAACAGCTGCCTTGCTCTCTTCTACAGTGGGGTCTATGGGAGTGTACTGCCGAAAAGCCTCCATAATCCTCTCTAGATATGCTGCTGGACTTTCCTCGGGCCCCTGACGAACATCTCCTACCTTGGCCAAATTGGTCAGCTTCCGTGCCGCTACCCGGAGACCGGCCATCAGAGTCTGGCGGTAGACCCGGAGACGCTCCCTACCTTCAACCTCATTGCAAGCCCAGGGCGGCCATTCAAGAGGAAAGGTCTGGTCAATGATCCAGGGGTTGATGGTGGGTCTGCCGTCCTCTCCCGGAACCAGCTTCTACGCCTCCCCCTGGATCCTCTCTCTCTCTTCAGTTGTAAAAAGTACCTTAAGCAACTGTTGGCAGTCATCCCATGTGGGCTGGTGAGTGAAAAGGACAGAGTCTAAAAGGTTAATTAAATCTCTCGGATTTTCAGAAAAATTTGCATTTTGGGATTTCGAATTATAGAGGTCACTAGTGGAGAAGGGCCAGTACTGGTATGCCTGCTCCCCGTCCACTCCAGGGGGTCCTACCGCTCTCAGAGGGAGTGCCTTTATGGGCCCCAGATCTGGAGTCCGGCCAGTCTGCTGCCTAGTCCCGTAGGCCGGTCCCTCTGTCGGTGGCCCTGTATCCCCCTGGACTGCAGGAGCCGCAGGGGCTGCCCCAGGGTTATAGGGCGGAGGCGTATTCCACTCCAAGCCTGTTAAATCAGGGTATAGATTGGAGTCCGGCAACACAGGGGTGGGGCCAGCAGAGGGTGACCCAGCGGGCCGTGGGTCCTGTTTCTCGCCCTTCTTTACTCCCTTGGCGACCAAAATCTCGGCCTTCTCCTTAGGGGCAGGCAGGAGGGTCTTTAGCCAGGGTGGTGGATCCTGAACCAAATCTTGCCAGACCACAATGTAAGGAATTTGGTCGGGATGGCCATGGCGGCCAAACACCACCCCTTTTACCTTTTCGATGAGGGAGGCATCAAAAGAGCCCTCCTTGGGCCATCCCACCCCAAACGTGGGCCACTCTGCCTCACAAAGAGTGATAAACTTTCTCTTTTTAACCTCCAAGGACAGATCGTGTGCCCTCGCCCTCACATCCTTAAAGTGGCCCACAAGGATAGACAATGGCGTCGTCAGGGTTTGCCCCATTCCTGAAAAGAAGAAATCTTAGACACGAAACAAACTCACTCACACAATCACACAGGTGGCACAACTGAACAAGGAACAAACAACAAAACGGGCAGACGAACGGGAAACAATGACTAACCTAGTCCGGACCTACTCCCTGGTCCCCTTCTGACCGAGCCCCTGGCTCCAAGGTCAGCCGTGGGGTTTCCAATGAGGCCAGAGGACATCTCTGTCTGGCCCCGACCGACGACCCACCGGCGCGTCCGCCTAGGTCTTATGCCGGTCTGCTAGTCCGGGGTTCGGACCTTCGCACTCCTTCCTCGGCCCTGAGTTCTATCCGGCGGTCTGCGGACGATCCCAGATGAGCCCCCAAATGTTAGAGCCGGAATCCGCAGTTCCAAGGGACAGAGAGACAGAGTCACCGAGACTGTAATCACCAAAAGGAGTTTTATTATCTAGCTAGCTAGGGTCCAAGCCCAAGAGCACCAGCGCAGTGGTCTCTTTGTGCGGGCAGGGACCCCCTACCACGCGGGAGGAGGCTTCTTATACTCCGCGCACACGAACTGTTCTTGCGCTAATAACGCTCCTGCTGATTGGTTCTGCGCGCTGATCATGCATTTGCCCTTTACAGTGATTGGTGAGCCCCCCTATCCGCATTTTCCCCAGCATTTTATTTCACCCTGCCCCTGATTGGTTCTAACCTGCTCTGGGTCCTAGCCGATGGGCTCCGGACTCAGCGCTTTTCCTCTGCATCTTGTTTCAACCCATAATGCCCTGCGGCCAGCTGTGTTCAGCAAGCAAACAATGGACAGAAGCTAGAAAACAATCATTAGCCTAACAGCCCAGTATCTTACAGTCCTGTGGGCAGCCTGAATGCAACAGTTCAAAGGAGCCACTTGGGCATGTTACTGCCCACCTGGGTCCCTTGCCCACCACCCGGGGAAGGCCCATAGACTGAGACAGCAGGGGCTGCAGCAGAGAAAGAGTTTTGTTTTGCAAGACACCAGATGAGAAGATGGGAGTGATTTCTCAAACCAATCTGTTACCAAAACCTCAGCACTTGCCCTTGAGGCCGCATCAGAAGAACGAGAACAAGTGGTTTGAGGAGGAAAGATAAGTTTATTACTTTTCCAGCAAAGCAGGAAAAATGGTAGGCTCTCATCTCAAAATCCAAATTTTCCTGCAGAAATACAGAGCTTTGCAAGGGAGGACCCTCAGTTCTAGGCTATTGTTGTCAATGATTATAATCTCCTGTCTCTGCTGAAGACAAAGCCTGTGATCCCCTGCCCACCTAGGCTCTTCTGGGAGTCTGGCGCTGGCCTGGGGTGACACAAATTACAAAAGACATTTCCCTGCCCCTCCTCCCCTACCCCTCCAGACCACCTGCCCAAGGCAGGGATGCAGGCCAGGTCACAGTTTCCAAAAAGAATGGGGGAAGTTTTAAAGAGACAGAAAATAATTTTGCTATTTTTTTTCAGGCCATTCCCTCTGTTACATATGCCCCTGAGAATTTGGGGGCTAAGGTTTTTTTTTAGTGGTTTGGCAAACAAAGGGCTAGGGATTGGGTCTGCTAATTGGTGGGGGTTGAGCTCATAGGGTTGGGAAGCAGAGATTATCTTCTCAGTTGGGAGATTTCCTGTGTAAAGGGTCTCAATGCTTCTTGGATCTGTTTCCAGACCTGTCCACAGGTCCAGCTGATGTCCAGTGGGTCACCCCAAATGCAGAGTCTGAAATACAAATTGTGGCTTTTTGTGTCTGGCTTCCTTCACTTACTTACATAATGTGTCCAAACTCATCCATGTTGTAGTGTGGCTCAGTACTCCACTTCTTTTCATGGCTGAGTAATATTCCACTGTATGGATGGACCACACTTTGCTTATCCATTCATCCATGGAGACATTCGGGCCATTTCTACCTTTTGGCCATTGTGACTATTGCTGCTATGAACATTTGTGCACAAGTTTTTGTTTGAACACCTGTTTTCAATTCTTTGGGGTATATACCGAGTGTAGAATTTCTGGGTCCTGCGGTAATTTTACGTTTACTTTTTGAGGACTCACCAAGCTATTTTCCACAGTGGCTAAACCAGGTCACATCCCCACTGCAATGTACAAGTGTTCCGATTTCTCCACACCCTTGCCAATGCCTCTTAGTTTTTTGGGTTTTTTTAATGGGTGCTACTAAGACATTTTTGTACATAGCCTGGAAGCGCCCAACAGAGAGGGAGAAGTTGATAATGCTCAAGAGAAATGGGCCATGGGTGAAGGAAAGCCTTGGGAAGGTGAGAGGACACAAAGCCCTTAAATGGGGGGTCCCCCACAATGAGAAGTCTGTCTGGATGCTGGGCTGCCCAAAAAAGAAATATCCCTGACCTTGCTCTGGTGGGCTTGTCCCCTCCTGGTGGAGGCCTGTCCCACAGAGCAGCATGAACGGGGTTTGGCGGAAGGGAAGGGAGAGAGTTGGGGGTCTCACATTAAACCTCAACTCTCACCACCCAGATGAGGCACTGCAGGCAGGGGCGTAACCTCTTGACCTTCAGCACCCTCAGCTGTAGAATGGAGACAATGAACCGGCTACCGGCTGCTCCAGACTTCAATGGAGCAATGCATTGCACATGCCTGGCATACCATGGGTGCTTACTAAATGTAGGTCCCTTCTGTTGTCTCTTCCTTTCAACTAGATTGTGAATTACCAGGTAGGAAAAACCAGTTTGCCCTTCTTTGTGGCCACCTTAATATCTAGCATGATGATGGTTACATAACGGGTACCGTAAGCATGTGAAAATAAATAAACACAAATAAAAATTATGATAAAGAGATTTCCCAACAATAATAGCAAATATTTTCTGGCACTGGTTATGTGGCAGGCAATCCAAGGACAGCCTCTCACTTGGTCTGCACAACATGGCCTCGGGGTGAGTACCACTTTGTTCCCACTTTGCAGAGGGGCGACTTGTCCACTGCGGCACTGCTGGGGACTGGCAGGCCAGGATTTGGACATAAGATGTCTCACCTCAAACCCAGTTAGTCATCACAGTATACTCTTTATCCAGATACTGCTAAACCAACAGCAGTTGAATAATCTTGGAATTGGGGAATAATTTATTGAAGCTCGAAAGATGTCAAGAAGGAGGTTGACTGAGCACTGGAGGAAAGGAGGAGGTGGCCACCAGCTGGATACTTGAGGAAGACTTGAAAGTCCTGGAAAAGCAATGTTGTGGCCCAGAGGAACCCTCTACCTTGGTGATTTGTGTCTCCTTAAGCCCAGCTGAGGTCACCCTGGGCACAGAAATGGCATCTTCCCAGGCTCAGGTGGTTTCCAACACTGGAGGCTGGTTCATAAAGACATCTCGCATAGGCGTCCCCCAGGGATCAAGTGATTCCTTTCTGCTCCAGCCTGCCCCTTTGTCAGCACCAAGGCACCAGGAAACCGGGTCAGCCACCAGAAGGTTGCCACTTGCTCTGAATTGATGCCAACGGGAAAGAATGGGCTTTTCCAGGTTCCCAAGAGAGCACCGACCCCCAGGGCCTGAGCATGTACCTGAGTCGGCACAGAATCCTTTTCCTACTGGGCCCACCTTCCCATGCTACCTCCAGAGAACTGCCCCTCACTTCACAGCCCTCACTTCTCTTGGTGACTGGGTCAGAAGGGAGCTATTCAGCCCTTGGCTGGGCCTGGATCTTGCCCAGAGCTGCCCAGCAATGCTCCCGGCCTCCTCCCCTCTTTCTGTCCCATCTCTGCCACCCCAGCTCTCCATTTATCTCAGGATGCTGCAGAGTAAGAAGAACTAGCATGTGTGCATCACTTTTGAGCTAAGGAGAGAGAGGCAACGTGGCATTGATGAAATAATGACAATGACCATGGGTGCAGCATTTTGCAGGTGATGGTGCTCAGGTATTTCTCCATGGCTGAGTTTCCTGCAACAGGGACAGGTAGCAAGAGCCGGCCCCTCATCCTGCTCTTTTGGATGTAGGACTTGACCCACCTACTCCTCACTGGCTTCTGCTTTCCAAGTCTCCATGTCACTTCACTCACCCTCCCCAGCCCAGGCAGGTGGGCTCTGCACCAGGCATGACCTCGTGTTAAGGAGAAGGGCTGTGACACCCAGAGAGGCCGAGGGGAGTCCAGTCTGTTCATCAGCAGTGGCTTCGCCAAGACACCTCCACCCTTGGACTCCAGGGCCAGAACATGTTGACGCACTGCTGATTGTGACGAGCTGAGCCAGCCACCAACAGTTAGTGGTTAACTGTTTATCGCTTATCAAGATGGGCCACAGAGAAAGTTTACAGGAACAGCTGGATGGGGCTTAATCATTAATGCTACTCAACTTCACAATTTCCCAGGTTGACATCTAATTAAGTTGAGGCCCCATCTATTTATCAGGCATACTCTGTCTGCTTGCTAGACCGAAACGAGTGAGGCAAGCTCCGGAAACAGGTGAGTGATGCTTGCGGACTGGGGCGTGCTTCGAGGAAAATTTCAAGAATGACTGACCTTTATGGAGAAGCTGGAATGAAGGATTTGAAATCAACTTTACAGGGTTGTGGTGACAATTAAATGAGAATAAGCACAAAAATTGCTTAGTGCGGTATCTGACAAATGTTCATATAAAAATGAAATTGATTATGATTACAGCTGTGGTCGCTATTCCAGTGTCCAATAATCTGACAATCTCTCTCTCTTTGTCCTTTCTCTCTCTCTCCCCCTTCCTTCCTTCTTCCCTCCCTCCACCACCTTTATTTCTTTCTTCCCTCTCTATCTTCCTACATTCCTCCTTTTCCTTCCTTCTTTCTTTCCTCCCTCCCTCCACCTCCTCTCCTCTTACTTCCTCTCTTTTTCCTCCTTTCCTTCCTTCTCTCTCTTTCTTACTTTCCCCTTTCCTTCCTTTTCTTTATTCTTTCCTTGTTCTCTCCCATATTTCTCCTCTTCCTCCTCTTCCTTCCTTTTCTCTCTCAAAGGTGCTATGTTTTCCACATTCATTTTCTTGTTTGGGGATCTGCTTTAGTTTCATGCCAAAGTCAGCAGACAACCCTGAAAATTAAGAAGAAAGTCACAGCCAAGCGTTAATCCATTGGAGAACTTGGGGACCAGGTGCGCTGTGGGGTTCTCCATGCAGAGCTGCTGGCCAGCGGCTTGCTGGGACTGCCTGGTTTTGCCCTGGGGGGCCGCATCTCAGGGTGGACAGTGTGTGAGGTGGTGGCTCCAGGCACCTCCAGGAAGGGTGGTCTCCAGCTTTCATGAACCGCATGTGGGAGAACAAGTGCCACTTGCTGTTTGCTGACCTGTTGTGGTTCACCAGCGCTCATCAGTGTCTGTCCTTGCCTCTGTCCCCCCACCCCACACGGGCTCAGTGAGAGTGATGGTCTGGCTCCAGGCTGTCTGGGCTCAGATCCAACCTCTCTGACAGGTTTGGAGAGTGAAGTCACTTCAAGCCTTGGTAGCTGTATTTCTAACATGGACCCAGCATTGCAGCAGACACAGGTTTTATTGGCAGCAGTAGCAATAGTGGTGGCAGAGGTGATTTTCTATTAATAAATATTTAACCCCAGTTAAAGTCTAGGTCCCTACTAGTCAGACTGCCTGGAGCAGTCCTGGTCCTCTGCTGTGCTAGATGCCAACTTTACAGCTGCTGGATGTGGGAGGCCCAGCAGAGAGGCGGCCAGGCTGCCAAGGTGGCAGGTAGGCGTTTGGGGACATGGGCAGGTGGCTGTTCACCAATGAGTACAGCAGCATCTTGATCTTATAAGAACCAGCATGTCCACACTGGCAGGTGCCAGCAGGGCAGCAGTCTCGAATAGCAGTGAGGTTAGTGCTGTCACTACAGATTGGAAAGACAGAGCTAGCATTTTTGAAGCCCTCACCATGCATGGTGTTTATTTATCTTATGTATTTATGTATATTATTTTACTAATCTATCATTCTGTTTAAGTCTTAGAGAATTACTTTGAGGCAGTTTAGAGTTCTTTAGTCAAAGGCCACATGGGACCCCTCCTCTTTCCCCTTACTCAGTTCTAAAACACCATCCATTCCTTGAGGCTCTCGCAAACCGCGAGTACCTGGTCTGTGTTCCACAAAGGCTGTGCCCGTGGGGAAGAGCATGACAGCTGCCGTGCATTTGGCATTTACCGTGTGCTTCACACACACGGACTCATTTCATCCTCACTGTGAGCTGATGAGGTAGTTCATGACATTGCCCCCATTTAAGACATAAAGAAATGGAGGTTCAGAGAGGTCAAGTAACTTTCCCCAAATCACACAGCTAGTAAGCTGTAGAGCTGGGATTTGAACACATGGCTCAGGAGTCCATGCTGCCTAGGGTGCAAGCTGTGTGCACTTGGCCTTGCACTGCATGGGCAGTCAGCTTCCCACCTGTGCCAAGATGTCTCAGGATGACGAGGGCATCTTCAGCTCTGTAGTAAATCTCTGTAGGGCGAGGCACAAAGCCTCGAACCTCTGCTGCCTACAGCTCCCCTGGGCGGGGTCAGTATTGACTTTTCCTTGCTGGTGGGGGCGTAGGAGAAGCTTGGAGTTGGCAGTGACCTGGAAAGGACAACCCACCACCCACATCCTCCTGGTGCCAGCACGTTCTCTGTTTCAGCACATTTTCTAGGAAGAACGTGCAAGTCTCTCCCCATCCTCAGCCTCCTCCTCTCAGCACAGAGACTTCACTGTTTAGGGTCTGCTGAGTGCATTGTCCCCCCACCCCGTGCCCAAGTCCCCCTGCCACAGTCACATCCCATGGGAATACTGAACACACGCCATCACTGCTGTGCTCACTGCCTCTCCCCTCCCCCCAGGTCTGGACTCACTGCCTCCTCCACGTACATGATTGTTCATCTGCTCTGACCTTGATTTCTAGGTGGTTCCCACTTTGCATGGATGTATATATCCCAACGAAAGCCGTATGGGGACCACAGCTTGTACCACGTCTTCTCTCAGCCGTTTTCCAATCTAAGCCCCCAGTGGCAGCTCGGAATGCCCCTGTCTTCTCCCACCTGCTTTCTCCACCACTGAGCCACAGACAGACCCTAGCACCTCCCGCAGCCCGGCCAGGCAGCTTTCCAGGTTCCTCAGTGATGAGTCCGCGGCTGGCTCCTCACTCCTGCCACCACCAGCCGCCTTCTTTCCACTTCATTTCTCAGCTTTGCCTCACGATTTATAAGGACACATGAACAGGCTACCAGTGCCATTAGAACATCACACCATTGGACAGGAGTCCCCATCATCCGCCTCCCAGACCTGGAAGCACTCCTCGCTGTACCTTTGACCCCATACCCCACCACCTGCCCTTTCCTCTGCTCCCACTCACCGTCAACGTTGTGCGAAGACTTGTCCACACGAGGCTCTTCTCCAGAAGCTCCAGCCTCTCGTCACCCTCTCCCCTCATGTCACCCTTGTTGTGGTTACTGATGGCCTCCACATGGCCACGTGCTGTGGACACTTATTCTTCCTCCTACTTGACCTGGGACTATGGCCAACACAGTCGAACCCTCCCATCTTCTCAAAGTTCTTGTCTTACCATTCCTAACACCTCACTTTCACTTACCATCCTCTGTCTTCTCTTTCCAGGTTGGAGTTCCTCAGGCATCTTCTCTTCCTACTTTCTCTCCCTGGGTGACTTTACCCAGTCCCACGGTGTTAATGACCATTTAATTTATCTGCATCCCAGATGCTTCTTGAGCACCACTCTTATGTCCAATGGCCCAAGTGCTATTTACGATTTGATGTCCCCAAACATCTCAAGGTCAACACTCCGTAAACAGAACTCTTCATTTCCTCCCGCTCCCAAATATATTATTCTCTGAGTATTCTCCAGTTCAGTGCATGATAGTTATCATTAATTAGACAACAAGGGTTTGCCAGGCATCTCCCAGGCCTTTTATGTACAGTACCCTTCAGCTAACAATCATGCTGTGAGAGGATACCTATCTTCAACAGATTGATAAGGGAACAGACTTACAGGTGGGCCAGTGGCAAAGCCAGGAGGGGGACCCAGGTTTCTGATTCCAATGGCTTATGTCCTTTCAAATCCTGACTCTCACTTAATCATTTGGAGACTTTCTTTATCCTTGGGCACCTGTAGGGCCACCATGTTGTGTAATTCCAGAGCAACATTTACGATGTCATCTGCATGGATGGCAGTTCTTGGAGTTCTGCAGTGACAACATTCACATAAACTAGGATGACAATGAGTCCCTAGAGGTGGGCATTTTGGTGACCATGGATACCCTAATTCTGTATTTCTTTGTCCCATCCCATGAGCCCATTCTGTCTCCTCCCTTCCCTTCGCTTCCACCCGCCCCTTCTCCCCATCCTGCTCACCCTGCACCTCTCTGGCCAGGCTGTCAGACTGTGGGCGCAGATGAAGCAGTTATGGCCCCCGAGCATGAGGAGTGCAGGAGCGTATCAGTCATGGTTCTCTAGAGAAACAGAACTAGTAGGAGATACACCCCCCATCTGTCTGTCTGTCTATCCAGGTTTCTTTGAAGAAATCAGCTGATGTGATTGTGAGGGTGGCAAGCCCAACACTCACAGGGCAAGCTAGCAGGCTAGACGTTCTGGCAGGGTTGGTGTTGCTTGCAGTCTTGGGCCAAAGGCGGGAAACTCAGGCAGAATTTCTATGTTATAGTCTGTGGCAAATTCCTTCCTCTTCAGGGGACCTCAGCCTTTTCTCTTAAGACCTTTAACTGGCTGGGAAAGGCCGACCCACCTTACGGAGGCCATCTGCTTTACTGAAAGTCAGCTGGGTGGAAATGTTACTCATATCTGAAGAATACCTTCCCAGCAGTATCCAGACCGTTCTCCAGATGTTTGGCCAAACAACTGGACACTGTAGCCCAGACAAGTTGACACACACAGTGAACATCACAAGGAGGGCGCAGCCCTTGGCAAGGACACAGATACAGGCACAGTCAGCCCAGCAACCTGGTTCCTGCTGGGCTTGTGGAACATGCCACGGAACACACAGGAGTGATCCAGATTTCTAGAAGGACAAATGGACCGAGGAGGTGAGCCTCAAAGGTGAGGCAGAGGAAGGAGGAAGGCACCAGGCCAAGGGCACAGCCTAAGCAGCGGCAGAGAGGCCTGCAATGCACACGGCTCCAGAGGGCTGGAGCGTCCCTCCAGTGTGTGCCAGGATGAGACAGGTGCGGCCGGCCCCTTGTGAGCAGTTGGTGTTGCTCACAACCAACATTCTTGTCTAGCCAGCTGAAATGACTTCTGGACCTAAATCAGTGGCTCAGAACCCATCATCCTGTAACAAATGCACATTCTTCCAGAATGGTATTTTCTGCCCCAAGAAGCAGAACATTAAAGCATTATTTTAACTATACTTGGCTACCCGAGACCTT
>VBSM01001118.1:2975976-3023571 GCA_008086735.1 Cheirogaleus medius
GGCCTCCCAGAGTGCTAGGATTACAGGCGTGAGCCACCGCGCCCGGCCCATGGGATTTCTTGTTTGGGATGTTGTGGCTCTACTTTTGGGGCCAGTGTGCCCAGCAAGTGTTCAGTCGCTACAACTCGAGGCGTTTTCAGCCTGGTGCGCTCGAGCTGCAGGGGCCATGGCTTGTTACACGTCCTTCAGAGGAGCCGAGAACAAGGCCTTGGGAGCAGCCCTGGGCCCACCCGCCCAGATCCGCAGGCCAGGAAGTGTTAGCCCCGATCGGCAGCCCTGCTTCATGGGGTCTGCTCTCTACTGTGACAACTGGCTGGCCAACTCTGCCATAGAGCCCTGTGTGCCAGGCACGTTCCATTCTCATAGAAATACTGGAAGTCAGGGTCCTAGCTCTGGCTGCTATTACAGAATGCCACACACTGGTGGCTTCAACAATAGGCATTTATTCTCCCACATTTCTGGAGGCTGAAGTCCAAAATCAGAGTGCCAGTGGATTCTGGCAAGGACCCTCATTATGGCTCGCAGATGGCCTCCTTACCACTGTGTCCGTGCAGCAGAGAGAGGCCGTATAAGAGAACTCACCAGCTCTCTGGCGTCTTTTATGAGGACACTAATCCCACCATGTGGACACCCCCCTCACTGCCTCTAACCCCAGTTACTCCCAAAGGCCCCATCTCCAAATACCATCACACTGGGGATTAGGGCTTCAGTGTACAAATACAATTCAGTCCATAGTAGTTCGTTATTGATGTCATCTCTATTTTGTGGATGAGGAAACAGAGTCTCAGAGTTTAAGCATCTTGCCCAAGATCACACAGCTAAGAGGTGGCATCGCTGGAACTCAAACCCAGGTCTGTCTGAACCGAAGATCCATGCGCTAGCCCCCCACTGACCACCAATGCCAGACCCCCGAGTCAGTGGTGGGGGAGCTTTGTGTGGTCTACCGAGGCAAAGAACCAACCAGGCCAGGCACAGGTACCAGCCACACCAGCACTTGAGGGCTGTGCTGGGTTTTACCACATCATTCGAGGGGCTCAAAGACAAGTTCAGATGATGTTGTGATGGTCTTAGGACCAGGAACCCACCACTGCCTGAATCCTGCCCTTAGCTTCTCCCTCCCTGGGGCTCTCTTTGGAAGGAGCAATACACGTGAAGAACATGATCCCGCAGAGAAACGAGACAGCTCTGTTACCAGCCAGACCAGCGCCCCAGACTTCTGCCCTCCCCATGGGGTCATGTAAGCCCCTCTCTGCTCTGCCTAAAGACCCTGATGTTTTATGCTTTCCTCATGTTGCTTTGCAGGAATAGAGTGGTAGATGTCGGTCAGTCCTTGCACTGACCTTGCTCCTGGCATGTGGTCAGGCGCTGGGGTAGAATGATGACAGGACGCACATTCGTGTCCTCGAGGTGCCCCAGACCAGCAACAGTGACATACGCCAAGAATAACTACCACATAGTGAGACAGGCTGCATGGAGCTGTGAACACAGAGCTGTGGAAGGACTTTATTTAACCTGGGGCATGAGAGAGAGCAGGGGCTTCTGTGGGAGCAGGAACGAGGCACCTAGACATGGGGTCCAAGAGTGCAGAGGCTGGAAGGAGGAGCCAGGGCCAGCCTGAGCAGGGTTGCAGAGGGCAGGAAAGGAGCATGATCCAGGCCTGCCCAGACTGTGAGCACCGGAGCAGGTGAGGGCCAGGGTCACCCTGGGAGGCCCTCCTGGAGCAGAATGCCTGGAGCGGGTGCAGGGCGCTGCGCCATGTAGGCGCCTCTGCAGAGCAGTGGAGCCAAGCCCCTCGTGAGAGAGCTGTGGAATGAAAGGAGATGTCAGCTCGGCATCTAGCAATCACCCTGCATTCTCTCTTCCCTTTGCAAAGGGTGTAGAGAGGGGTGAGCAAGGCGGCCCCAGGATCAGGGAGCCCAGGAACAGAGCAAAGACTCCAAGGAGTGGCATCTAACACAAGCTGGAAGGGCCCATGCCTGGGGGGTGTTGGGTGGAGCAGCCAGACCTGGGGTGCTGGGCTCTCACGGAGGAGGAAGAAATGCTGGGAATGGAAGAGACGCTGCTACTGGGTGCTGGCAGTGTCTGCCTACAGAGCGGGTGGACAGAGGCTGCCAGCCCGGCTGCTGTTAGAAGCGAGTCACTGCATGGACGCTGCCCCACCAGAAGGGACGCAGGCATTAGCACTGGCATAGGCTCCCGAGGCTCCTGCCAGCCAGCTTCACTGCTTCCGTTGTCGGGTGACTGGGTGTCCAGAAGATGGGGGGACAGAAGGACCCCAGGCCACGGCCATCCACCAGCAGGGGAGCAGCACTTTGCTCTCTGAACAGTCCATGCGGTAGCTGCCAGCGGCCCTGGCTGCCACCTAGCCGCAGCCTGAAACATGCTCAGTGCTCCTCTCTCCTGAGACATTCGGAAACCTTCTGGAATGCTGAGCATGAGAATAACTAACTCACCTGTGGGCACCAGCTGTGCGTGTGGCCCGTGGTAGGGATTGTATGCTTATTTCATTCTGTCACAGTCCTGTATACTGGCCCCTCATGGCTAACCCCCTTTATAGAGGAGGAAACTGAGGCTGAGGGAGGTTGATGAACCCAAGTTCTGGGGATGGGACGTTCCCTAAATTTCTCCTCAACACAATTGCCCTAAGTGAACATGCATTCTGCCCACTCTCCAGAATTTGACTCCTTAATTGCACCCCATTTGGGACACAATACCTTGTGCCTCATGAACCCACAGGGGGTCTTTGGCCAGTCCTGGCTGACAGGATTGAGCAGAGGTGATGAGAAGCCACCCGAGGCCTGGCCCTTGATGGCATCTGCAGGCTCTTGAGTCCTTTTTTCCCCTGGACAGCAAAGGTACAGGATCGGGGAGGACTGTCCCACACATGCTAGACTTTGTGTGAGCTGCCAAGAAATCTTCATTGTTGTTAGCTGTTAAAACTCAGGGGTATCTCTGCTGTGGGGTGCACTGATCACCATGATGAATGTGCCCCACAGCAAACCCTTAGTTCAGTCTCTAGCCTGGCCCATGGTGGGGTTTCCCGACTGGTTTCCTTGTTTCTACTGCGTCCCCTGTAGTTTATTTCCCCCCACAAACGCCAGAGAAATCCTTGACAAATTAAGGCAGAGCACATTATGCCTCTGCTCAGAACCCACCATAGCTGCCCGTCACCCTTAGAAAGCAAACCAGACCTCAGGGGCCCCCAGCCCAGGCACCTGGTGCCAAGTGACCATTCTGTCCTCATTGTCCACTGCTCTCCCTCTTGCTCCCCTACTGCATCCACACGACCCTCCTCCCTGACTGCACACAGAGCGGCAGGCCCTCTGCACTTGCTGTTCCCGCTGGCTGTGATGCTGTTCCATTGACACACCTGCACTCTCTCCTTCCATTACTTCCAGGCTCTGCTCAGATGTCTCCTCCTCAGAGCTGTCTTTCCTGACCAGCCCATCCAGAGTAGCACCTCTCCATCACGCTTCAGCCTCTCACCAAATTTTTTCGTCCTTGTAGTATTTGACGCCACCTGAGATCTGATATATGTATTTGCTTCTTGTCCGTTCTTCCCCTGCTTTAGGGTTTAAGCTCCATGAAGACATGGACTTTATGGTTTCCTTGTTTCTGTAGTACCAGTACCTAGAATAACACCTGACACATGGTACGCATTTATAGTAAATATTTGCTAAATGAGCAAATGGATAAATTTAAGCAAATGTGGTTTCAAGGCAAGTATCCTAGATCTCCTCTCTCCCAACCAAATTGCCAGATCTGTCTTGTGTAAAATTCTAGCACCACCTTTACTAGGTTCACAGATGGGGATTTGCACCCTAGTTTGTCTAATTCTCAAGTATTCTTTCCTTCTGCTCCACTAGGCTGACCTGCTATAACAGGGCTCAGCAAAATTTCTGTAAAGATCCAGATAGTGCATATTTTTAACTTTCCTGGCCATATGCTCTTTGTTGCGACTCTTCGCCTCTGCCTTTGTAGAGAGAAAGCAGCCACAGACAATATCTAAATGAATGGTCAAGGCTATGTGCCAATAAAACTTTATTTACAAAAACAGTTGGTGGGCCGGCATTTGGCCCACTGGCCCACTGTTGTGCCTGGGACCTGTTTCATGATACTGCTAGAATAATCTGGGATTGCCAGAGTTGTAGTGGAAGATGTTCCCTCGGGGCCTATTGGCACCCAGTGTCGTGTCTGGACCTCACCTGAGAGGCCAGTGAGGCTGAGTGGAGACCCCACAGGCTGGAGTAGGGGTCTGAGCTTCCAAAGCTGTTCTCTGGCAGCTGAGTTGGGTCCTCCTCCTTGGGGAGGCAGGCAGGGCTGATGCAGCCCTGGGCAGGATGACAGTGTCTGGGCAAAGCACGAATCAAATCTCTTCTTGCTCAGGGGCATTGTCCAGCGAGCCTGTGGGAAGATTCTGGAAGTAGTGTTTTAAAGAAATGCAAAGTCTGGACCATGATGGACAATGTGGAGCCCAGACTCTAATCCAAAGAAGCCCAACAGAAACAAAAACAAAACCAAGAGGGAAGGGCTCAGGAGTGGCCAACCAGCGAGGAGCAGCTATTGAGGTGTGGTAGACTGGATGGGCCCCAGGACTCAGAAAATTTCCATGACTGTAGGATGAACCCACATTGCACTGAGCCTGAGAACAGCCAGCCTGGGCAGAAAGACCACTGGGAGGTGCATATTAAGCAAAGTCACTGAGAAGGACCCAAGTTGAGATAGATGGGTGTGTGGAATAGGAAGCATGAGTAAAAATGGAAATTAGAAGCAAACAAGGAATGCTGTGGTCAGAACAGGGAAGAAGGTGAGGTGGGTGGGACTAGTTCCAAGGATAGAGAGTGAACAAGTTCCTCGCCTGTCACTTGGGGAAGTGCAAAAGTACAGCAGACAGGATTCCAGAGGTTTAATGTTGATGAAATGGCTATTTCTGAATCCCAGATACCAAAGTGTCATTCCAAACAATGCTGGTCATTCTGTTTCCCTGGTGTGTATCAGAGCATCTAGTGCACAGGAGGTTTGCAATGACATCACATGCTAACCACCCAGAGCTGGGCCATACTTCACAGGTGCAGAGCACAGTCCCCTGCAAGACTGTCCTTACTGCAGACACCAGCTGCAAGCTCACATTCTCAGAAATGTGGGCCACCCACACTTCTGAACATCTGGTTACAAATTTGGGGGTTCCAAATTTGATAATCCAGGTTTGATAATTTGCTAGAACTCCTAGAACTCAGGAAAGTGCACTGCTACAATTCCAGTTTTATCACAGCAAAAGGGTGCAAATCGGAATAAGTGCAAAGAGGAGACACATGGGGCAAGGTCTGGAGGGTTCCAGATACAAAGCTTTTGTGTTTCCTCTCCCCACAGAGTCAGGACTCATTACCCCTCCCCAAGTACACTGGTGTGTAACCCTACACACAGACTGTTGCCTACCAGGAAAGCTCACCTCAGCTTCAGGGTCCAGGGTTTTTATTGGGGTTTCATTAAATAGCTATGTAACATCGAATCATTGGCCGCGAGGTTGGACTCAGTCTCCAGTCACCTCTCCTCTCTGGAAGTAGGGCTGACGTCACTCGGCTCAAAGCCCCCACCCCTAAACCCCTATATCACATGGCTGGTCTTTCTGCCATGGGCAGTCCCCTTCTGAGTTATTTCATTAGGATACACTGTTGCTAATGAGGTGGGGTCTTTATCAGCCCACCATGAGTAACTGAGACACAATTATCACTCAATGAATCTTAAAGATTTAGAGTCTACCTTCCAAGAACCAGGCACAAAGCCCAGCCAAATTCTTTATCATTCCATTGTATATTGTATATTATATAATGCACATTATATAAATGTATATTATAAACACAAAGTACTCAAAAAATTTGTTAAGTGCATGAGTGAATGAGAAAAGGAAGGAGTAAGGAAGAAAGAATGAATGAGATCTTTGGGGGTCTAACTTATTGCCCCCACTTCCACCCCATACAAATTCAGACTTACTTGAAACAACACTAGCACCCACAAAAAGAATGCCGCAGATAGTTTGGCTTTTGTAATGAATTACTCGCTTTTCCAGGGGATTTTGAGTTGACGATGTTTTATCTTCTCTTGAGAAGGAGACACAGAATCTCACCCTTGGTGTTAGTATTTAAGCCCAAGATTTCCGTAGAGTGATTAATTCAGCTCCTCATAAATTTCCCAGCAGAAATGGAATATTCTATCATTTTCCTTTTCCTTCTCCTTCCCTAAGGGCAGATAAACAAATGGTGATAAAAAGTAAAATCAACATTTCCCTCTACAAGGGTAGAGCTGCCCCAATTAGCTGCAGATGTTAGAAGCTGAGTGAAGAAGAGATTCGAATGAACCAACAGACAGAGAACCCAGAAGCGAGTTCTTTCAGTTCATCTCATCCCAGGCTGCAGGCACAGCGGAAGCTCTTGGAGAAGCGTGGCCCATGGCCAGTGCCTCTGTGTGGCCTGAGTCCTGGTCTCAAGGAAACCAGGAGGGAGGGATACACCTGGATTGGGTCAGTGACGTCAGTCTGGGCAGGTGCAGGGGCCGCTTGGTGGGGCTTAGTTAGCATCTCGGTGGGGAGGCTGAGAGTACAGCAAGGCAGAAATTATGGCAATTATGTTGATGAAATGGCTATTTCTGAATCCCAGAGTTTCTTTTCCTTCTTGCTCTTTTCATTCTTTCCTCCTTATCTTTCACTTCACCTTATCTTAGTAGTTATGAGAGCAACAGACTTCTATTAGAAAAAGAAAACAGCATAGAAATTTAATAATAAAATTCTAGTATAAATTTCCTCTATGAATAAGAAATGGTATCTTTCACAGGTATGTCAACCCCACATGGCAAATATTGCGATAATATCCCCCTTTACGAATAAGGGAGAAATTGAGTAGCCGACCCAAGGCTGCTCGGCAAATGGATAGCACCCCTGGGTCCAAGCGTGGATGGTCACACCACGGGCTCCACTCAGAGGCCACTTTCAATGCTTCATCTAAGTCCATTCTTTTCCAAAGGTCACCTGTTTAATAGCCTCCTTTTCTTGGCTTAATATTTATATTGTAAACATCTTTCCACATTGTTAAAAATGCTCCCTCCCCAGGGTATTTAATAGCTGCGCAGTGCTGCATCATGTGGCTATCCCATCCCCCTAATGTGGGCCCCTGAGCTTGGTTCCAATTTTTCCCTAGTACAAGACGCTGTTGCATTATTTAAATTGGGAGTTGTGAGTCATGGTTTGGTTTGGGTTGATTAGAGCCTGCTGAGTTGCTATGGGGCTTTGGTGTCTGGGCATCCCAGCCATGGGTGTCAACCCTATCCTGCTCCACACCCTGGAGGTCCCAGCTTCTTAGATCTGGACAGCCTGCATCTTTGATTCAGAATGTTCTCATCTCATAAAAGTCATAAAGGAAAAATGCCTTTGTTGCACCTAGCAGGGAAAGGCCCATGGGCCTGCCAAGGCCCAGGAAAGTTGGGTGGGACAGTGGTTGCTGCAGTCAGAGAGCTGGGGTGGATGACACAGCAAGATGGGAGGTGGGAAGAAGTTGGAGGGGGCATGTGGCACCACTGTTGTGGATAAACTGGACAGGTGCAACTGGAAACATCCTGTTTCTGACCCACAGGGGAGAGACCCTGAGATTTAGTGAGCCAACAGCATGCTAGGGACTTCACATACCTTATTTCATCCTTCTACCAGCCCATGTACAATTCAGAGGGCCTTGTTACTGTTCTGCAAATGAGTTATTCCACAATTGGTACTTGTAGATTGGCTCCTGCTGCCTTCAGCCTGGTTTTCAGCAGCCTTAAGCAATTTGGCCAGTAATGAAATACACGCCCTTTTTATTCTGGCCAACAGGGGACTTGTGGAAAGGACGGGGAAATGTCATCTCAGGCCTGCATGAATGCACTGTCCCCTGTAAACACAGCTATGCGACCTCTCAAAAGAATGTTCCAGCAGGAGAAAGGCTCAGGATTAATTGTATTCGAATAAGAAAGATATGGCGAGTGCACTTGCTTTTCTACTCCTGCCTGGGGCCAAATAGACAATGAAACTTGCCTTCATCGTGTTCCATATAACTGGACCAAGGGTAGGCTGGGCCCCCATTGTGAAGGGGGTTGAAGGGGACCCAGGAGGCCCTGGAAGTCTTACTACCTTACTGTTGCTTGCAATCGATGTGTCCTCTTTCATGGTGTTTAGTTTTCATTCTGAAAGCCAGCTGTGGGAACCAAATATTCTCAGGTATCTAGAAGCACAGGGCCCTCTTTCCCACTCAATCATTCGGCTAAACTCCTTCAGGGGAATCACAGAGTGAGGAGAAAAAACCACCACAAATATGCAGACTATCACATCCAGTCAAAGTGGGAGTTGGGCATTTTCCTTAGGACAAGGGCAATGTGTTGGGGTCCCCAGCACCCAGGCGGGGTGCTCCACAGGGTGACTCACGGGTCTCAGCGCAGACACACAGTTGTCCTCACGGCCAGGATCGGTCACACTGAGCGGGTATGATGCCAGATCATAAAGAGAAAGGCTCAGGGGCGGATCCAGAGGAAACTAGGCATGAACTTCTGATAGTTCTTCCGGCAGAGCCCACGCAGGGTGGCTCCATTCACTCACGTGAAATCCGTCCACAAAGGAAACTCATTAGAGACCCAGAGTCCGGGGGGCGGGCATGGTCACAGAGGCATTTACTGCTTGGCATGTACAAATTCCAGAGTCACAGAAAGAAAGCAGGCATAAACCACGCTGAGACAGCACAAACCACACTGTTGGCACAGACAATTTATACACAGGGAGCCACTCTTGTGAGTCCTAGGAATGGTAGCAGCCCTCCCAAAATCTGAGTTCCCAGACACTAGCTCAGGGCCCACCTTGCAAGCAGGCCTTTCTAGGGAGAGCAAACTCAGGCCTACTGGATAAAAGCTCTTTTCTGCACAGGAGGCCTTTGCTCAGGGGAATGGAGGGGTGACGTTAGGGGCAGTGCTGGGCTTGTGAAATTTTGTCCTGTGTTGCCCTAACTTCAAAGAGCCTGGTTTGGCACTGGGCACTTTCTAAAGGCTTCTCCACTGTGTTCTTCATTGTGCCAGTGTGTCCACTGGTGCGGACTGTCCTTACAAAGCCCTAAGGTGCTGTGAGCGTGGACTTGCTCTCGTATGCAGCAGCGTGTGTGCTCTGGCCCAGCCACCAAGGGTTCTCCCTACCTATATTTGTCTAGGACTCCTGAGAACAATTCCAGATGAATTGAAAATAAGCTCAGTCTGCAACAGTAAGGAACATTAATATCACAACACAGGCTACAAGGTCATTGACCGCCTGTTGTCTGGCAATTTCCTGCTACTTCCTCACTGGGAATGGCAGAGTTCAGTTTGTGTCCAGAAGCTTGGCCCCCAAGTTCTTGGCCTGGGAGGCAATGGCAAGTTATTCATGGATTCTTGGATCTGAGGAATAAATGAGTCTAGACCCCTTATTTCACCAGTACAGAAATAATGTCAACACCACCACCAGCCAGCCCAACTTCTGTACTTCATTGTGTGCTTCATAAGAAGACCCAGCACTGAGCTCCATATTCATTCTCACATCAAATCCTCACAATAACTCCTTAAGGAGGGCAACGATTGAACAGATGAGTAACCTGAGGCACAGAGAGGTTAAATAACTTACTCAAGGTCACCCAGCACAGTAGGAGACCTGAGAGTGGAATGAAGCTGATTCCAAGGGCCCTTAACCATTGAGAGCACTGCCCAAAGAGGCACAGCACATGGCCAAAGGTAGCTGAAGGTCACAGAAGGACTCGGTGGTTTAAGTGTCTTGAACCCAGGACTCTGGATTCTCTACTAAGCCTTCTTTAACCATACAGCTCTTGTTTATTTCTTTGCATCCTAGGCTTTAGTTAGTACTAGTCATAATACAAATACTCCTGTATGAGTTCATTTAAAAATTCCATCAGACTCATCATCTCATACCAATTGCATGACCCTGGCCCAGCCACAACTAGTCTAAACCAGCGGTCCCCAACCTTTTTGGCACCAGGGACTGTTTTCACAGGAGACAGTTTTTCCACGTACTGGGGATTGTAGGGGGAGATGGTTTCAGGATGATGATTCAAGTGCATTACATTTATTGTGCACTTTATTTCTATTATTATTACATTGTAATATGTAATGAAATAATTATACAACTCACCACAGGTTGGAGGCCCCTAGACTAAACTCTCTGAAACAGGCCTCATGATACCCCTACCATGAACATTCCAAACCCCAAATTAGAGCTGTCAGTGCCATGCTCAAACCCTCCTTTCACTCCCTAGTTCCCCCTGGATGTGGTGTAGACACCTGAGGCTGGCAGGTACAGCCGAGTACCACCTGCCCCTGCCTAGTTCTCCAACGTTCCCCAGCTTCTGGGCCACCCTTAACCCCACTGCATCATTCACAGCTGTTCTGTATCGACACTGTTGTCCAGCCTCTGTGCCTTCTTGGATTCTGTTCCCTCCGACTGTGATCATCCAACCGAACCACCACCTGCCCTTCTTACTGGCCTGGTCTGGGTCCCCACAGCTGTTGTCAGCTTCCTGCTGCCACAGCCCTTTCACCTCATTTATAACAATATGCTTCCTCGGCTAGTCTCCCCTAGATCTTGAGCTCCTTGAGGCAGGGAAGAGCAGAACGTGTATCTAGAAGATGGGTGGGAACCTGTGCCCCAGTAGTGAGGAAGCAGATCATCAGAGTCAGATAGAAAGACACAAGAGTGGGCCTCTTGGCTGTAGGCCCAGTGGAAAGGCAAAACAACAAAACCATAAATAGGACTCCCCCAAGCACCCTGGAGATTAGCTACCATGGTGGTCTTAAAGCTACTTTTTATCTCAGAATGTTTTCTTCAAAGAAATCTCACAAGTTCCCCCAAAACATAAAAAGAAAGTTCTAGGTGAAGGCCCATATTGCCACCACCCTTCAAGGTTTGGCCTAAATCTTCCCTCCTCCTTGAAGCCTCAGGTCACAGTACAATTGTCATGGCCTGGGCTTTGGAGTCAGGTTGGTTGTGACAGGGTAAAATAGCTGCCATAACAAATAAGCCCGAATCTCAGTGGTTTAACACAAAGTTCATTTCTCATTCATGTCACCATCTGAGGCAGGGGAGCAGGAATGCTCTGCTCCACGAAGCTATTTGGGGACCCAGGCTTTTTCAATGAAGTGACCCCACCATTCTCTAGGGCTTTGGAGGCCTCTGCTGGTTCCTCTGTGAGTGGCCAGCTGACAAGGGAAGGGAGTGAGCATGGGGCATGCATGCAAACTCCTAATGCCTCAGTGGACGTGACACACATCCCTTGCATTCACATTCCTTGCATGAAAAGTAGTCATATGGTCCCAGCTAAATGCAAGTGACTGGGTAATGTGGCCTGGCAGTGTGGCTAGGAAGGGGAGGAAAGCACAGACACTGTGAGGTCTAGCAGGCTCTGCAGTCCTCCCCGATGATTCTGTGTGGTTATGGGGTGTGTTTCCCCACTCCAGAGTTCTCTCCTGTTAATGAAACTTCTCAGGATGGCTACAAGGGTCAGATGAGAGAGGTATACAAATGTCTGATATACACCTAGCAGTTGACCAATATCCATTCCGTGTCTCCTCTTCTCTCTAATACAATCTTCCAACATGCAGCAGAGGTATTGATATGGTGATGTCTGTGTTTTCTACATTAAGAGTTAGAATAAAGTAGTGGTTGAGAGATGGATCTTGGAACCTCTCTGGAGCCCAGCTGCCTGGGATCGAGTCCTGACTGCATCACGTCCCAATGGGGTGAGCTTTGGAAGGTCCCTATGCCTCAGATTCCTCATCAGCCCCAAAGAGAAGTAAAAAAATAGTACCCCTCTCATAGGGTTAAGGAGGTGAGGAAATAAGTTCACACATGTTCCATTCTTAAAATAGTATATGACATGTTGTAAATATGATGTGTGGGTTACCTATTTCTATTATTATATGGTTATTGACACACAGAAGAAACTCAAAACACAAGCTCTTATCTAGGAACCTGTTCTATATCATGCACAAGTCATGTGTTCACATATGTTAGGTTTACACATCTCAAGCTCAGTGAATGTCTGTGCAATGAATTCACTGAGCAACTCTCATCACCTGGCTTCAGCTCACCGAGGCCACTGCTGAATTCACATGTGGAAGACAAACATTTAACTGCTGAAAACATCACTTTGAAAACAGCTTTCAGGGACTTGTGAGAAATGTGCAGCCAGTCTTCCAGCCTTCTCCAGCTTTCTGTAGAGGCTTCTGTCTGCCATTTCCTAAAGTCAAAGTAAGAAATTTCTGCAGAGACTCCCAAAGCAATGCTTGGCAGTGAGGGATCTGAAAGCTCCTCTGTTCTCACCAGGATCCTGAGTGCAGCACAACAAAAAGGAAAAGAAAAATTCCTCCCAAACAACAAACCTTTAGTTTCCTTACATTAATTCCAGGAAACTGGTGATCACTGCAAGAGTGGCAAGAAGAGGCCTTCAAGGGTAGGTATTAGCTAGACTCCTTGCAAGACAGCTGCGATTACTAACTATTGCAAGGCTGCAATAGGGACCAAGTTCACAACCAGGCATGACCTTCCACATGCAGAGGTCTCCCGTCCATAAGTGGTAGGAGGGGCGCCTGAGAAGTCCCGCAGGACTTCTCTGAGGTCTTTACCCTTCAGCTTCTCTGAGGTCTTTACCCTTACGTCCTTGCTGGAGCCCTTGGGGCATCTTGTAACACCGACCCCCCTTTTCTGTGGTCCCTCCATCCATGTGGCTTAGCAGTTTTCACTGTTTCTCCCGCTAGACTCTGTGCTCCCTGGAGGTTGTCACTGGGGTACTCACCAGAGTCTGACAGAGTGTCTAGACCATAACAAGCACTTAATTTATAATTACCTTTAAATCAATGAATGCACCATTGGATTTAGCCACTTAACTTTCACACCTTAATCGTGGATTTAAGAGTCCACGTGGTGGAGTGGTTGCCTTTGGGCCTGAAGTGCCACTTCTCCCCGCGACTGTGGGCACATCACGTCACTCTGAGTGCCTCGTTTGTAAACGAAGGCTTCTACCACTAGGCTTGAAACGATTTATGTATTTGGCAGAGTTTCCGTAGCTGAAAGGAACAAAAACAATTTTATCTGCTTAAAGCTAAAAAAGTTGTTGAAGAAATAGTGAGTTGCTTGCAGCGCCGGTGAGAGGGCTGAAGAGCTGGCTGGGGAGCTCTGCGGCTAGGCACACGCCCAGATCGCAGACCCGGTCCCGTGGCTCCCCTGTGGCCACCGTGGCACCAGCTGCACTGCTGGCACAGGATGCCACGGCTTCCCTGTCGCTGCTGCAGCCCCAAAGCCCGTCCTGCCGGAGTGTCTTCTGCGGCTGGCGAGTCCTCCTCAGCCCCACCAGCACGTCGGTCAAGTCCCGGTGTCTGACTGGCTGAGCCTTTGCGCCACATGTCTGTCCCCAGCTGCAGGGGATGCTGGGAGAGCACGTGCTTGGCATTTTCAACCTCTGTGGTGATACGTGTCCTCTGTTTCCCAAGAAGGAACATAAGCCAGGAAAGCCCCCAGTGGGAAGGGGGCTTGTGATATTGGGTGGCCACAAAGCGTGGCAGATGCCCACTGGAGTACATAAAGACATGGCATTGACTAAGTGGGCAGTGTTAGCTAAATGTCCTGCCACTGACAGAGAGCATGGTGCCCATTCAGAAGGCAGCTCACAGCACCTGTGAGGGCCCGAGACTCAGTGTTATGCTGGCCCCGAGAGAGGGGATGGCGGTTTGGACTGGTTGAGCGGTGGAAGTGGTGAGAAGCCTTTTGGTTGCAGTCAAATGCTCTGCCCCTGAGCTATACCCCCAAGTGAGAAGCCTTTTGGAGGGAGGGCAGTGCATGACTTTGCTGGGGCAGCTGTGACAAAGCACCATGCACTGAGTGGCTTAAACAACAGTTTGTTGTCTCACAGTTCTAGAGGCTGGATGTCCAAGATCATGATACCAGGAGTGTTGGTTCCTTCTGAGGGCTGTGAGGGAAGGACCTGCTCCAGGCCTCTCTCTTTGGTGTACAGAAGCCATCCTGTGTCTTCACATCATGCCCCTTCTGGGCCTGTCTCCAAATTTCCCCTTTTTATCAGACACCAGTCACGTTGGGTCAGGGACCACTCTAATGACCTCACTTTAATGTTCTTGCCTCTGTAAAGATTCCATCTCCAAATAAAGTCCCATTCTGAGGTCCTGAGGGTTAGGACTTCAAGATAGGAATTTGGGGGGGGGGTGGAATTCAATATGTAGCCGTGTCTGTCTCTGTGTCCAAATTTCCTCTTTTTGTAAGGATACCAGTCATGTGGAGTAGGGGCCCACCCTACTCCAGTATGGCCACATCTTAATTAATTACACCTGCAATGACCCTATTTCAAATAAGGTCACATTCTGGGGTTAGGACTTCAATGTGTGAATTTGGGGGGCAGCGGGGGTAATGGACACAATTCAACCCATAACAGACAGGGGTGAGTGAGGGTGGTTTAGCTGAGGAGCTTGGATCCCAGGCAGGAGTTAAGGGTGAATCCACGCTGTTTGGCTGAGCACCCAGAGGATGGTGGGTACCACTCACTAAGGTGGGGAACGGTGGATGAAGAAAAGGATTTCAGGGCAGGGGTTCAGGCTGATGGCTCCCATCCCGCTCTCCAACAATTAGTCCAATAAGGCACCTGTGCCCCAACCATGGCCAATAGTACGGAAAGAGAGTTTGCTAGAAGTTTCTGGGAAAGTTCTTCTCAGCACCAAGAGAGCCACAAGAGGCCAGGATCACTGTCTGCAGCCATGCAGGAATGGGAAAGCCCGTGGCCAAAACTGCTGCTCGGAGCTGCCTGTGGTCAGGAGCGGATGTAGTCTCAGGGTGAGGTCAGAACTGTGGAAGGCAGGGAGCACTTGGGTCTCCAGCATGTGTCCGCACCACCAGATCAAGGCGCCTGGAAGCTCACCACTCCTGCGAATTTGTGTTTCTATAAGTGTCCTTGTCGCTTAGCTATTTTCAGTTGGGGTTTCCTGTTCCTTGCAGCCAAGAGTATCCTGAAATGATACCATCCATCATCAGCTCCAGTGGACTGAAAGGTCTTTGAGATCCAGGACCATGTTCAGTTTATCTCTGTGTCTGGCTTAGGGCCAGTGCTCGGTGTGTGTTTGTTGAATGAGTCAGTGGATGGTGCGGATCAGAGCATCTTGTGCATCGAGGCGTGGGAGCTTCATCATCAACAGGATGGCTCCAGCTGTTGGCAATACTTCCTGGCCTCCCTCCATGCTGTGAGCAAGGTAGTTGTGGAGCCAGGAGAGAAAATGGGAAGATGATGAGTTCCTCGCAGGGAGAGGGTGCCACCCTCCTCTCCTTGTTTCCTGCCATTGTCCTGTTTGCTTATGTCTGAAACCTGGGAGTCTTATGTGCTCCTCTCTCATTTTCTCCAACACCTTCCCTCCCCAAACCTGGAGACAGGCACCCAGTAAGTCCTGCCTATGCTCTCAAAATATATCTCAAATACACCCACTGCCCTTTATGGCCACTGTGTGGCCCAGGTCACCACGCTCGGCACATTCCTAAGTTCTGTTTGAGCTTTTTTTCATTGAACTCTTCCAACAAGTTTTTGCACTGGTTCCTGTTTTCACCTCATTTTGCAAGTAGGGAAACTAAGGCTCAGAGAGACAAAGTGACTTTCTCAGTGCCCCTAACCCCATGCCCAGCTTCTAGCTCCGCCCTAATCCACTTGCCACCTTGCAGCCAGAGAGAACTTCTGAAAATACAAACGACACCACGTTCTTCTCTTGCTCAAAACCCTCCAATAGTTTTTCACTCCATCTAGAGTAAAATCCAAGTAAAAGCCATGCACATTACCATGACCTGTCCTTCCTGCCTCCCCAACTTCATCCAGTCTGCTCCTTCCCTTTCTGCCCCATCGCACCCCACAGGCTTCCTTTCGATTCTGCGGACACCCCAGGCTTTCTTCTGCCATGCTGTCTTGGCACAAGAGTCCCCCTGTCTGGAACCCTTTCCCACCATTTCCTTTTTTAACTTTCAAAATGGCAGAATGTGTAATACTTACGAAAGACTGTATAAAATACATACATACGCACCGCATGTGGCACGCACGCATGGTTTAAAGAATGATGATAAATCTAGCACCCATGTAACTGCCATCCCAGTTGAGCATAGAAGGTCCTGCCAAGTACCCCCTCAATCGTTTCCTCTGCCATCCCCTGAGGTGGCCAATGACCTGACATCTGAAATAATTATTTCTTTGCTTTTCTTTGTAGTTTAACCATCTGTATATAATTCTCCCAAAAAGCTTTTAATTTTGCATAATTTTAGATTTTATATATGGAATCATCCTGTATCTATTCTTTTGTTTTTGGCTTCCTTTGATCAATACTATTTTCGTGAGGTTTTGCTCTGTGTGTTTGCGTGTGGCTGCAGTTAATTCAGGCTGTGGCTGTAGTGCTTCCTGTTATGATAATTGCACAATTCGTTTATCCCTTCTGCTGTCCGTGGGCATCTGGATTGTTTCCCGTTTGGGGTTATTATGAGCAATGCTACCATGGGCATTCGAGGAGATATATTCTGGGACTCAAGGAAGGAGATTTTCAGGGGAGATTTTTTGGTTTTGTTTTGTTTTGCTTTTATTATGATTTTTTAGGGACAGAGTCTTTCTCTGTCACCCAGGCTAGAGTGCAGTGATGTGATCACAGCTCACTGCAGCTTCGAACTCCTGTGCTCAGACAATCCTCCCGCCTCAGCCTCCCGAGTAGCTGGGACTACAGGCACCACCACCTCGCCTGGCTTTAGAAGTAGATTTGCTGGGTTGCAGCTTATGGGCATCTTCAAATTGACTAGATGATGCCAAACTGTTTTGCAAGATGTCTGTACAAGGTTAAACGCCCCCCAGCAGAGAGCGCACATGGCTCGCTGCTACTTAGTCTTGCCAGAACTTTCCATCTGTAGCCTACGTGGGGACCCTGTGTGAGCTCCACTCAAGTACTGGATACTGCTCCAAGCTCTCGTTTGACCCTCACAACAGCTCCGAGAGGTTGGTGTCATCACTCCCATTTTGCAGGTGAGGAAGTCAAGATTCAGCTGATTTAAGTCATTAATGAGTCACTGTGCTGGAATTCAAGCCCAAGTCTGCGTGACCTGATCCTAAGCTGTCTCTGCAATGCTATCTACTGGCGCCGAGTTTGTGGACATATATTGGGTAGAAATTGCAGCTGTGCTTATCTTGGGATTGAACACTCTTGCGAGCTTAGTGTGAGGACCTCAGTCTTTGGTGTACATCAGAGCCACCTATTCCCCATCCAAACCCAAGAATCAGAATTGACAGCCATGGGGATCTGCTGGCTGTGAAGTGGCATCTCACTGTGGTCTTCATTCACATTTCCCTATTGACTAATGATGTTGAGCATTCTGCCGTTACCTTACTGGTCATCTGTATTTTCTTTTGCTCATTTTTTTATTGTATTGTTTACCTTTTTATTTCTGTATTAGAGTTCAGAGTTCTTTGTATATTGTAGATTATAGTTGTATGTGTTGCAAATATGTCATCTGAGTCTATGACTTGTCTTTTCATGTTTTGATGGTGTCTTTTGAAGAGCATAAGGCTTTAATTTTGATGAAATCTGAATGATTTCTTTTTGGTTAGTGTTTTTGTGTCCTGTATCTCTGCCTACCCCAAGGTACCTCTTCTGTTGTGTATGTGCCTTTAACATACTTCCAAGGTGGTTCATTAATGTTGGAGAAGCCCAAGTACAATGGCTGTCATAAGCTTGAGGTCAGATCTGAGTTCAGCTCCAGGCTTTGTGAGTTACTGAGCAAGTCACTTTGTCTCCCTGAACCCCAGTTTCCCTATTTGCAAAATGAGGAAAAAATAGGGACCATTTCCAAAATCTGTTAGAAGAGACCAATGAGATAAAGCTCAAATAGAAGTTAGCCAAGGGCTGGGCATAAACGTGCTGTGTAAAAGCCGCCATGTTTTCTATGCTGGCTTACTCCAGGCAGCAGCTGCACCAGAGGGAAATAACATGGTTTGTTGTTTACTTTCAGTACATCAAGGCCTTTTACAACGAGTCATGGGAAAGAAGGCATGGACATCCAATAGACCCGGACACCCTGACTCTGCTGTGGTCTGTGACTGTGTCCATATTTGCCATCGGTGGACTTGTGGGGACATTAATGGTGAAGATGATCGGAAAGGTTCTTGGGAGGTCAGTAGGGGTTGTCTCTATCCGGAGGTCTCCCCATAATGTTCCTAATACATCTGTGTCACAGTCAGGGGCCTGGCAGGCAACAGAATTCCACCCATGGTTCAGCTGGAGAGATTCTAATGCCCGAGGGGTACGGGGAGGAAGCAGGGTAGCAGAGCCCTGGGAGAACCGAAGCCACAGCAGGTTGGAGAGCAGCTGGCATGTGGAGGGACTGGGCTGTGACAGAACTCTGGTGCCCAAGGGGAGGATCAGGGAAGAAGTACCCTGACCCCTCTCTCATCCCAGCATCCAATCGGCTACAGGGGACTCCCGCTAGTCAAACCCACGTGATAGCCAGGAAATAAGGAAGCCTCGTGGTGCCATCCAGGAAGACCAGCTCCCGGGGCACAGAATGAGCAGGGGTGGATCTGGGCTCCGGGGCAGCTGGGGAACACTCAGCACTGAGATTGTTCCACCTAAGCACATACAGACCTGCTTTTAAAGAAAATCAGCGATTTAGACAGTCTTCTTTTGTACAGCTGTTTGAGCATTTGTTTATCTACTCCCAGATTGTAGACATTTAGGTTATTTCAAATCTTTTACATTACAAATAAGGCTGCAGTGAGTATCAAAAATTCTATGTCAAAATTCCCCACCAGCCCTCTGCATTCAGCCCTGTTCCACCTGTGAGCCTCATTCCTCACTGACTTGTGACAGGAAGCCCTCTCCCAGAGCAGAGTGACATATCAACACATTCCCCCAACAATATTTTCTCTATATTCTTGCTCATAACAACAGCCTCCTGGAAGCTGTTGAGGTGTGTGTGGAAATAGTAGAGTCTCTGGAGCATTCGTGTCTGAACTTGAATCCTGTGTCTTCCACTTACTGGCTGTGTGGCCTTGGCCAAATCATTTAATTTATTTGAACCTCAGTTTCCTCATATGTAAAATGTGGGTGAGAGTTCTTACCTGCAGGGACTGTTACAAAGGTTAGAAAATAAATGGAGGGAGCGTGGCCATTAGCAGTAGCTCAATAAAAAGAAGCTGTTGTCATTTTACCACTTTATTTAACACCATCCTCATCATCACCTTGACATCAATACATGGTAGATGCTCAGCAAAGCTCCATATTGTACAGACCTGAAATGAACAGGAGATTCATCAGACTCCAGAAAATCTCCTCTGACCTTGGGACTACAGAACCTCTGCTAAGAAAGAAGGGTCCTACCCATTCCTTTATACTCTGCCTTGGAGCCCAACACAGAGAAAGTTAGAACTGATGATTCAGAGCAGGCCGGGACAGGACACCATCCTGAAAACATCCATGTGGTGCTCGTAAAGGTCTGTGGTCCCCTAGTAAGCTGGGGGAGGTGCTGACATCTTCCTTGTCCCCAAGGCCACTTTCAGAGCAGTAACTAATGGGAACTCAGCACCAGGGAAGTACAACTCTTGCCTGATGTGGTGAGAGATGCCATGTTCTGAAGTTCTCCAGTGTTCCAGGAACTCACACACTCTCTTGTTTAATTTTCTCTCCTCTGTGGGGTCTGTAGATGGGAGATGGGAGGTCAGAGGGATTCGGGCATCTGCACAAGCTTAGCTGGCTCATGTGGTGGCTGAGCTCAGGCTGGGACCAATGTGTGGTGGCCTTGGAGCCCTGATCTTTCCACTGTGCCAAGAGATCTTAATTAGGGTCCTGCTGAAAGTGGTGCTGTAAAGTCCACAACTGTTTGACAGCAGGTAAGTGACTGGCTGGCACTAAGATTGGCACCACTGGCCAGGGGCCCTGAGGTGTGGTCACTAATCCTTTGGCCCAAGCCACACCCTGTCCACGGACCTCTTGCCTATCCCAGTTAAATGAAGTCACACACCCTCTGCCCCAGGGGCTGTGGCCTGTGATGTCCACCTGTCTCATACCTGGCCATGGCATGTAAACCCCAAGGCTGCTCCTTAGGGAGGCTCTTAACCCAAGAAGATGGGACAGGGAAAGGAACAGTGGAGTCAGGGCTGGGGTACAGGGGCTCAGCATGTCCTGACTGCCCCGTGTGCCAGGCATGTGACGTGGGACTTTGCCACCTCCCCTCTCAGCCAGCATGTTTCTCACATGTGAAATGAGGCCAGGGAAAGTAGCTTTACTATCCTCACCAGGAGGGCAGCAACAGGAAAGCAAAAGAGAAAATGTCTTTGAAAACATCTTAAATCTCTAAGTGATGGAGGAGTCATCACATCAACCCAGTGGGGCCGGAGACGTGAGGATCCAGACAGTGAGCAGATCCAAGGATGCTGGTTGTCACTCTCCAAGTAGCTGCCAGTTCCTTTTTTCATCATTATGAGTGTAGAAGTTGAATTGGACTGAAGTTTCAGCTTGAACAGTAGCTCTGTTGGTAGGAAAAGGAGCAAAAACTGAAAAAGAAAGCTTCCATTTATTCGCCACCAGCTACAGACCAGTGCTTGATATATGATATGTCATTTACTTCTTGTAAGAAAACTCTGTTTGTATTATTGTCCCTACTGTGCAAACGATGAGTCCGAGACCCTGAGAGGCCAAGCATCTTTGTGCAAGGTTACAAAGAATGAAGTTGAACTGAAATTCGGATGTGGGCTTGTCTGACCACAGGCCACCACTCTTTCTATTAGGTGATGCTACTGGAAGCTCCTTCTGATGCCTCATTTTTCCTCTCCATGGGGACTGTCAGGGAAGAAGAGAAAGCTGGCACAGTGTAAGAGGCTGAGGGAGCTGCGGTGGCAGCCTGGGTGGGCCAGTGGGAGGCACTTAAAGGTGTGGCTGGAAGAGTGTTTGTGTTTGGGTGGAAGTGTGGTCCTCCGAGTTCAGGACACACACGTCCAGCAGTGGGGCTGTCCCTAGCTAGTGGGTGTCTAACTCATCTGTGATTTACAAGAAAAATGAGGATGAGGAACACAAGGGCCAAGAATATCCCTGAAGATGAGCCACACCACATTACCACACCACCTCAGGGAGGCACGGTCCTTACCTCTTAGAATCCCTGGCTGGGAGAATCCCAGGCCATAAAGCATTCTGGTTGAATCCCAGCTCCCTGTTTGGTATCACCTACCCTCTGCTTGCATGGCCACGGTGGTAGAACCCTCCTTCCCTCATGAGACAGGACAGTGACTGTGTTGGTGCACAGATGCTAGCTACAAGGGCCAGCTTCGAGTCTGGGTGCCAATGCTCACAGCTCATGGAGCTGTGCATGAGCTACTTAACCTCTCTGAACTTCATTTAGGTCATGGTGACGTGAGGATAAAGTAATGCAGTGTCAGAGGATCACTGTGCAGATTAAACGAGGTGGTGGTTATGAAATGTTCATCCCAGCAATTGACAGAGTCAGTGCCCAACTTTTGTTCAGTAGTATCATCATTGTCACCATTGTCATTAGCTCTCCCTGAAATGGATCATTTCAACACTTGACAGAGCCAATTGTGAATATGTTCTTTAAGTTGCACAGAAAGGATCCTCTAACATATATTATTGGATCTAGTTCTTCCCACTGGAGCAAAGTAGAGAAAATATGTAAGAAAACATAGGGAAACTCACAGAGGCTTAGAAATCAGATCCTGGGTCAGACTCTTGGGCTAGCCGTGTAAACACAGTGATCTGTGCAGCAAACATTTTTGAGCATCTACCAGGAGTGAGGCACTGCTTTTGGCCCTGGGGCTTCGGTGAAAAAGAGATGTGACACCTGCTGCCTCGGTGATGCTTGAGCAGGGGAGGCAGCCCCTGAGCAACTCATTATGCAAGTCATCTGGGTTCCAAGAAGTGCTATGAATGGATAGTAGAGATACAAGAAAAGACGGCTGACATACTTCTTAATTTTCAAATCTGTAAAGTGCAGATAAGCAAAGCCACCTGAGAGAGCAGCTACGGGCGTTGAATGAGATCTAATTCACAGAATGTCTTCTGTCACTCAGGAGGCTTTTGAATGCCTGCCACAGGAAGCCAAATCAAACTGGCTTAAGCCTAAAAAGGAATTAACTGGCTCACATAACTAAAATATAAGTTGGATGAATCCAGTAGCTCAGATGCTATCATAAAAAAAATTCCAAATCTGTCTCTTTCTTCCATCTCTCAGCTCTGCCTTCATTGCCAGGCAATATCTTCCATGGAGGGGCAAGAGGGTCCCAGCTAGGTGAAAATTCTCCTCCCAATAGTTGAAGTAAAAGTCCCAGGATGGATCTCCTTGCCCCAGTGAGGTTTCATGCCTTCGGGGCTTCTCAACTGGTAGAGCGTTGTTGCCCTGGCAGGGAACATTTCACAGAGTCAGGAGACACTTCTGCTTGTCACAGCTGAGGGTGCTACCAGCATTTGGGAGAGGCAGGGTTGCTACTGGGCGTCTCACAATGAACAGGATAGCCCCACAACAAAGAGTTTTCCAGCCCCAAATGGTGACAGTGCTGAGGTTGAGAAATCTTAGCAAACACCATTCTAATGCCCTGGATTAAGTGCTTTAAAGGAAGAATGTCCTACGTGCTTTGAGAGCTACAAATGAGTACAATGTTGACTGACCACGTCTACTTTGCCTGCCCATTCCTGAAGCCGTAGTAGGGTGGAGACATGGGCACTCCCAGCCTCCACACTGAGAGTGGGCAAGAAGGTTTCTTGATGGAAATTTGAGAACTCCTCCCAGGAGAAGGATGGATGTCGGGCAAGCGCCACCAACAGGCATCCCGCACATCACTCCAGGCAATAGCTGTTTCTTAGAAGGACTATTTTTCTCTTCATTTTTTTCTACTTCAACCTTTAAAAATGCATCATTATTTTATAGTAGTAGAAAATAACTTTAGCTCTCTAGATGTTTGCTGGAGGAGCCTGCAAGGCAAGTGACAAGAATGCATTAGTGTGCTCAGGCTGCCGTATCAGAAAACCACAGACCGAGTGGCTTAAACAACAGACAGTGATTTTCTGGAGGTTGGAAGTCCAAGATTGACGTGCTGGTAGGGTTGGATTCTCCCGAGGCCTCTCTCCTTGGCTTGCAGATGGCCACTTCCTCACCATGTGCTCACGTGGTCTTTCCTTTGCATGTGCACATTCCTGGTGGCTCCTTCTTTTCTTAAAAGCTCACTAGTCATATTGGATTAGGGCCCCACCCTTATGACCTCATTTTACCTTAATTACTTCCTTGAAGGGCCTATATACAAATGCAGTCACACTGGGAGTTGGGGCTTTAACATGTGAATTTTAGCGGGCACAACTCAGCCTACAACAGAGCACATGCCCCGTGCTGCCAGCATCATCTCAGGGGTGAACTGCCCAGAGCAGAGCCTGAGATGGGGTCGGGGTGGACACGTTGTGTTGAGGGAGGATCTTCGGGGGTGCTGTCTCAGGTGAAGAAGCAGAAGAAGGCAGGGGAAGAAGCCAAAGAGTCAAGTTTCACCTCGCCTGATCCTCAGGGGCTCTGGCGCACACCAGAGAGTTAAGCCCCTTGAAGCCAGGGTGCTGCCCGCCCCCGCCACCACTCTGTCATTAGCTGCAGGCTGCCCTGGGAGAGGGGGACCCACTTACGGGCCAACATCAATCTTCTAGAGAAGAGCCAAGCCCAAGCCTTCAGCAGCCAACAATCTCAGGCTGGGGAGATCTGAGCAGGTAGAGAGATACCAGCCAGGAAACCTGGCACTCTGCCTGATTCTGCCCACCTCGGAAGTCTTTTTAGGACAGTGACAATGGCAAGAACTCTGGAAGAAGGAAACCTTCCTGGGTTCATGGTAGGCCAGGAGGAGAAGCCTGGATGTGACAGATAGAGCCGGAGGACACCAGGAAGGCAGGGTCCGGTCGTTGATAACAGAGAGAATTGGCACACCTGAAACAGGAAGCTTCTTTGGTCCAAGTTGTTCCTGCATCATTGATTTGTTTTGTTTATGGACACAACGCATTGGGTATTATGGATGCACGAGCAGGGAAAACAGGATTAGAAATTATAACCAATCTCTATCCCTGTCCCCTGCTGCCTGCCACACATCTGTCAGAACCAAACACCAGCCTTCTCAGCTCACACCGGACTTTCTGTTTCCCTCTGTTACATCACTCAGCATTTTGGGTTGTAATCAAGTTATTACTTTTCTGTCTCTTCCCTGAAAAGGGAGCTCCTCAATGTAAAACCACATGCACACTTGGGCCACAGCATCTAGCATAGCAGCCCATACACAGCAGGTGAGCAATAAATGTTTGATGCATAAATGGAAGGATGGATGGAAGAGTGCTTGAGTTTTTTCTACCACAACCGCCAAAGTGGCCATCCTGCATCCAAGTATGTTTGCCTACTTCTAATTCCCTAATATATTTATTTACTCAAGAAATATCTATTCTGCACTTTCTATGTGCCATGTTTTCAGGGGTGAGCAAGGCTGTCAAAGTCCCTGCCCTCCTGGAGCACTCAGACAGGTGGGGGTACACCGATAAGAAGCAAGTATGTGTAGCATGTCATTTGGCCTGTGACAAGTGCTGCTAGAAGAGTAGAGCCAGCCAAGGAGGCAGGAGGACCCTGGGGCTGGAGGCGAGCTCGCCACTGGTGCTAGTTCAGAGGATTCTCTAAGACAGTGAGCTGTAAGGGGCATGCTGGAGGAAGCCAGGGAGTGAGCCATGCCTGTCCCTGGGTAGCAGGTCTCCAGGCAGAAGAAATGGCAAGTGCAAAGGCCCAGGGACAGTAGCAAGCTTGGCCTCTTTCAAGATGAGACAGGAGATCAGTATGAAGATAATTGTAGGAAATAAGACAGAGGTTACTGGGGTAAGAGCCTGGCTTTTCCTCTGAGCAAAATGGGAAGTTACTGGAATGTTTTAAGTTAAGAACTTATCTGACTTACATTTTGAAAGGCATACTGGTATCAAGCAGCTCTTGGAGGCTGGTGAGGAGCACCTTGTAATAGCCTAGGTGGGAGAGAATGTGCTTTCCTCTAGGGTTGTAATAAGACTTAGTGAGAGGTAGAGAGAAGTGTTTGAATTCTGGACATACTAATATTTTGAAAGTAGACACAACAGGCCTTGCTGATGGATTATATGTGGATGTGTGAGAGAGAAATCAAGAATAATACTGACATTTTTGGCCTGAGCAATTATGAGGATTGTGTTGTTTTTGGTTTTGGTTTTTGGGGTTTCATTGTTTGTTTTTGAGACCGGGATGCCTGTGGGAGGGGCAGGGTGTTTTGAGGGGAAGAAGAGGGCACATCAAGGCCTCAGCTTTAAGCATATTACTTTTGAATTGTCTACTAGATCTCCTGTCAAGTGGGAAGCTGGATACACAAAGCTGGTGATCAGGGGAGAGCTCAGAGCTGGGATACAAATCTGGATGTTGTCAATGCACAGGTGGGACTTAAACCCAAGAGACAAGACGAAGTCACCTAGAAAGGTATAGAGGCAAAAAGAATACACCCAAGGTCTGAGCCCTGGAGTCCCCCAATGTTCAGAGAGTGGTGACATATTAAGGATTAATATGGGGCTACCGAGAAATGAAGATGAGGATGGAGCTTTGGTTAGGGGTTTTAGAAACGTGGAGGTCGCTGGTTACCTTGACAAGAGCTGTTTCAAAGGCTCACTGGGAAGAATGATCCCTGGAGTGGGTTTAGGAGAGAAGGGAAGAAGGAGAATCGGAGACAATGAGTGCAGACAACTCTTTGAGTTTTACTCTCCGGGGAGCAGTGATAATGGTGTGATAGATGGAAGAGGATGGATAACTGGGAGCCACAAAAGCACATGGATGAGATGTTCCAGTAGGGAGGGACAGGTCAACAGTCAGGAGCCAGAGGTGAAATTTTCTGGTGCAACATCCCTGAGTAGGTGAGAGGAGGTAGGACTGCCCCAGGCAGGGTGGGACAGCCGTCTACAGGCACACAGGGAGAGGCAGGTGCGGCCATACATGTGCAGGGATGTGGGAAGTGTCTCTCGGGCTGCTCTGCATTCTCAGCAGAGCAGAAAGCAAAGTCATCAGCTGAGAATGCAGAAAGGGGGTCTGAAGAGCAAGAGGATGTATGAAACAGTCCCCTGGGGAGAAGGGAGCCGAATGGACTGGGAAGCTGCAGAATCGTTGCTGGGGCACCTTTGGCCACTTGAGGCTGGTGGTCATGAACTTCAGGTGATACCAGCCACCACAGTTATGTTTTTCTCCAACCAAGCTGAGCTTTGCAGATGCATGTGCCCAGCAGGCAGAGATTAAACCAGCTGGGATTTTGCCAGGCACCTGTAACAAAAGGGGTGGATAAAGAAGTCAAGGGTGTGTGAAAAAAAATGGGCATGGAATTCAAGCTGGGTAAACAGGAATGAGTGGACAAAGGGAGGGTGACAGATGTGGAAACAAGATACTGTCTTGGCTTATAGGCTGAGTAAGGCTCAAGAATTATTGAAAATGTATGTGGAGAGAGCTAGCCTCTCTGGAGCATCCCCCATGCCACTAGGGCTTGATGGAAAGTACTCTCCAAACTCAAATGGGAATAAGGATATGTCTTCGATGGACCTTGGTCCTGTGCATCACATTAGTGTGTGACAGGAGGGAAGGGCTCTCATGCTTTCTCTGACCTTCTCTTGTCCAGGCTACATGTCCCCCTTCTCTTGTCCCCAGCTCCCTTTGAGGGACCTGTTCTACAATCCCCTCATCACCATATCACTCTTCCTTGTTTTTGCCTGAGAGCTGATGACCTTCTGGGTTTCATGAGGAAGATTCTACACTGTTGGAGAAGCTCAGAATAGTGAATCAGGCATCCTGCGTGGAGTCCCAGGGGGTGCTGGGGTCTGCTCTCAGGACTGAGCTCCCTCATTTTCCTTGCTGTGTTCATTCTTGGGAAGAAATGGAAACAATGATTAAAGTCCTCAGCTCTGAAACCCAGTGAGTCAGCTTTGTGAAGTATTTGCAAATAACATTTTCAACCTCACTGGGATGCTGTCAGGCTGAGGGCTATTTTGGGAAGGAACATATTAATATGATGAACTACTTGGAGCATGTACAGTCCTATTTGCAAATGTTTCAGGTCAGACCTTCATTCGATTTTAATGTTCCCTGTATAGCACAAAATGCACTCCTGTGCCCAAGCCTTTGGAAACATCCTCAGCTTCCTCTCTTTCTCTCCATCTCTGTCCCATCCCTCGGTAAAGCCCACCAACTCTATCTTCAACATAAGCCAGGACCTGCCCACTTCTCACTGCCCCACTGCTACCAGCCTGGCCCAAATTACTACCAGAGCCTGCCTAAGCTGTGGCAATAGCTCCCCAGTTGGTCTCCCCACTTCCACACTTGCCTCCGCAGTCCAGGAGCAACATAGAAGACTGAGTGGTCTTGTCAAAACATAAGTCAGCCCATGTCATCCCCTCCTTAGACTCCCCCAGTGGCTGCCATCTCCCCTGGGTGGAAACCATGGTCTCAGGGTGGCATGGAAGACCCTCCATGAGCCCATCTGCCTCTCTGTCCACCTTCACCTTCTGTACCCCACTCCCTGGTCCTCGGTGCCTCCTGCCAGACCAGGCTTACTGGCGTTTCAGAAATTGTCCAAGCCTGGCTCCTTATAGCTCTCTGCCTGGAGAAGAGCTCCCAGATATCCATGTGGCTCACTTGCTCTCCTTCCCCATGTCTGTGCTCAGATGTCACTGTCAGGGAGGCCCTCCCTATCCAGCCTGTGTGCAGTTGCACCCCTGCAGCTGCTTCAGTTTCTCTGCAGCATCTGTCACCCTCTGACATGATGCATGGTTTTCCCTTGTTTGCTGGGAGAGCATAAGAACAGGGACTGTGCTGTGTCATTGTTGCAGCCAGAACTTGGAACGGAGCTCAGCACTCGGCGCAGCGCAATGTGTGTTGAATGAATGTTGGTTGAGTGAGCGAATAATTATTGAAAGAATGCGTGGCTATGAGTAAATGTGGCAGCCATCATTGCAGGTAGCTCAGTGTGACAGCTACTAGAATGCTAGAGCTTCCATTTAATGGCATGTGACGTGGACCAAGGCAGTTAACTTCCATATTTGCTTCCTTATGTGTGAAATGGGGTAACAAGATTACCTAACCCATATAGTAACTTTATACAATGAGTATAAAGTACTTAAGACAGTATCTGGCCCATAGTAAGCACTCAATGGATGTTAGCTATCACCACTGGTTTTATTTTATTTCTTTTTTAAAATTTCTTGAGGCTCCAAATACATTCCAGGGGACATCTGTTGCACTTTACATCAGTCATGGAATTCTAATTCTCACAGGAGCCTTTGAAGGTAGACATTGTTATATCCATTTCACAGGGAAGGAAACCAAGACTCAGAGGGCATAAGAAACCTGCCCAAATTCCTTCAATTAGTATTGTGTGGGCCGCCCGCGCACTGACATCATTGGAGATGGATTCAGGAGAACATTTGTCCTGCGCACAGACCTAGAAGTTGAACTGAGCCTCAGAACAGACCAGAGCTGGGCCACGTGGAGGAAGCCCAGGTCAACATGGTTGCCTCCTAGAATATGTTCCTTTGCTTATGCACCACATATGTCTGGGACACCTGCACATGCCGGAAAGTGGTTTAGTTGCTGGAGCTACAGTGACAAGACAAAGTCTCTGTCCCCATGGAGCTTATGTTCTAGTGCGAAAAAATGGACAATGAACGTGAAAATAAGTCTGTATGTAGGATAATTCCATATGGTGTTGGGGTTGTGAAGAAAATAGAACCAGGGATAGGACTAGGGGAATGAGCTCTGCAGCTGGGAACAGACATTTCAGACAGAGTGTCATGGTTGCCACGCGAGCCGAGCCCCTAGAGAGATGAGACAGTCATGCAACAAGCAGAGAAAACGGCAAGGACAAGGGCCGTGATCAGGCCCAGCTTGGCACATCTGAGGGGCGCAGGAACTCCTGAGTCAGGAGTAGGCAGGGGAGCAGGGGAGGAGCAGGCAGGTGTGAGCTGGTGGCAGCCTAGGCCACGGCCAGGCTGGAGCAGGACAGGCAAGTGCAAGACGTGGTTTGATTTGGAGTATGGTTAGGAAGTAGTGTAGACAGGACTCAGTGATGGACTGGGTGTGGGTTGTGAAGAATGTGAAAGATTTAAATATTATTCCCAGATTTTTGGCCTAAGCCACTAGGAAGACAGAGGCTTTTTTACTCAGAAGAGAAGTCTATGGAAAGAGGGCTTTGGGATGACATGGTGGGGTGATCAGCAGAGGGGTCAGAAGTTCTGCTGTGGACGTACTTGGCTTGAGATGCCTGCTGGACCTCTGGGTGGAAATGTCTGGGAGGCAGGTCCGGGTGCCGGTCTGGAGTTGAGTGGGGAGCCCGGGCAGAGATGCCGATGGAATAGTCATCACCTAAGACAACCAGAAGGCACGAAAGTGCCCAAGGAGGAGTGGAGAGAGAAGAGGACAGGAGAGTGGTGGCTGGAGCTCTGGGACACAGAGACTGAGGAGAGGCTGGGAGTGAGAAACAGGGAAGGTGGGGCCCCAGAAGTCCAGAGAAGACTGTGTTTCAACTGAGAGGGCCGTCCGTGCATCCGTGCTGCTGAGAGGTGCGAGGGAAGACAGCCGGCAGCTGGGTTTGTCAAGGTGCATGTCGGTGACCTTCACAAGAGCAGCCTTTGCAGGGAGGTAGGAAGGACCTCATCTGAGTGGGTGTGGGAAGAAAGGAAGGTGGGCGACCGTGTTGATGAAGGTGTCTGGCTCCGAGGGCAGTGGAGGAGGACCGGTAGCTGCAGGAGGATGAGGCCAAGAGGAACAATACTGAGATGTGTTCATCTGGGCTGACCAGGTGGGGACGGCAGATGTTCTCTCCTGGGGTGGAGGCTGGGAGGGGAGGGGATCCAGCCCCCGAGCAGACTGATGTGCCTCACTCAGACCACAGGGACCCGGACCAGACACAGGCGGCTGGTGAGCTCGGGGTTGCAGGAGGAGGGTCCTCATCTGCGAAGTTCACGAATACCAACAGCCACAGGTGTTAACGATTCACTGAGATGATTGGGTGACTCCATGAGCTTTCCCACACTGTCCCAGAGGTCTCATGTCAGGAGTGCAGTTCCCTGGGATCGGCCCAAGAGTCCCGGGGTCTGCATGCTCTTGGTGAGCATCGGGCCAGAGAGCGCCACGAGAGGCTACCGCCACTCTTATGATGCTTGTTAATATGACACGAGCATCCAGTGTCTGCTTTACCAGGGCGGTGGAGGAGCACAAGAGTAGGAGCAAGTTTTGTGCCTAATCTACACACACACACACGCGCGCTTCTTTTTCACACAAATTGTTGCATATTTTACACAAAGTTCTGTACTTTGCTGTTTGCACTTGCTACATCTTGGAGACTTTCCATATCAGAATAAAGAAAGTGCCACTGTTTTAAGTCTGCATAGTGTCCCACTGTATGAACATACCGTAATTCATGTAAGTAGTCCCTTCTTAATGGACAGATGGGTTGTTCCAGCCTCTAGCTACTATAGTGAGGAATGTTTGTACCATAATCATTGAGCCACAAAACTCAGTGGCTCTGGGATTCTGCAGGAAGTTGTACAAAGAGAAGAAAATTTAATGGAAGTTTGAAGCAAGTCAGAGATAACAGATAAATCTCTGGCCTGGAAGTCAAGAGACATGACTCCTGAAAGCAATAACAAAGTCTCCTTTAAAGTCTCTAGCTTCTCACAATGTACAAAAACAATTCAACATCTGTTAATTCATTGAGACTTTAGGGGAAGAAAAAGGCTATGAAAGGCTGTTTCCCCAACTCCTTGACTCACTAATTGGATGACCTAAAACAAGTTTCTAATTTGCTGGTGTCCCAGTTAACTTGTCTATAAAGTAGCATAATAAGAGCACCTGCCTCATAGGGTAATTTCGAGGGTCAAATGAGCTACTCAGGTAAAGTGCTCAGAACAGGGTCTCTCATATGGCAAGAGTTCAATAAATTGGGAGCTCTTAGGGTTGCTTAGTAAGCAAAGAAAACGCAGAGCAATGCAGTGCAAAGTCTCTTAGCTCCTAAAACATAGAGCTGGTGCAGGAACCCTGGTCCCCAGGCCTCCAAACAGGGCTGTAACGTCTTAGGAATAGATTCATAAAACAATGACAGCAGTTCTGACACGTGGCCATTATAATTATTGCTGTACGGATTTCATCTTGTTTGAGGAGATTAGTCCTGCCTTGCACTTAGTACCGTAGTTCATCAAATCTAAGATGTCACTGGATGTAAGAAGTATAGTTATTTTATAGTATGAACTACTGAGAAGGGAAGGGAGGAAGGAAGGAGGGAGAAATAAAGGAGGTAAGGAGGAAGGAGGGAGGAAGGAGGGAGCAGCCAACCAAAGCTGTAGGTCGCTGTGCTGGTTTCAAGCTGTTGTCTCTCACCTCCGCAATTACCCTTCTGTGCTCTGCTCTGTGACGCTGGTGCTGGGACCTGCACCCACATCTGTCCTTTGCCAATAGGGGCACTTAGAGGAGAAGGGATAAGGGACTTGCTTTTTTATGTTTGCTTGAATTTCCTTCCAATCCCAGTGATGACCTTGGCAGTTGATTCCGGCTTCCAACTTTTGTGCACTCCCAGAACCAGGCTCATGGTGCCCCTCAGCAGAAACAATGCCGGTGTGCAGCCCACCCCAAGGTCTTCAGGTGTCAGCACCACATGGGCAGCACCCCTCTTCAGGGGTCCTCCTTTGTATCATCTCAGCTCTTCGATATCTGCTTAACTGATTGCCTATATTAAACTTCCTCCATTAAAATAACTAGGGCAGTTTCCATTTCCTGCCTGGACCCCGACTCATGCATTGGTAAATGAAAGTCTTAGAATCGATGGAATAAAATACTGCCACAGGGAATTCATAGATGTCAAGGTTGATGGCATCTGTGGAGAGGACCTAGTTGATCCCACTGGTGAGTCCAGACAGAAGAAGTGCCCTGCTCAAGGTCACACAGCTGAAGGTGGCAGTGGAGAATGGACCCACGCTCCCGACTCTCAGGCCGGCTAGTACTCCCTGCATGGTGCCGAGTCTTCTCTGTTGACCCTCCAGAAGGGCCTGCCCCTGCTCCTGGGATGGACAGGCCAGTACACACCTCACAGTAGAGCGTCCTCATCAAACCCCTCTTTTCTTGCAGGAAGTACACTTTGCTGGCCAACAATGGGTTTGCGATTTCTGCTGCCTTGCTGATGGCCTGTTCTCTCCAGGCGGGAGCCTTTGAGATGCTCATCGTGGGACGCTTGCTCATGGGCATAGATGGAGGTGAGACCACCCTGGTGGAAGAGGGGCATGTTTTACAATGTCTTGAGAGGTGTTTGGGGCTGTCACGTGACTGGGACTCCTACTGGGATTGAGTTGTCAGGGACCAAGGATGCTAGAACCTGCATAAAGTGGGACTGTCCCATAGGATGAATGATTCCACTCAGTGTTCTAGCCCCTAATTGAGAAATGCTGAGAAAGGCAGACCCTGGTCAACCCCAAAGACCTGAATGGTCTTCAGCATGTCATGCCTTTTGCTTTGTCACCTTAGTCATGACGTTCACATTCCAAGATTATCTGTGGTTTCCAGGGAGCTTTCATAAGGATGTGCTTCCTGTCTAGGCCTCTGACTCATTCATTCTTTCATTTACTCACCAAGCTTTTACAGAGCACCCGCGACGTCTGCATGCTACGTGCCAGGGCATAATGGTGAACGAAACCCTCCCCTGGAATTTGTATTCCAGAGGGGCTGGCAGGGACATAATTAGATGCACAAGACATGTCATTGCAGGTCCTAGGAAGAAAACAAAGCAGTGAAGGGAATAGAAAGGCCAGTCAGGGAAGACCGCTCAGAGGAGAAACGTGAGCACAGACCAGAGGAATCTAGGGTAAGAACTGAGCGAGTATCCGGGGAATCGGAATCCCAGTAGAGGGAAGCGTGTGCTGGCTCTGAGGCGGGAGAGGGCTCGGCTGTCCAAGGAGGAGGAGGGAGGCCAGTGTGGCTGGGTGCTGGTGAGCGAGGGGGGCATGTGTGCCGAAGGGGTTGCAGAGGCGCAGGGGCCAGGCCACCGGTGGACCACGGTGAGGGCTGCGGGCACATGAGCGTGAGGGGAGGCCAGGGAGGGTCGAGAAGAGTGTGGCGTGGATGAGGTTGTTTCCATACAACTCCTCTGCTCCCATGTAGAGTAGAGAGTATGAGAGGCCAGGAGTGAAATCAGCAGAGCCAGCTGTCCTGGAGGGGACCTGGGCTGGGCCAGACGCTGGGGAGGGTAGGAGCTGGTGAGAGGGGCGGGACCCTGGCTGTGGGCCAGAGCGGAGACTCCAGTGCATCTCCAAGCACACACACTCCGCTTTCTTTCTCCATAGGCAAATCTGTGAAGTGCTACTTGCAGGCACTGGTGGAAAGATTGCAAGCCTTAAGGTTAGAAATTCCTGGGTTTGGATCCCAGCTGTGCTGCTTGCCAATGTCTGACTGTTGCTAAGTTACTAATGGCCCTGAGCCTCAGTTTCCCCATTTGTGAAATGAAGATAATAATGCTTACTCTGAAGGAGTATAATAAGGCTGAAATGAAATTATATATACGTGTGTGTGTGTTTGTGTATGCATATATCTATAAACTGCTTGGAACCTGGTACAAACAGCCCTAATCTGAAAATTCAAAATTCAAAATGCTCCAAATCTGAAACTTTTTGAGTACCAACTTGACGCCACAAATGGAAAATTCCGCTGACCTCATTTAATAATTTCACAAAATTATTTAAAATACTGTAAAAATTGCCTTCATGCTATGTGCATAAGGTGTATGTGAAACAGGAGTCAACTTCAAGTTTAGACTTGGGTCCCATCCCTAACATAATCTCATTATATATATGCAAATATTCCAAAATCCAAAAAAATCCCAAATCCAGAACACTCTGGTCCTAAGCATTCCAGATAAGGAAGACTCAACCTGTATGACCTTGTTAAAAGCTAATTTCCTTCCCTGCTGATGTTTTAAAAGCCACAGGGGCACACACCTATAGTCCCAGCTGCTCTGGAGGCTGAGGTGGGAGGATCACTGGAGCCCCAGAGTTCAAGGCTGTAGTGTGCTGTGTTCACACCTGTGAATAGCCACTGCGTTCCAGCCTGGGTGACACAGGGGGACCCCATCTCTAAGGATAAAGAAAAACTGAGTGAGCTGAACAACAGAAGTGTGTCCCAGGGAGAGTGAGAGCTGGAAATGAGTTCAGGGAGAAGAGGCTTCACTTGCCTTCACTGCCCTGCTGTGGGGAGGAATAAGCCAGGACTTTGTAGCAATCCAAACCCAAGATGAAATGATTCCTCCATCTTGCTAGTCAAGTAAAAAGAATCACAAAGAATGTTTATCCGCAAGAATAATGGCTAGTGTTTATGTAATGTTTTATAATTGACCAATTGAGTTCATGTCTTTCATCTCTTTTCAACTCCTCCTAACATTGAAAGTGTGTTTTTTATTTTCATTTTACATATAAGGACACAGACGTTCTGAAAGGTGGAGCAGGAAGTGGCCAAGGCTAAGGGCTGTAAATTCAGACTGCCTGGGCGCCGTCACTTACCTGGGTTAATTCCATTAACGTATCTGTATCAGCTAGGTTTTGCTGTATATAAAAAAAAAAAACTCCCCCAAACTTAACGGCTTCAGGCAATAACCGTTTTATGGCATTTTCACTTCTGTGGGTTGGCTGGGCAGTTCTGCTACGGGCCAGCTCTGCTGTGTCTGCAGGGCCCTCTCCCGTGTCTGTGGTCTGCCGCAGGCTGGTCAGCAGCTGGACGGCTCAGGATCGTCTCACACTTGTGTTTGGCTGTTGGCAGGTGGGCTGGTCTCAGGGGCTCTCAGCAGGGCCAGCTGCTCATCTCTGCTCCAAGTGGCTTCTCGCCCTGTGCTGAGGTAGCCTAGGTTTCTTCACGTGGAGTTCCCAGAGCTCCAAAGAGCAGCAAGAGGAGAAAGTCCCAATGTGCAAGCACTTTGCAAGCACGTTTGCTAATGTCCCCTTGGCCCAAGCAAGTGCCATGGCCAGGTGCAGAGTAAGTGTCAGGGAGGACTAACTACCTAAGGATGTGGATGCAGGGAGGGTGCACAATCCAGGCCACAGTGGGAGCAGTCCACCTCACTGTCTAGCCTCCTTCCCACCTGGCAGGCTGACTCCATAGTAAGGCCTCCCTTGTCAGGTTATGTAAAAATTAAATGATCTGCGGTGTGTGTGAGGTACTTAGTACAGTTCCACGCACTCAGTGCCCTCCGCCAGCCCACCCCAGGAATGGCAATGGTGTTATGGCCACTGTTGTTATTATTTTTATTCTTAGCTAATAAAGTGCTGGGCCCAGATAGTCTGGTTTCAAAGACCCTGCCTCCTTTGGAGAAAGGCCTGGTGAGATTGGAGCATATGACCTTGAAAGTCCTTCCCTAATGGAGGCAACTGACATTCTCTCTCTCGGGCAGTTTTATATTTTATCCATTTAGCCTCTTTCTTGTTGCTTTGACTGTGTAACTGATCTGGGGGGATGACCCTTGTTACATATGACTAGTTGCTTTCTGAATTTTCATAACTGGAAATAAGCTGCATTCAAAGACAGATGTCACTTTTACAGAACCACAGATAGAAAACAAGTGTCCTTTAGATCGTTTTTTCCTGTGAGCTCTTCAAAAAGAACAAAAAGGAAGAACAAAGAGTGAAGAAAAAACGTCACTCTTTCTGACTTCTGGCCCATGGAGTTGTGCCAAGACCTGGAGACTTTATGTCTTTTATTCTCATCAAACCCTCTCAAAGCAAAGAGAGGAATTTGAGGGCAGTTAAGGTGAGGCGACTAGGGCAATCGCTAGTCATGATTTGAATCGGCTACCCTGCTCCTAGTAAATGATTTAAAGCCAAGGGACAACCTGGAGGATTTTCGGAAAGTGGGAGGCACCGAGACTTGTGGATCGCGCGGGTTCTCGCGGAGCATTTGGAGCCACAGTGGGCACGGGGCATGTTCTGGATTGTCCTTTTCCTAAAAGGCCTGGAGAAAAAAATAAACACATCATTTTTTACTGTAAAACAAACATGATAACAAACAGTGTGGTGCTGGAGGCAAAATTCAGGCTTATTATAAAGTTACGATAGGATATTGCACAAGCATTTTGTGTTTGTGGAAGGTGGTGTCAGATACGTCCCTGTCCACACTTCAAGGCCACATCTGCTGCATTGGGAGGTCTCTACTGGACAAGGCCACATCTGCTGACACGTCACTGTGTCAGGAGGATTAGTTCCTTCTGAAGCCCCGATGGGGAATCTGCTCCAGGCCTCTCCCAGCTTGTGGCGGCTGCCCAGAACTCTTGGCCTTCCTGGCTGGTTGTGACAACACTCTGGTCGCTGCCTCCTCCTCCCGTGGCTCCCTCCCCTGTGTCTCAGTCTTCATGTGGCCTTCTCATAAGGATGCCAGGTATTGGACTCAGGCCCACCCTCGTCCAGCATGACTTCGTCTTCACTGACAGCCTCTGCAAAGACCCCATTTCACATTCACGAGTAACGGGAGTCAGGGCTTCCACATATCTCTTGGGGACACACAATCGACCCACTACAGGATGCGACACTGAACTGAGACAGGAAGGTTAAGAAGCCTGTGGAGTTCTGAGGACAGAGGGTTCCAGACGAACGGAAGAGCAAGGCCAACATGATGCCATCGGAAGGAGCCTGGAGTGCTCCGTGAATACCAAGGCGAGGGCACCTGGGAGCAAGAGTGGCTGGAGATGGGGTCAGAGGTCAGGAGAGGCTGCTCAGTGCAGCCAGTGGGGCTGGAATGATCAACATCCTGGTTGTCAGGACTGAGGGGGTCCCCAGCACGGACAGTACCAGGCACACTGGGGTGAGCCAGCCCCCCACCGGCAAGCTCACCAGACAGCCCCCATCCTAGCTCGCCCCTGGTCCGGCCACTGGTATCTCCCTTTCCATGTCATCTCACAGGGGACAAGTAAGAACAGTCAGCATTTATGGACAGCTTAGTGTATGCTGGGCGCTCTGCTAAGCATTTGACATAGGATCAGTGCGTGTGCAGCACCATGTGGAGGCGCCGGTCACTGTCCCGGCTGTACAGAAGAGGCGGGAAGTTAGCCCTGTGCCCCCGCCGCCTCTGCCCTACACGTTCTTGTTCCTTCACTGTGTCTGTGAGGTGACAAGTGGGCAGGAGGAACCTCAGGTTACAGATGCCAACAGTGTTCTCAGTGTTCTTCAGGAGAGCATGCGTGAGCCAGGTGACTTACATGCACTGATTTCATTCCACCCCAGCAGGAATAGGTGGCAAGCATGGCCTCATTTTGCAGATGAGCAAGCTGAGGCGAAGAGAGGTTAAGGAACTTGATCCAGGCCACCCACTGAGGAAACCGTGCACTGGGACTTGACTCCAATGCGGTACATTTTCCCTCTGTTGCCTGCTGAGCAGCAACGTGCTAAATGGATTGGTGGCCGTCCCATTCTCCTGTGAGGCCATATGCTCCCAATATGTGTGTTTTGGATAAAAATGCAAGTATCATCTGGTTCATGCTGTGACTTTCCAGATAATTTCCGTCTCTTTGTTTCTTAAGCCTGTTTGCTTTGAGTGGTGAACCAAAGCAGTAGCCCGGGCTAAGGTGCAATGGCTGAGATTCTTGGTTTGCAGATTGGGGCATGCATTCACTTCATTAATTTTTGTTTAGGAAGGGCCTCCTTGAATGCTAGCAACTGGGGTGAATTCAGCTCAAGTTGAAGCACATTTATTGGTGCCTAAAGTATGTCTGGAAATGTGCTAGAGGCATTGGGAAACCAAGGCAGGAAAGACATTTTTGATGCCCTCACAATCCAGTGAAAAGTTAGACAATAGTAATAAGTTCTAATTATGCTAATTTTATAGCATTTTACGATAAGTAGACACTGAGTATATCTTAACTCTCACAGAGATCCCATGAAGTTAGGCTCAATACTTACCCCATATTGTGGACAGAGAAACAGAGGCAGAGAGAAGCTAATAACCCACCCAATGTCCCATAGCCTGTAAGTTGCAGGGACTACTCCACCCAGAAGGCCATGTGACTCAAGACCATGCAGTCTGTGCTCTGAACAAGCAATGACTCTGCCCAGGCTAAGTGCATTGTAGCCATTTATAGGCCTACAAAGGGCCTTAAGAGTAACCCTGCCCAGATATAGGGGGGAACCAGGTGTTGCTTTTTCTTTTTTTTTGAAACTGCCAAGGCCTCATATTATTTTTTCTAATAGGCCCAGTATGTGTGCAATGAGCATTTTGCAAAACATCCTTATAATTATTACTTTTTTATCCAATTTATCTGTCATAAGCCTCTGAACATGTAAATTTATCACAAAGATAATGAAGTCATATGTGGCTGGCCTATTGTATAAAATGAGTCTAACAGTATCTGCCATAATTTATGTAAAGAGCAATGTTAGCTGGTGGGAAGCTCAAGTTCTAGAACCAGAGACCTATTCGGGCTCTATTTGGCAAAGTAACCTTCTTGGGCATCTCTGGACATCGCTTGGCAATTTAGGCGAATTACTCAACCTCTTTGTGCCTTGGTTTCCTCGTCTTTAGAATGGAGATAATGGTAGTACATTTACTTCAAAAGGTTGCTGTAAAAAGTAAATAAATTAATATATATAAAGAGATGAGAAAGATCCCTGCTACTTGGTAAGCACTATATGTGTTGGTTATTATTATAATCACCACCACCATCACCGTCATTATTACCACTGGCACCACCACCACCATAATCACCACCACCATCACCATCACCGTCACCGTCATTATTACCACTGGCACCACCACCACCATAATCACCACCACCATCACCACCATCTTTGCCATCACTGTCACCACCACCACCACCATCATTATCACCACCGTCGCTACCATCTCCATCATCCAGCATCGTTGTCACCACTGTCATCACCATCATCACCACAGCCACCACCATCAGCGGTGTCCTTGCCTCTGAAATGCCCTCCCAGCCACATTTGAGGGATTAAATGATAAAGTGCATGTGAAAGCCTTTGCAACTTGTGCAAAGTGCTGGGAATGGTGCCGCGTCTACAGCGCTATTTACCGCCTAGGGCAAAGCAGAGCCAGGGGAGGCTGTGCGACCAGAGTGCTGCTCCCTGGGGGAAGACAGCTCACTCCCTGCTGCTGTGCTTCCTCCGCAGGCATCGCCCTCAGCGTGCTGCCCATGTACCTGAGCGAGATCTCTCCCAAGGAGGTCCGCGGCTCTCTGGGGCAGGTGACTGCCATCTTCATCTGCATTGGCGTGTTCACTGGACAGCTGCTGGGCCTGCCCGAGCTGCTAGGGAAGGTGAGTGTGGCTCCCCGGATGGGCACATCTGTCCTGCTCTCATGTTACCGCTGCAGGGAGGGGCGTGAAGCCCTTCCTCCCAAAGCGTGTCCCTATACATGGCAGTTCCGGAGTGCCCAAGCCTTGTCCTTATTATTAGAGAAAAGCTGTTTTTGAGTTCCGTTAATTTGAGTTTGATTTTTTTCAGGACATAAAGAATACACAATAATTTCAAACCTTACAGAATGTTTAAATCCACCCACCTGATAAATATTGTTAACAGCTCAATTTGTATTCATTTCAGCTTTGTTCTGTGCTTTACCAAACATATATAAACATATATTCTTTGTTGTGGTGGCTTTTTAATGAAATTGTGCCATACACATTGTTCTACACTTGCTTTATTCATTTAATATATTTTGGGCATCTTTCCACATGTTGGCTTAGCTCTACCTTACTCTTGAGTCATTTTCCCTAAATAAATAAGTAATTGCCCAGTCTTCTGTTTTGGGCTTGCTGTTTCGGGAGCAGGAGGGCCTGAATTCGAATCCCAGTTCAATAATTTACTTGCTGCATAGACTTGGCAAGGAGAAATGCCTCACCCAGATTGGGTGGAATCAAAGTAGGCTTCCCAGAAAAGATGGCCTCTAAGTTGAGCCCTGCAGGGTGAGTGGGAGTTAGGCAGGTAATGGTGAGGATTGGGAGAGAGGACATATCAGAGACTAAAGAAAAGACCCGAGATGGACACAGCCCTATAGAAGAGCTCGGAGTGCTCAGGGGCTGAGGGAAGCATGCATGCAGAGGGTATGAGATGAAGTGCCTTTCCTCAGCAGCCGCAGACTTAACCCTGGGGCAATAGGGAACTCCGGGCAGCACTAGAGCAGGAGAGTGACGTGTCCAGGTCCATGTCAGAGGTGGCTCTGGGGCGGTGGGAAGGCAGAGAGGTCAGGTAGGAGGCTGTTGCTGTGGGTACACGTGGTGAGGGAAGGATGAAGCAGGGACTGAGGCGGTGGCCGTGGGGATGAAGAGATGTGAGTGGGTTCAAGACCACAGAGGAAGCAGAGTCCATAGGACTTGCTGCCAGATTATCCAATGAGGACAAAGGAAGGAGAATGGCGAGGACGCTGCCCACGATGCAGAAGCTCTCCCCTCCCACTCACACGGGAAAGGCTGGCGGGAGGGTGGAGAGAGAAATTTTGAACTGTCACATATCAGTATTTTATAGATGAGATTCATTTTATAATTTAGAAACATGTTTTCTCATAATTTTTAATGTGCATAAGACTCATATTTTGTCTTTTTATAAAATTTAAAACACCAAAAACAAGCATATTTATGTTCACCAATTTATGTTTTAGGATTTAATCTTATTTGGAAATGACCCAGACATTTAATGAATATCTATTACTTAATTTAACATAACTTTAAGATTTTAAGCTATAAAAATTTTTTTTAAAATTCTAAAGAGTTTATTTATAAATATTTTTGTCACTTACATTTACCTAATTTATTTATGTTTAACAATTATACCTAGAGGACTTATAAATGTGATCTATTAGACAAGACTAGTCATTATTTCAAGCTATTTCATTCTTAACCATTTTTATAGACTGTGAATATCAGGCATTGATTACCTAAGTAAGAACCCTAAAGTTAAGTATATAGGTATCTTGTCAATAACTCAGAAAATACAGCTGTTTTTATTAAATCAATAATATTAAATTAGTTTTAATTACCAAAGAATTACATAAACAAAGGTCATTGTGTTTTTAGGCTGGATTTATAGTTTTATGACCTTAGTGTCAAACCCTGACACCTTAAAATATATAACAGAGACAAATATAAAAACTGTCTGACTAGTAAACCCAGGTAAAAATATATGCTCACAATTCTGAAGACATTTCTATTTTTATTTTACCAACAATTTTAAAATCAGTTTGTTTACCACAAATTTACCTGAGTTACATAAACTTAAAAACATTTGGGTTAATTGTTACATTTTTGATAAAACACTTGATTTAAGTGCTTACAGGAGGTCTTCGCATTGAAGTTTTACAGTAATTTGAGAGAAATCCTCCAACACCTCCACCAAACACCCATCTAGCTGTGAAATCAGACCCAAGACATGACCCGGCCCCTCCCCGAAACCCAGAACATTCAGGGTTCATAGGCTCAGGCTCCTCTCCTGGTTGTGCGGCTGAATCACATAGCAAATGCAGCTGGGAGTGTAGACGGGGTCACCACCTATGGCAGATCTGAAGAGGGCTTGTGAGACTCCAGGAAGCACTCCAAATGAAAATTATTTATATTTCAATTTCATATTTGTTTTTTGTACTGCATTTTTTTTTATTTCAGCATATTATGGGGGTACAAATGTTAAAGTTATGTATATTGCCCATGTCTCCCTCCCCCCTCGAGGCAGAGCTTCCAGCATGACCATCCCCCAGACAGTGCACATCTCACTCATTATTTATGTGTATAACCCTTTCCCACCTGTCCGACACCCGATAAATGTTATTCCTATACGTCCACTTAGGTGTTGATCCGTTAATACCAATTTGCTGGTGAGTACATGTGGTGCTTGTTTTTCCATTCTTGGGATACTTCACTTAATAGAATGGGTTCCAGCTCTAGCCAGGAATATACAAGAGGTGCTATATCACAATTGTTTCTTAAAGCTGAATAGTACTCCATGGTATACATATACCACATTTTATTGATCCACTCATGTATTGATGGGCACTTGGGTTGTTTCCACAACTTTTAAAACACATTTTAAATTATTTTGCTCAAAAAATACATGTAAATGGTTTTAAAAAATTCCAATACTACTAAAAGGTTTATAGAGATGAGCAGAGCTCCACTGTCCCACCCCTCAAGCTCCTGCCCGCTGCCCAGAGTCTCTTACAGCTCTTTGACCTGCTATTTCATACTTCCCCCATATTTTAGAATAATTGTTTGTAGCACTACTTCTAGATCCATTTCCTTTAGACATTATCCATCAATGTACTACTGTAGTGACAGAGGCCTTGGCATTTTCACACACCATCCCTCCCGCCCCTTCCTATACACATATAGCACAGTTTTTATTAATTCACTGGTTAACATTGATATTATTATGACTATATACCATTTACTTTCCTTTCTCATACAACCTTTTGTTTTTCCTGAAGTTATTAATAACATTGTGGTTGATATTTTCTTATTTACTTACTTTTCTACGTACCTACAATTGATTTTTTCCAAATGCTCCAACATTAAACACCTGATCATAAATTTGCAAAATGCTCAAATATATCACAGATGTTTTATCAATTTTATTTTTGTGCCTTAGCTTTCTGGCCTGTTGCTTGTATCTAAATGGGTTGTTTCTGGGCCTGGTGTAGAACTGTCCTCCTGGGATTTTTGCATCTCTCTTAGATGGGAGCCACTGTTTCCTGGACCCTGTGTCTTCTTTTTCTTCTTCTTGGTTTATTTTCTTGTTTTGCAAAATAATTTCCTCCAGTACTTTCCTAAAAAGAAAACATGAAGGGAAGACAAAGCTTTGAACACCTTCCATGTCTGAAAATGTCTTTATTCTACACTTAAACCCAATAGATGTGGCAATTTTCCACTATCCTCTAGCATCTGGCATTGCTGATGAGAAATCTGATGCCTTTCTTATTTCTGATCACTTGTATGTGAACTCTTATTTCTCCCTGGGAATGTTTAGAATCTTCTTTCACCTGTTGTTCTGAAATTTTACAATTACATCTTTGGTGTGGGTCTTTTTCTTTCATTGAGCAGAGTTCTCAATAGTCTCTAATCAATCCACAGATTCATTTCTTTTCATTCTAGAAAATTCGTTATGTCACTTCTTTGATAATTTTCTCCCCCTTCCCCTTTTCCTATTCTCTCTCTCTTCCCCTGAAGCTCCAGCATTCACAAAATGGACTGCTGTTCTACTTCTGATTTTACTCTTCCCTCTGCTTTTCTCTGTCTCTATCTTCTTCTTCTTCTTCTTCTTCTTCTTCTTCTTCTCTTTTTTGAGACAGCGTCTCACTCTGTTGCCTGGGTTAGAGTGCAGTGGCGTCAGCCTAGCTCACAGCAACCTCAAACTCCTGGGCTCAAGCGATCCTTCTGCCTCAGCCTCCTGAGTAGCTAGGACTACAAGCATGCACCACCATGCCTGGCTAATTTTTTCTATATATTTTTAGTTGTTCAGCTAATTTCTTTCTATTTTTAGTAGAGATGGGGTCTCGCTCTTGCTCAGGCAGGTTTCGAACTCCTGAGCTCAAGCGATGCTCCCATCTTGGCCTCCCAGAGTGCTAGGATTACAGGCATGAGCCACCACACTCGGCCCATTTTGTTTTTCTTTATGGGAGATTTTCTCAAATTTATCCCCCACATCGTCTGCTGCATTTTTTGTTATTGTTATCATAATTTTGATTTCTAAGGACTTTTTTCCCCCTCTGTTCCTGGGAAGCACAGTCTCTCCATGATCAGCAAGGCATCCAAATGCCAAAGCACAATAAAATATAGAAAATATAAAACATAATTGATACACCAACCTTACAAGCACCCAGCTTGGAAGGTTCAATTCCAACTCACCCCCTTGGCAGGGATAGGGAGCTGAGTGCTGGGTGGAACCTTCATGAATATGCAGAGTAGCCTCAACCCTGAATGGCTCAGGGCTGCAAGGAGGAGAGAGAGAGAGAGAGAGAGAGAGAGGGAGAAAGAGAGAGAGATATGTAAACCCACAGGTTAGGGGAGCTACAGGGAGGGTGGGTGGTCTCAGAATTGGGACTCTCCAGAACCCCTAAAAGTGCTCACAAGGAAAGAATATCAGCTTTAGTTGTCCATCGGCTTCAGAGACCCAACTTAGATCCTCACCCATTTGGACCCTGGAGGGGTCAGACACTGGCTACCAAGCCAGGGGAGGGAGAGTAGAAAGGGGGGAAGAGAAACAGACAAGTCAACCATCTGCCTCCTGCCCCAGTGCGGTACCGCACTGCAGGCTCCCAGCCCAAAGCAGGCCTGCAGGAAGGGAGGGGAGGGAGATGTGTCATCCCATCCACTCAGTCAGAGTGCCCAGAAATATAAAGGAAAACATCTCATTTAGTTCCCCAAATAGCCTTGTGAGGTAGGTCCCGCTCTTGCCCTTTCCATAGCCACAGCACTGGGCACCGGCCGCCTCTGGGCCCTTGTCCTGTTGGTGGTGCGAGTGGCCAGCATCAAAGCCCTGCTCCACTGGTCTGGGCCGTGGACACATTGGGATGTGCTTTCATAAGAACTTGACTCGGAGTAAGAGCGATGATTCCAACTCTACTTAAAAACGGTTTTTGCTGTCTCATCACACTCCAGGAAGATATTATTTATGGAAAGGACTAAAGTCATCAATGGCCTGTCAGAAATATGACCTAGAAGTCTATTTTTAAAATGGAAACCTTGCAGATTAAAGAGCAGGATAACAGAGTTATGGCAAGAGCCACTCACCTTACCTGATGGGGAGTTAGCAGTCTTCTCCTCCTCCGTCCTCCAGAGGGAAACAGCAGGTGCACAGACTCTGGAGCCTGTGTCACCAAGTTGGATGCTCTCATGCTCTGCAGCACATGGCAGGCTTCAACCAGCCCGCACAGACTCACTGTGCTCCTGCGTTAGGCAAGTAATACGTGGTTTATAAAAACATGCCTTCTTTTTTGAACAGTTACTGAAAAAGACAATCAGAGACTGCTCTCTGCAGAGGACAAGGGCTGTTTGTGAAAGTGACCGGTGCATAAGAAAGCCCTTATAAGGCAGCGCACACCTAATGCCAAACGCTGAGTGCTGCCTCCTTGCTGGACCAAGTGCCCAGGAGCACACCGAGGTCCCTTGAGGATTCTTTGGCCCGAGGCAGGTGGAAGGAAGTCTGTCCCAACTCACCTGGCCCCACCCCCAGTCTCAGCTCCTCCCTGGTCACCAGGGTGCATCTTGTCAGGCCTCGCAGATCAGAATTCAGGTTCTGGGACCCTAGACTTGGTGCTCAGGCATGTCTCTGTGATCACGTTGTGGCCCCAGGGAGCCATCACAGCTCTCTGTGCTGCGGTCTGCATTTCTGTGGCGTGAGGAGCGCGCGGGCTCTGTGAGGGCCTGCGGCGCGGAGCTGCGGCTCGGCGGAGACACAGCCAGCCCTGCCTGCCCGCACTGGCGGCGCGCCCCTCGCTAGCGCCCGGCACGCCACTCACTGGCTCAATCCTCCCGCCACGACCTCCCTGTGAAGGCATTTCCATCATCCTCATTTTCACAGAGAAACAGAGGCCTGGGCATCTGGGTGACCTGCTGCGGCCGCAGTGAGGGGCAGACGTAGAGTCCAACCCAGGCGGCCTGCTCGGGAGCGGCTCCCCAACCGCGCCAGGTGCCGGCCCAGGCTGCAAGCCGCTGCTCAGGCTGGGAGCGTCGATGCCGGTCACACTGACGAGCCCTCAAGGAGGCTCCCTCTGTTGCTTGTCACAGAAAGCCAATTACTAAGGAAGAAAGGAGATTTGTTGTGGAGGACGCCAACCAGGAATCCTCAAATCCTCCTATGGGAGGACCACCTACAATCCTTCTCTCCATCTGGGGTGGGGGCTTCCCTAGAGGGACGAGTGGGGGCTTCCCTAGAGGGAGTGCGCGTCGTTACGCATTCGGGTGGCGTGCCTGGCGTGCGCAGAGACATCACACTGGCATGGGCACCGCAGGATCAAAAATGGCAGATAAGCCCCCAGGGCGGAGGTCTGAACAGTGCTATGGGCTGGCTGATAGCAGGTGGTGTCGGTCCTTCTTCCTGTCTCACACGCCTGCGGGCTGTGCGGAGCAGGTCGCTCAGCGGGTCTTGGGCAAGATTTGTGGTGGAATGCTGCTTATTTTGTCTTCGCTGAACAATTGGGTAGTGTAAGGCCACGTGATGATCTCGTTACTGCACAGAGGGTCCATGGTTTCTGAAAAACAACTCAAAAGGGAGGGATCTGTGAAACAGAAAATTACAAAGTTCTGGTCAGCAAGTCTTACTGGCCTGGAAACCTCAAACATAAGAGAACTGCAGGTGTTCGGCAAGATAGAGGACGAGAAACACCGCCAGACAGAGTGTCTCTGCAGAAAAGACAGCTTCTAGAAGATATTAGAAGAAAGAAGCAAGCAGAGGACCATACATCGGGCGGGGGAGGGGTGCTGGAGACTACAGGAGACTCCATGGGAGGAGGTTGCGGAGGAGAACTGGAAGGAGAGACCTCTGGAGCAAGCAGTCTGGAGACCAGCAGCAAGGGTAGGTGGAGCAGTTAACTTCCCACTCCCTTGCATCTAGGACTGCTGGTGGGCTCCCCAGTAGTTGGAGAGACCTGCGGACACCAGTCCAGAGACAGCCACCGCCACTGAGCGGTGAGCCTGTATCCGACGGGGCACCAGGCTCCCAACTCCCTCAGGCCCCTTCTTGCGCACAGACCCGACCACGTGGCAGGCGCCATATTGCTGCACTCTCCCCTCCCCCGACCATACCGCAGCTACAGAGAGAGACAATATAGCCACTAGCCGGAGACATCTCCAGGGAACGGGACCTTCCCTCTTGGGGCACTACAGCTGACTGAGGGGTACTCAGATGGGGAGCTCCCTACCTGCCAGCCCTCCCAGATGCTGCTGGCCTGGTTATTCCAGGAGAACAGGGCAGACCCTGAGGCTGAGAGACATCTACCCAGCTAGGGATCCCCGTGGGGGAATTAAGACTGGCACTCCTCTCCCTGGTGGGGTCAGGGATTGAACTCCGGGGCCCAGAGGTCAGACCTGCGGACCAGATCCTGTGCACCGAGGTCTCACATTGCCCAGGGCACAGAAGGGATATTCAGAAGGAGCCTACTAAGTTCTAGAGGCTGAGAAGTCCAAGATCAAGGCACCGGCAAGACTGGGAGGTGAAGAAGGCGACCTGAGTCACTCGAGGGGGTAGTTCTCCCACAGGACCAGCTCCACAGAATTACAGGGAAGCTTCGAGGGGCAGCAGTGCTGGGAAAAGGAGGAAAGTGACGCGGTGGATTTGCTGTGAAGTTCTGAGAATCCGAGTGGTACAGCGGGGATTGGAGTGCAAGCTGGCCACGCTCAGCGGCTAGCCCAGTGGGACTTTGTGATTTGTGCCACAGCGGGACAACTTCTCCTTCACCAACCTCCACACCCACGGAAGCAGGGAAGTGCCTGAAGTCAGTGTGAAGAGGTCCAGAGCACATATCCCCGG
>VBSM01001118.1:3023671-3059328 GCA_008086735.1 Cheirogaleus medius
CCTAACAATATTTGTACCCCCATTATATGATGAAATAAAAGGGAAAAAAAGAGAACTGCAAAAAGGTGTTTTTGTTCATGGAGCTGGTTACAATTGTTGTGTCTTTACCACTGTCACTGGGAGGGGAGGCGTTCATTGTCAGAAATACTGTAAAGCACAGGCGCAGCATTCCATACCTGCAGGTCACCCTGGCTATTTTTATTACGACAGTTTACTTTGAACCATGCCGAGGTCAACTGTAATAACTGGCCCCTCATGTAGTCGAAAATCAGTGTATAACTTTTGACCCTCCCAAGTTAACTACTACCAGCCTACTGTTGACCAGAAGCCTTACAGATGACATAAACAGCCGATTAACATGTATTTTCTATGTTATATGTATTGTATGCTGCATGCTTACAGTAAGTAAGCTAGAGAAAAATGTTATTAAAAAAAGTCATAGGAAGAGAAAGTATGTTTACTATTCACAAAGTGGCAGTGGATCATCATAAAGGTCTTCATCCTCATCATCTTCACATTGAGGAGGCTGAGGAGGAGGATGAAGAGAGAGGGTTGGTCTTGTTGTCTCTGGGGTGGCAGAGGCGGAAGAACATCCCTGTATAAGTGGACCTGTGCTGTTCCAATCTGTGTTGGTCAAGAGTCAACTGTATCCGGGTGGGCCACATGGTACAATATGGGAGCAAAGGCTCCACTTAATACACTCGCCTACACACATGCCCATCATACTTCTGGCAGAAGAAGAGGGGAAGAATCAGTCCTAAGTACACCACCTCCCCTGTGGTTGGCCAACATTACCAGAACGTCTCTGAACATTCTCTGGAAAAAACCAAGTTCATGAATTCTGCTGTTGGCTAAGCTCAGTCCCTCTTGACTAAACCACTGTCCCAGCTCCACTCCAGACACTCCCTGACCCCCACCACAGAGCAGCCACCACCATTCTCCTTCCCCCATCCAGAGCTGTCAACATCCCAAACAGAGGGACACACACCCTGGGGTTGGCAGCATCCACCTTTTCTCCAGGGGTAGAAACCAGACCATGGCCACTGAAGTGACCCCCACTGAGGAAAGATTCCACATGTCCTTGTACTTAAAACACCATGGATCACAGGCTATACCACAGACTTGGTGACACTCTCTTGGGAGTAGTCATGCAATGTTAAATGTACCCACTGACCATAAGATTCCAAAAATGCTGAATTGTAGATTCAAGGAAATCGAGAGTGTCCATCTCAGTTAAGGGTATAGACCCTGCAAAGGCTCCTGATTGTCCTCCAGCCAAGTCCAAGACCAGGGAAAGGTGGCAAAGCCACCCATGACCTGATCTCTGCCCAAGGCTCCACCCTCAGCCCCACACCTGCGACATCTGCTGACCTTGTGCCCCACCACTGTTGCTGGTCCCTGATCAGCCTGGGTGGATCATGCCTCTGTGTGTCTGTACATGCCGTTCCCACTCTGGGCTGCCCTTCCAGCTCCTCTCCTTCTTCCACCCAGTGGCAGCTCCAAAGGTGCCACCCCTGGGAAGTGCCCCTCTGTTATGATGCTGTGGGGAAAGAATGGGCTTGCTTCCCCCCGTGTGGCTCCTGGCAGGGAGGCCTGAGCACAGCCAAACCTCTAACAAGCAACAGTAGTGCCGGCCCCTCTGGACTGCCTCAAGGTGCAAGCAGACAGGATAGGGAGGGCTCACGCCATGCCCGGCTCGTGGTAGGACCTTAACCACTTTGGTACGGCGCTCACCGGCCGCGAAGCCTTGCCCACAGCCGGCACTCACAGTCCGCACGACAGTTTGTGCTGTGCATTGACGACGCATCCGTTTTGCTCTTGTGTGATGAGGAAAGCTTGAAAGCACTGAAAGCTTGTTTTACTTTGCAGGCAGCTTTACTTGTAATGTAAATCAGAATAGGTAACATATACATAAATGTTTTCATTACGTTATTTTTAAATGTTCACAATTTTATTTTGATAAATGAAAAATTAGAAAAGTCATATCACGACTGTCGGCTAAAGTCGCTGTGCGCGTTCATCTGTGGCTGTCGACTATAGTCGACACTGGTACCGAAGTGGTTAATCAAGTTGGTTCCTTTGTCTTTTCCCATTGAGGCAGCAATCTCTAAGAGAAAAAATAAACAACAGCAGCAGCAAAACACACACAGGTCCAGTGGAAATTCCACTTGTGTGCATGTTGGGGTTTTTTCTCCACGGTTTTTTATTGAGTTATACTTCACAAACCATAAAAGTTATCCTTTTAAAGTACACGACGCAGTGGGTTTTCATCTATTTTCAAAGTCACGCAGCCATCACCCTTACCTAACTCCAGAATATTTCCATCGCCCTGGGATGAAACCCCACATAAATTAGCAGCCACTCCCCAGCCCCTAGCCCCCAGCCCCTGGCAACACAAGTCCACCTCCGGTCCCCTCACTGTCGTCCAGCCAGCACTCTGTCCCAAACTGGAAAGCTGGCATTGACTGCTCTGGCTCCTCAAAGGGTGTTGGAAGGGCTATGCCGGCTGGTGGAACCAGAGCAGTTTTGCGAATAAAAATTGTTATTAGGCACACAAAGGGGAGTCAAGTTGAAGGTACCCTGCAGATAAGTACGCGGCTGACCACCAGCCACCAAGGCCACGTCCCAGCTTGCTCTGTGCTTCAGGCCCTGCTGCTCTTCCCTCGTGGGATCCTACGCTTCACAGGGTCTCTGTCACCACAGACCTCAGTAGGGAGTGACTCTCAGGAAAGCGACAGAGGGAAATTCTGCCGCCCAAGGGCAGCCGTAGGCGAGGTGGGGAGGCTGTGGGCTGAGTCAGTGCCGGGGCACGAGGATTCTGTAGACACAGTCGCTCAATATCCTGCCCGGAAGCCAGCGGAGCCTTCGCCATCAGACCTTGGCTTTTAAGATCTGAGTGTGTCTTATTTTCTCCCTGGCTGTCTCCTTTTACTTTCTTGGGAAATAAAACATGTCAAGAACGTGGTGTGAAGACTTGGCATCTCATCCTTCTCCCCATCAGAACTGCCTCGTGACTCTTCCTTCAGTGGCACAGTGACACCTTATTTGTAAACCTGCGTAAGGAAAAAGCAGATGAGGAAGGACGCTGCCGCCTTAATGGGCATGACGCCCAGGCTCCACGCTGCGCGTGAGCTGCCGGCGCTGATGGCGCCGCCTCTTGCACAGCCTGTGGCCCGTCACGGCTCCCTGGAAAATGAGCGGTCCTCCCTACCTGGGGGCAACCCATGCTCCTGCCCCCCAAGTCCCATGGGGACTGGGAGAGCTCCAGCTGCCCTTCGTGCACCCTCACTGACCAGAGAGACGGTCGGGCATCGTGGGCCTTGGACGTGTCTGATGGTGGCACTGACATTGCCTCTCGCCCCTACTGTGTGCAAGCTCCATTCTCACGGCAGCCTGCAAGAGGGTGGCTATGGGGGTGAAGAGAAGGAGACCCAGGGACCCTCAGGCTCACTGTGGTGTTCCGGGGCAGTGGCTTTGGCTGCCTGAGCCACCTGCTTTTCAGAGCCAGCCCAGGTCCCTTCCTGGGGGCTCTGAGGAAAGTTCCATGCACCTGGGGCTGGCACTGAGCCTGGGTCACTTACCTCCCACAGCCTTTGTTGGTGGGGATTGCGCCAGGCAGGGAGGCAGTCTGCAGAGCCCAAGCTGCACAGCTCAGTGCCCAGGCCTCAGCGTGGTGACCAAAGGCCACCTGCACTCAGCTGCATCTTCTCCTCCTCCCAGGAGAGCACCTGGCCGTACCTATTTGGCGTGATTGTCGTCCCCTCTGTCGTCCAGCTGGTGAGCCTGCCCTTTCTCCCTGAAAGCCCACGCTACCTGCTCTTTGAGAAGCACGACGAGGCGGGAGCTGTCAAAGGTGGGTGCCTGTTCCTTTCCCATGCAGCTCCAGCCCCTTCACAGGTCAGCACAAGGCCAGGCGTGCTGACAGCATGGGAGGGGCGTCATCATTATTCCTCCCGCAGGCTCTGTGCTGGGCGCCACAGGGCACCTTCTCATTTCATCTTCCCAGCAGCCCTGCTGTGGGGGGCAGAGAGGGGACACATGATCACCCAGGGAGTCACCCTGGGAGTCTGGAGAAGCCAGGATGGACAGGATCACTGTTGTGCAGGCTCTCCACTGCTGCCTCTCTGGTTGCTCCAGTCACAGAGATGAAGCAAACCCAGGTTTCCGGGAGGCGAAGGTGCGTGGTGGCCCTCCCTCCCTCTCCCATCACTGACTTCCCCGGTCCTAACATTTACACGAAAGAAAAGGAAAAGATGCAAGTGTGGAATTAACGCCAATGTCACACCAGGTGTCAGCCTGATTGCTTCTGCGAGGGGGGAGCAGTGCACCATTTCCCAGAGAGGAAAATGAGGCTCAGAGTGGGGCTGGAGTTGCCTTAGGGGGCTGTCCTTAAACGCCCTGAATGGGGGCCAGCAGAGCTGGGTCAGAGTCAAAGCCGAGCTTTCGGAATCATTTTACCTAGAGATAATGTCTAGGGAACAATCACATTCCTACTCTTAAAGGTTTATGAAACAAGACACAGCTGACGGCACCTCGGTTAAGCGTGGGAAGGCAACAGCTGCCCTCACGTCCCAGCTTGGCCGCTGCCCTCAAGCAATTCTTTCAGCCTTTCTGAGCCTTTCTGGGCCTTGGAACCTTCATCCGGAAAAAGGAAACGACATAAACTTCCGTCATGGAGCTGTTGTGAGGATGGAATTAGATGGTGTACGTAAGGTCCATAGCATTATTAATATCTATGATCATTTTTGCTGAAGACTCTGTCCGTTTTCTTATCCATATCCTGTCCTTTAATCTGAATTCCACTAATTCTCACGGCCAAGAAAAAAATTGAGCATTATATATATATGTATATATATAAAATTTGTGCAACATGTTTTGAAATTTAAACTGCTTATTTTCTGAATTAACAAGTGGCATAATGAAATATTAATAATTGCCTGTATTTTCCTAGTGGTATATGATTGAGATCCATTTCCTCATTTCCAACATCTCCCTAAAGTGAAGTCAGAGAAAGTTGTCATCACCTTTGTTTTGCAGATGGAGAAAGTAAGGTTCACAGGGCGGATTCACTTGCTCAGAGCTGTGGGGTGTGGTCCAGCGGCCTTTGAAATACAGTGGAAGCTGTAGAGTTTCCTTCAATCCAGGGCCAAATACACAGAATTTTGCCTACAGCTTGGTGATGGGCATGTGGCTTGAGCCCCGTCGCCTCCAGATGCCCATGGGGACCGCAGTTAATAAGACTGGGGAGATTTTGCCCCAATTTCAAGCCAGAAAGTCACAGCAGGATTGGGGCCCAGGGGTAACTTTCCTCCCCACGCCCCTCATGCACAGGGACATCAGGAAGGGAAAGCAGTAGGTAGTGTTCTAGGTGACTTCCCATGCAGCCAGGCAGGAGACAAACTGCCCAGGAGCCAGGTTCAGATGTTGTCAGGTGGCGGAGGCTCTGGAGCAAAAAGAGGGTGGCTGGGAAAAAGCCAGGCTGTGGATTATTGGAAGAAGGTGATTCCTCCAGCTCCGTCTCTCCTGGCCTGGGAGGGTGCCCCTCACCCCACCGGCTCACTCTAGATGAGCTCTTGGGACATGCTTCCATTAAGTACAGTTGGAAGGGACAGTGCCTGCAAGTGCCAGACAGTGAAGAAGGGTTTAAAGTTTCATTCATAGCACAGTAGGGGTGAGGGAAAAGTACGGTTGTAAAACATGATCAATATTCCATGTGCACTTTTACGAAGAGGTCAAAGATATTGGCCTTAGGGTGAAATAGACTGTTGAAATTTGCATCAGTACTAATAAAAGTGCTAATTTCACTCTAGACATTCAGCAAACAGTGGATATTCACTGTGCTGGGTGTTCTGACAAGCGATGGGGAAGGAGAGGGCAGAGGAGGGTTCCCACCCCCCAGGAGTGAGGGTTCAGCTCAGGGAGTTGGACAGATGCTCCCACTAACGGTTCGTCTCTGTCGAGAGCTGCCTCATTCTAAGCACTTCACATACATCAGCTCATTCAGTCCTCACAGCAACCATAGAAAGCAGATCACATTTTTATTCCTGTTTTATGACAAAAACGAAACAAAAGCCAAGGATGGGATAATCTGGCCCAGAACACAAAGCTGGCAAATGATAGTACTGGAATTTGAGCTCTGACAGTCTGGCTCTGAAACCTACGAGCATGAACAGAAGACACTATCACCTCACATCTTGCTGGGCACCGTGGGAGACACTCCTTCCCCAGTCTGTCGATAATTTTAGAAAAAAAGCTCCCGTAGCAGTCATATTGCCATATTAAATGCTGCATAATAGAACACCTAGAAATGCATTTGCTTAAGATAATAGCATTTCTTACTGTCCACAAGTCTACAGGCCCAACTGTGTGGTTCTGTTAACCCTAACAGGGCTTGGCCTCGAAATTCTTCTTGGGGTCAGCTGAGGTTCACGCACATGTGTGGTGGTCAGCTGGCAGATCCAGGTGGGCCTCAGCTCTGTCCCACGTGTCTCGTCTTCTGGCAGGCTAGCTCAGCACTCTCGTGGTGCTCCAGGAGAAGTAGAAAACACAAGCAGTCTTTCAAGCCTAAAATCTCCCAAAATCCTGTTGGCTAAAGTAAATCACATGGCCAAGCCCAGGGTCAGAGTAGGAGGGGCCCATACAGTTACAGGACAAAGGATATGGATGCAAGAAGGCCATGGCTTGGGGCTGCCACTCTCATCGCACTAGACTCTAGAATGATTGGCCCTTCCAGGGTTTCCCACTCCTAGTTCATAGTGGCCAAGAATTGAGTCCCAGCCCGTGGGTCTTACTTATCTATGCCACCCTTGTCAGTTTAGGAGAGCTGCCCAGTGCCTAAAATGGGGGAAAGAGTCCATACTCTCACCTCTAGAAAGAGAGATTTATTTAATTGAGTAGAAATGAAATATTCCCATAGGGAACATGATGGGGAATGCTTCAGAAACTAGGGTCAGGGAAGTCACTCTGACAGAACCCTTCGGTTTGTAAGAGGCAGGAACACCCCCAAAGCAGTGTCAGCAAAAGGGAATTGTGACTCACATCCCCAGTGATGGGATCTGAGGGCACCAATACTGAACACTCCTGCTCTTTCCAGCCCGAGTTGAAACCAATCGAGAAATAGGTGCAGAGTTGGATTGGCAATGTCACTTTGAGTGTGGATAAGGTCTACCCGGAGAGTTGGCTTTAGGTCTGCCGGCCAGGACAGCCTCATGAGTTCACATTTCTGGACTGAGCTTGTCACCTACTCATGGGCTCCCTGACAAGGCTCATCCCTAAAAACCTTAGAACTCAGAGCCTAGAGTGTGTGCTCATCCAGCCAAATAGACCCCAGAAAGACAGGGAGGAACAAAACCGTACAGGCCATTTCTCTCCCCAACTTAACCAATTAGCTAAGTTCTTTCTCGTCTCCTGGGAGGAGTGAGTAAGGGGTGGGCAGAGACAGGATGGAGAAGAGGCACGCAAGAAATGCACTCCATAAAGAAAGCCAGATCAGGAGTGAGCAGTAAGTGCTCTGCCTGGTGACAGGCAGTGGAAGGGCTGGATCACCTTCAGGGATGGTGGGATGGGGTGTGTGGCCCCAGCAGGCTCTGCCCTGGCAGGGAAGGGAAGTGATGGGAGCCCTGTGGCAGGGACCAGCCAGGATGAGGCATTTGGGGCACTCTGGAGGCTTGGTGACTTGAGGCACTGTGTAAAAGGCCATTTAAAGCTTACTTAGAGATGAGGCTGAGCAGGCACATGAGGGCGTCTCCCCCGGCTCTGATGCTCAGCTACCCACACCCACTCCCACTAAGCCAAAGCCCCAGGTTAATGAGACCTGCCTTCATTCGCCATTCGTGAGGTCCCCCATGGCAGTCGCACTCCCACCCCATGAGGACTGTCAACCACCTCTTGGTAAAAACCACCAACTTTCTGCATCTTGTGACATTTCTAATGCCACCCTAAGCGCCTCAGGGAATGGCAGGGTGCCGCTTGTCCACAGAGGCCCCGGCTTACAGTCTCCGGCGCCTGAGCTGGATTACGGGGCTGCCCAACAGCCCAGAGCTGGCCGGAGCCCTCCGGAGACGCCGGCTGCATGCGCGTGGTCCCGGCCGTGGCCGTGTTGGAGGCAGCTGACCTTTTCTCTTTAGTGCTCAGGTGTGTTGCCCGGGTTACCTGGGGCCTGTTTTTTTAACCACTTCAGTACGGCACTCACCGGCCACGAAGCCTTGCCCACAGCCGGCACTCACAGTCCGCACATTAGTTTGTGCTGTGCATTGATGACGACTCCGTTTTGCTCTTGTGTGATGAGGAAAGCTTTAAAGCACTGAAAGCTTGTTTTACTTTACAGGCAGCTTTAGGAAAATAACTATAATAACTCCTAAGGACTTGTTAAAAGGTCACAAATTTGTAGTAACTTTTTAGCTGAACGTGCACACTGCAACTGCAGAGATAAAAGTAAAAGCTTTTGGCTGTCAGCTAAAGTCGACGCTGGGCTGTGCGCGTTCATCTGTGGCTGACGACTGTGGTCGACGCTGGTACCGAAGTGGTTAAGGCAAGAAAGTCTTCAAGTGTATTCATGGCAGAGGCGAGTTGAAAACACAAGCTTTTTCCAGACCGTTGGAACACTTTGCCCTCAAAAAATGCATTCCCTGAGGTGGCCAGGTCTGAGGCCCAGTTCGCTGTACCTGCATGGACACCCCATGCGGTAGCAGAGCTAGATGAACATAAACTAAATCTGTGTGGTCACAGAAGTGTGGACACAATAGAGAGGCAGAGGACAGGGCAGGGAAAGGCAGAAAGAGGGCTACCGATTTAGGCGAGAGCTGGGCTTTGTGCCTGGTGTGCTCTTGGTCCATGAGTGGCAAGAGAGGTCAACTGCTCCCCACCTCCCCAGCCTCCTGCCCAGCAAATACACCTGCTGAAAACCAAGGCAAGTGCCAGGCAGGAAGCCACGGGCCGTCAGCCCTCCTAGGCCCTACTGTCTGTGGCAGCCTTACCTGAAGGCGGTGGCTCACCTGTATCCACCTGGAGATGGCTGAGGAGAGAGGAGGGGACATTTGATGCCCTGGGCTTGCCCTTGTCAGTTAAAAAGATGACACCACCCCCTAAGCCTGGCAGAGGGAGCTTGGCAGAGGGTGGCAGGGACAAGTGCATCAGAGGTCTTATCTTGGCCTCTGCCAGCAAAGTCTCCTGCTCTCAGAAGACCCTGGCCCTCCTCCTTTGTTGCTCTGTTTTCATTCTTAAGGTGTCAGCCAAGATGGGTGACCACTGAGGGTCGCCCCATTTTGCCCCTAAACTAGCTGCATCTCGGAGCTCCCTTGTCCCTGGCTAGAGGGACAACTCTTGCGAGGCATCCTGAGCCAAGGAAAAGCAGCCTAAGGAGACAGGTGCCTTCCTACAGAACACCAATGGCCAAAGGCAGCCGGGAAGCAGCTCAGAAACCACTTTCCAGAGCCTCGGGCTCTCGGAGCACAGAGCATGCCTGAAAAGAGCTCGCACACTGCTTCACTCTGCAGAGCAAGCAGCTCCTGCTCTAGTGACTGGCCCTGCTTTAGGTTTGGAGAATTGCTGAGAGTGCCGCCAAAGCACATGGTGCTTTCTATGTCATGCCTGTTGTAGGTGTCATCCTTGTGCCACCTCTGAGTTTGCTGGGGCCTCCATACTTCTGAGGGCTGGAGGAATTGCCTGTACCCCAATTCCATGGTGCAGGGGAGTTCAAGATTTCTTTGAAGTCCTCAGTGTCACTGTGCTTGGAGCCTTTTCTGCTCCTTAGGTCCCAGCTCTGGTGCAAGCTGCCTCATCTCCCATCGTAATAATCCCAACCTGAAATTCAGCACCTTCCTTGGTTTCCTCAAGAACAACCATGCACACCAAGTCACTGGGAGCTCAGGGCGGTGGGGAGCTCGCTCCACGGGGCTCGTGACATCCTGCTGCTCTGAGGCCTCCTCCTCCCCTCAGCTCTGCTCATCATCCCCTCTGCCTTCCCAGAGGCCCCTGGAGCCCTGATCTCTTTCCCTCCTAGTGTGCTGAGCAGCTCCCTGCCCTTTCCGGGGAGGCCGACATGCGGACATTCAGCAGACACTTTCTATCCCAAGCATTTACCAAAATATTTTTCTCAGGCGATAGCACTTTCCTTAAAAGACACTCTGGTGTCGGCCGTTAAGTTGACACGCCTTTCCTGCCCTTTTTGTACCTGGCAATGTTGCTGCTGGGATTTCGATGCTCACTGGCTCTCTGGGAGACGCCCTGAGCATCACAGTACGTGGCCTAGGGTGGCTGTGTCAGCCAAACTGGGGTACAGCCTCCCCTTCCCCGCAGCACAGCCGTGTGACCCCAGGCAAGCCGCTCATCACCTGGGACAGAGGCTTGTTTTTCTCACCTGTGAAATGGGAATAACACAAATGCTTATCTCCAGGGACCAGAAGGACAATCAAGTCAGATCATGAATGTGAGAATGCTCTGTAATTCTCTTTTAAAAATGCATTTGTGCCATTCATGAAGGCGGGTCACCTCATCACCTCCCAAAAGGCCCCTCTCCTAATACCATCAGCTTGTGGATTAGGTTTCAGCCTATGGATTCAGGGGACACATGCAGTCAGACCCTTGCACGGGGACGCCGGCAGTGTTAGAGCCCAGATCCGTAGGACCGCGAGACAGAGAGACAGAGTCACCGAGGCTGTAATCACAAAAAGGAGTTTTATTATCCAGCTAGCTAGGGTCCAAGCCCAAGAGCACCAACGTAGTGGCCTCTATTCGGGCAGGGACCCCGAATGGGGTGGGTGTAAGCTTTTTATACTCAGTGCACATAAGCTGTTCACACGCTGATCATGCATCTGCCCTTTACAGTGATTTGTTCTATATTCTGATCACGCAGCTGCCCGTTACAGTGATTGATAAGCTCCTTATCTGCCATTTTTTTCAGCCTTTTACTTCACCCTGTCCTTGACTGGTCCTAATCTGTTCCGGGTGGGCTCCGGAATCAGCACTTTCTCCTGCATTTTGTTTCAGCCCATAATGCCCTGCGGTAAGCTGCGGTCAGCAAGCAGGCGGTAAACAGAAGCTAGAAGACAGCCGTTAGCCTAATAGCCCAGTATTCTATAGCAGAATGGCTCCGTTGGGCAGGCGGGGCTACATGAGACAACTGCCCCACCTCAGACTTAAGACGAAGAGGCTGCCAGTCTAGAGAGCAGAGGAGAGTCACAAATGTGTCTCGTGGGTATGCCTTGTGGGCACAGACACATCCTTAAACCACTCTGCAAGATCCCTTAACCCACTCTTCATAGACTGGGCATTTAGTGAAATGGTAGCAATGCCCATTTTAGGATTTTATGAACCCCAGAGCTCCCTGAGGAAAGAGTGAGTGGAAACTGTCAAGCCCCAAACATGGGGTCCTGGGACCCACCTGCTTTGACTGGGCGGGCGAGAGACAGCTGGGAGCAAATGCTCAGTCGCAGCACGTCAGTGTTCTCGGTGATTTCTTGGGCATCAGTTTGCTGAGCCCTTCCGCGTGGCAGGCATGGAGAGAGGCCACACAAAAGTTGGGTGCCACATACTGGGCAGGAGTCAGGTTTGGGTTCCAACACCACACCTCTCTGGACTGTGTGTCCCCACTAGTACCATCAAGGACTGAACAAGATGCCTTCTGAGGGCCAGTCCAGCCCTGGGTTCTGAGGTCAGAACTGGGACACACTGCGGTAGGGGCTGGGTGCACCCAGGGCTCCTGGCAGCAGGTGTTCCTGCTCTGCTACGCCCACCGGCTCCCACAGTTGGCGATTTGTTAAGAAAAAACAAAAAGCCTGCCATGGTCGACCAGGTGTCCAGCTGCCCTGGCAGTCCCTGCTCTCACAGCCCCAGTAGACACGCAGTGTCTCAGCCCCCTGGTGTCCCCATGATCACCCACATGGACAGGTACAGTTGACAGAGAGGGCCAGCTTCCTGTGTCCAAGCACCCTCTTTGAACACGGATTTTGCTTTGCAGAAAGAGGGGATTAGATTAGGAGATCTCAGTGAGTCTTCCAGCTCTAAAAATGGTTCCTTTGTTTGAGTTCCTGTTATGTGCTGGGATGATGACCACCCCCCCCCGAGGGATAATGACCCCCCACCCCGAGATATGGCCACTTCCTAATCCCCAGAACCCATGAATATGTTAGGTTATGTGACAAAGGAATTAAGGTCACAGATGGCTGACTTTGAGATGGGGAGAGTTTCCTGGGTGTCAGGGTGGGCCCATGCAGTCACAGGATTCTTACAAGCAGAAAAGGGAGGCAGAAAGAGAACCAGACAGGTGGTGGCAGCCTCAGATCAACATGCCCAGCACTGCTGGCTTTGAAGATGGGGGAGAGGACCATGAGCCAGGAATTCAGGCAGGCCACAGGGGCTGGAAAAGGCAAGGAAACCAACTCTCCTCCCCTAGAGCCTCCAGCAGGAACACATCCCCGCCGACTCCTCGGCTTCGGTCCAGTGAGACCCATTTCAGATCCAGTGAGACTCATTTCAGATCCAGTGAGACCCATTTCAGATCCAGTGAGACTCATTTCAGATCCAGTGAGACCCATTTCAGATTCTGACCTCCAGAAATATAAGAAGAGAAATTTGCATTATTTTAAGCCACTAAATTCGTAGTATTTGTTGTGGCACCAGTAGGAAACTAATAGAGCTAGGTACTGCATCTATTACCTTGATCCTCACACACAAAAAATGAAAGCCTACAAAGTCTCTACTTACTTTATAGGTAAGGACCAAGGTTCAGAGGGGCTACGTCAAGGTCACAGAGCTTGTGCATTGGCCGACGTTCCACTCAGGACAGCAGATATAACATTTCAAACCGAGAGGCACCGAACGCAGGGAAGGGCTACAGAGGTGCCTGCTGGGCTGGGCGTGCAGGAGGTGTCGGGCAGAGCTTCCCTGGAGCCCACGAGCTCCCCTCCTCACTGACACTGCGGGGCAGATGCTGGAGCTGCTGTCGCAAATTTGGCTGATGACTTTGTCACTGATGGTGCTGTAGCCCCCGCCACTGGTGGCTCTGGAGCTTTGACTAGAAGCAGAAGATATTCTTTATTCCTCCGGCCTCTGATCTTGCACCAGTGCCTTCCACAGTGGGATCTAACCGGTGTCGGCTAGCGCAGGAGTCAGCAAATGCAGTTTACGGCCTTCTAGCCCCAGTAATGTTGGCAGATCTAAAGAGGTGGTTGCGGGCCTGTCTCAGTGGGTAAGGCTGACACAGGTAGTAAATAGTGAGATGCACATTTCATCTCCACGGAAATGGCGCCTGCTGCCTGGAAGGCTCTCCTCCCAGACATCCACACGGCCCACACCTCCCTCACTTCCTTCAGGTCTCTGCTGAAACGGCATCTTCTCAAAAACATCTCACCCAGCTGCAATAGCTCAAATAGTGTCCCCTTTTCTCATTGTCACTTGCTCTGATTTATTATTCTCCTCAGCACTGGTCATGTCTTGAAATGATATGTTTATAAGTTGATTTGTTTAGCGTCACTTTCTTTCACTAAAATGAAACGCTCCACGAGGGCAGGGACTTTTCCGGTCTTGCTTATTGTTGAAACCCCAGCACCTAGAGCAGTCCTTGACATACAGTAGGTGCTTACTAAATACTTGTTAGATGAATGAAGAAAACCAAAGTACAACTAACACCAAAGCCAGTACTCAGTCCACTGCAGCATGCTGCTTTTTAAAGCCCCGTGGCACAGGCGTGGCGGTGTTTATAACGATCAGATAGAGACTGACTTGCTGTGGGAACAGGGAGCAATTTCAGCCAGAGGAGAAAAAGGCAGAGAGAGATTCAGACAGACAGACAGACAAACAGAAGAGAAGGAGCTTTTTAAGGAGATCAGCCATTTCTACCAGGGAAATGTTTCAGATATTACTGGGGACCTTCTGATGTTCCTGCCTTGATAGTTTCTATATCTGTACCCAAGAGGTCTTCCTCAGGCGGGGACTTTCAAATCAAGTCATGTGTATGAAGTCATCCCCATCTCAAGTCCCCGTGCAGTCACTGCCCAGGTGCAGGGAAGCCGTGAAGTGTTTACAAAGTGCTCAGTGAAACCGCAGGCTCTTGATGCTATGAAGGTTCCCGTTCAAAGCCGATTCAGTCAGCTGTGGACTGACAGCGAGCTGTGCGAAGGCTGCCCTTTCCAGAAAGCCAAATCCCGAGCACTAGGACCTGAGAGAGGGCTCACTGAGAGAGCTATCTTTGGTATATAATAGGTGCTTAATAAATGTGTGTCAAATGAATGAACAAACCAATAAAGCCACCTCAAAACACAGGTGGAGGGCAGCCTAACCTGTGCAGTGGCATGGGAGAGGGGAGGAGAGTGGCCTGTCATGTGCCAAGGCCCTGAGGTGCACGGGTTCATCCCGCTGGCTTGCCCATCCGAGCATTTGCCAACTCTAAGACCTTTGTGTTCTTCCCCTTCTTGACAGGTGAGAGGATAGAGGCTTGGGGGATTGCACAACCTGGCAATGTCACTCAGTAAGTGGTAGGAACAGTTCTTAAACCCATACTCATTTGGCATCAAAGCCTTGCTCTATAAAGCCACAGAATCAGGGATATACATGGTGCAATCCCAAAGCGGGACGATTTGTTGCAAACAGAACTTGCTGGAAGAGCGCAGCTGAGCGCGGCCTAGAGGAGGAGCGTCTTCGAAGTATCAGAAGTTAGGATGGAGCCAATGCCAGCGCAACGCCGTCAAACAGCGCCAAGACCCAGACAGCTGAGAACCTCGTGAGAGGCTGCTGGGCGGGTCACTGGCTGAGCTGGGACTGAGCCCTTTCTCTTGGCCCATGACCCACTGTGCTTGTCATCACCCCTCCCCACCCCCAAAGGAGCAGGGGCTTTGGGCCAAGTCCAAGGAAGGGCCGGCCGCTCAGACCTCAGCTTGGCGATGCTTCCGTGCCATCAATGGTGACCCATTTGATGGTGGCCGCAGTTTGGTTGTAACCTGCTAGCCGGCCACACTCTTAGCTTTCTGCTCCTATGTTAATGGTTTTTTGGAGCAAGAGCGGCAGTTACTTTCACAGTCCCTGATATTTAGCATACAGGAGGGCGCCCCAAAGCTGGGAGGGCACCTGGACACGGTGGTTCTTATATTAGAGATGACGACACTAGAAGTTAAAGGTCGAATGACCTTGTCCAAGCCACACATTAGAGGCCTCTTTTCCCTCTTTTTCATAAGTATTAGTGACCTCACCTTCTACCTTACAGATATCCAGGGAGAAAATGAGGCAGCTGACAAAGCAGGCATGTGTGTATTTGTATGCGTGTGTATATAAGGTATGTATGTGTGTATGCAGATATGTATATATCTGTGTATGTGTCTGTGTGTATATGGTATGTATGCATGTGTACGCAGATACATGTATATCTGTGTATGTATGTGTATGTGTGTATATGGCATGTATGTGTGTATGCAGATGTGTGTATATCTGTGTGTATGTGTGTATATGGTATGTATGTATGTGTATGTGTGCATATGTGTGTATATGGCATGTATGTGTGTATGCAGATATGTGTACATCTGTGTATGTGTGTGTATATGGTATATATGCATATGTACGCAGATATGTGTATGTGTGTATGTGTGTATATGGGATATATGCATGTGTATGCAGATATGTGTATATCTGTGTATGTGTGTGTATGTGTGTATATGGGATGTATGCATGTGTATGCAGATATGTGTACATCTGTGTATGTGTGTATATGGTATGTATGTATGTGTATGCAGATATGTGTATATCTGTGTATGTGTGTATGTGTGTATATAGTATGTATGTGTGTTTGAAGATATGTCTATATCTCTGTATGTGTGTATATGTATGTATGGATGTGTATGCATATATGTGTATGTATGCATATGTGTGTGTATGGTATATATGTGTGTATGCAGATATGTGTATATCTGTGTATGTGTGTGTATATGGTATATATGCATATGTACGCAGATATGTGTATATCTGTGTATGTGTGTATGTGTGTATATGGTATGTATGCGTGTATATGCAGATCTGTGTATATCTGTGTATGTGTGTATATGGTATGTATGCATGTGTATGCAGATATGTGTATATCTGTGTGTGTGTATGTGTGTGCGTGTTATAGATTAAACTCAGGGCCCTGGAAAAGAAGGAAGAATCTCTGCCAGGTTTAACACAGCTACCGAAAGCAGCACACTGTGGAGGTTACGACCTTAGATTGTCTGAGCCAAATTACTTGGATGCCTGTCTCTGCATTTCCTTTTTCTAGCAATGTGTGGTTTTTAGCTTGGTTCGCACACCCATGTCCAGGGCAAGGCGCAGGTGCTGGGTGCAGGAGACTCTCAGTGTGCATGAGAGAGGCGGGCGGCTCACAGCACCTGCTACAGTGATGCTGGGAACAAACATGGCAAGTCTGAGCAGCAGGCTCTGTCTTCATTCCCCGTGGGGAGAGAAATGAGGTTAGACCAGGGCACAGGGGCAATCTGGGTTTTTTATCACCATATACCTGTCTCCAAGCCCCAGGCCTGGCACCTTCTGGGCTCTCAGAAATATTGGTCTCCCCCCCACCCCCCCCCCAATGACCTTGTGGGCAGGAACCTCATCTCCTTGCAAGCACTCAAGGCACTCCTTGGCCTGCTCCTCCCATGCCTTCCAGCCAGGAGAAAATCAGGGGAGGCTTCCTGGAGGAGATGGTGTCTGAGCTAAGGCTGGAAGAACAACGAGGGTAGCCAAGTACAGAAAGGTCAAGAGAACATTCCAGATTGAGGAAAGAGCCAAATGTGCTGATTGATATCTTTTGTTTTTCTCTAGTGCCAGGATGTGGGAGGTGACTTTCTGTCTCTCGGCTCCCTGCCTGGTGCCCCTCAGCACTCCAGCTCAGCGGTGCCTGTTTGCTAGTTTCAAAAGGATATTTGTGAGCCCTTGGCCAGAGAGGGTACGTGTAGGCTAGGAAGGACGCCAAACAGAGCCATTGTTAGGAGTCATCACAGACAGAGCAAGAGTCGTGGGGACAGACTTCTTTGGCAATTGGGGACATAGAAGGACAGCTCACTTGGACAGGCTCCTGCAGGGCTGTCCTGTGCTGAGGAAGGAGGAGACAGAGGGCTGAAGGGGGTGGGAGGCCCTATCGAGTGACTGTCTGCTGCAGGTGGCGTTCTCCAGGAATCAGATCTCAGAATGAGTTAGGAGTGCAGATGTTTTGTAAGGAATCGACACCTGGAAAGTGACAAGGACCACAGTTTTGGGCAGGAGTTGCTGTTAAGCCACAGTGTCCCTGCCTGAGTCTCTGCGAGCCCAGTGAGGAGCTCTGGAGCAATGCTTGTGCACTGCGGGAGACCCCCATTGGGCAGAAATGGGCCCTTGTTCCACCACCTGGCTCAGTCGTAGGCTGCGGGCCACTCTGAGAACAGCATAACCTGGCCTTCAAAGTTGAGGGGGACTCTCACAAAGCTAAGAGCTATAGGCTGTCAGCTAACCACTCCTTGTAGCTGACAGCAAGTCCTTTCCTGCATGGGATCTGAGTGGCACACCTCCATGTCTGCCGTGCTAGTCATAAAAGATACTCTTCCTCACCCGGTCACAAGAACCTTATAAGAAGGGATGTCAAACAAGTAGAAATTATTTTTATGAACATATATATAGTGGGAAAGATAAATTGGTGCTTTAAAAGACAACCATAAATTTTAAAAGGAAGAAGAGGCACTTTTGTTTCAAGAAATTCTGCTAAAGGCTGAGCATTGCATTTGGCTAAGAGCTTCATGGCAGCCAAGTTGAAAGGGGGAAAAAAACAGGCAATAAAGTTATCCTTATTTTATGATGGAAAATATGTTTGTCAGGGAGGGGAGAAATATTTTCCTGGCCCAAAAGTCTGGAATTATTTTATCACATGGATGTTGCATTTTTAACGTTAAGGAGATATTAGAAATACTATAGAGTTTAGTGCATGATACAGAAACATTACTCATTCGGCTACTTTTCTCACTTACCTTCAATAAGTGCTAGGAAAAGCATTAAATCATAGCTCACAAAAGAGACATTTCAAAGCAGTTTTCAGTACCCTTCTGGAAATAACTCTCCAAAGCCTCTGTGTGCTTGCTTCTTAGAGAATCTGGAGCAAGTTTAATAGCTTTCTCCCCCTGCTTAAGAAGAGCATTTTTGCACGCCCGGTGGTACAGAGCAGTGTTTTTAAGGATGTTGCCTACTGTGCCTGGAATGGACTGTCCACAGGAGCCCTCTCAACATCCACCTTTCCCAGTAGAGGGGAGAATATCAATGCACCGAATATTTAAACCTGTGTTCTAAAAGCGTACCCCAGGATCTGATCATTACCATCTCAGGGGTCTAATCAGTCAGCCCACCTTTGAGCATACATCAGTGGAGGTTCACACAATTAAGGTCTTGGTAAAAAATGACAGGTTCTCTGCAGCTGAAAATTCACAGCACTCAACATGGAAAGGGCGAGTTTGAATCCTGGGAAGATTCGTTCTTTGGAACTGTCTCCCTCTAGGTTTCTGCATTGCAGAGAGTCGTGTGGAGAGAGCCTTGCAGCCTTACAGGTCGCTGAGCTCAACCCTCCTTTGCACGACAGAGCCGACTCGGAGGCATCTGGGCCCAGTGGGATCTGCCCACCCTCCAGACACCTGCGGTGAGGGTGGCTCACAGGGCCAGGCAGAAAGCAGGTGCTCGGTGAGTGTTCATCGACAGAGCACTGCCAGGGTTTAATGTATGTGGCATCATGCAGTTATTGCAGCAGCCGTGGGAGCAGGAATGACGGCAAAAGATGGACAGGGCACAATCGCCCAGTGGTAGAAACAGATTTGAACCCTAGGCATGATCTGCTTTGCTGTGGGGCAGTCAGGAGACCGGGGTTCTCTCCTGGCTTTTCTCCCAGCTCACTGGGTGGCCTTGGGCAAGTCACCACATCTCTCTGGGCCTATGTGTTCCCATTTTTGAACAAGGCCTTCGGACTCCGCCCCCTAACAAGGTATGTGTCTAGGTGGTGGGACCCGACCCTCCAGGGTTCAGCGTTGGACATGGCAAACATTCTAATCCCTGCTGAAAGTCCACACATGTCCCTGTTTGCAGCCTTCCAGACGTTCTTGGGCAAAGCAGATGTCTCTCGGGAGGTGGAAGAGGTCCTGGCTGAGAGCTGTGTGCAGAGGAACATCCGCCTGGTGTCCGTCCTTGAGCTGCTGAGGGCTCCGTTTGTCCGCTGGCAGGTCATCACCGTGATCATCAACATGGCCTGCTACCAGCTCTGCGGCCTCAATGCGGTGAGTGCCAGGCCCCAGCCAGGTGTCCCTGCACAAACGGAGGAACCAGAGGGGGCGGGGCAGTGCAGGGTTTGGGTCCTGGACACCCAGGTTCATGTCCCAGCTCGGTCATCTCCACAAACTCTCTGCCATTGGGAAGCCATGTAGCTGCCCGATTCTCAGTTTTCTTATCTGTGAAATGGGATAATATAACATGAAAGGGATCATCCTTGCAAACTGTTCAGCCACTAGCACAGAGATATCCTTAATAAATGCTGCTTATCATATAATTATTTATTTCTAGAAATACTTTGAAGTCATATTTCTTTTACAAATTGGGTATTAGGAAGTTATGATTTAGATAAAAGTACTTTTGGCTGGGCTATCTTCAACTCACAAATTGGGCTTGAGAAAACCTCAGGCCTGAGCTGACGTGTGCAGGGGACCTGACGAGGTCTCTCCATGAGGTTCTCCAATCACTCTGACGGATACAGCAATGTCTTCTCTGTTGAGAGATCCAGGAGATGGAATTCCTGATGTGAGACATTGGGAGGCAAACTCTAAAATCATTATCCAGAGTGTTGTTGCTTCTGAAAAATGGAGGGGGTTTCCACCAGGGGTGGTGAGTTCCCCATCCATGGAGGTGTGCAAACAGGCTACCCAACCACTTGGCAGGGGAATGGAGAGGAAATTCTTGCACCGAAGCATCCAAACCATTTCTGAGGTCCTCATGTAGCTCAGGGGGGATGTGGCTGAGCCCAGAGGGAGGGAGAAGGAGTGACTGCCAGGGCCCTTGCAAAGAGCCCCTGAGAGGAGACTCTGCGTGCAGACTGAGTGAGCCTGAGCCCCAGAGTGGGCGGGGTGGTTGGAGCTGTCTAGGGGAGGTGAAAGGCAGTAGTTCCTGTCCAGAGAGGGGGAAATGGCAGTGTAGGAAGTTGCAACCACAGTCTTCTGCCTCATTTCAACAACTCTTGATTCTGTTTTCAGAAACGTTGAGATGAAATGAGAGCATCCAGCTACGTACTTGTTTTTACCTTTTTCCTCAGTCTGGTTAGAGTCAGCATATGAGAAGGTGCTTAGCTCAACACCTCTACTGAAACGGAGTGACCTTGGGCAAGTCCTTCTGTTTCTTCCTCTTGACAAGACCAAGATCATAGTAGATGGTCTCAGTTTTCCCCCTTGTTCTGAGAGAGTAGAGAGGGAGAATGCGTCATTTCTTAAAGCCAACACTTGGAGTCTTAAAGACTGAATATGCAATCTGTATTTACTGAGGCATTTGGATTGATAACTGTGACATTTCTAAACAGAACTCTCTCTTCCACTGAGACATAATTTTTTCCATTTGCATATCCTATATAACTTTATATGTTCTGCTAGGGCGTATCTGCAAGCTCTACTGCATAGCGTATGATGGGGAAGAAATATTTCATCTTCTCCCAAAGCCAGCAGTAGTGAGGTCTCAATCTCCAAGGATTCTGCTCTCCTCGTGTTGGTGATTTTCAGTCTTTAAGTCAGGAATATACTTCCAGCTAGGCATGCTTTACTGGACACAGAGTTGGAGGCCTTTCTTCCCATCTCAGCGAGTCCTCAAACCTTCAGTAACCTGGACCAACCACTTCCCCATATGGCCTTAATCCACTCAGCCGTGGTAATATTAATAAAGTACACATGTATTAATATTCAGCACTCAGTGTGGACCAGGAGCTGTCCTCATGGCTGCCCTGTGAGTTGGGACCCACTGTTAGGCACAGAGACATTGAGACACTTTCCCAAGGTCACACAGCAGGGAATAGAAGAAAAGGGATTTGAGCTCCAGCTGTCTGGCCCCAAGGTCCCCCTCAGAACATCCCCATGCATGTCACTCAGGCTGTGTCCCTAGGTCAACCCTTGGCAGCCACCAAGACAAGTCTTACTTCTTCTGTTTTACATACAAAGGGATCCACACTGGCTAGTGGCAAATGCCAACAGCACAGCCCGACTGTCCTGTGCTCGGGTCCAGGCTCTCCCTGACACCTGCTGCCTTATAATCCAAATCTGTGAGACCAAGGAAGAGAGCCAACATCGACCCCAAACTTTAACTTAGCTTGGCCAGATGGTATTTGGGAGACATGGTCTGTCATCCGAAACACTTGCAAACGCTGCCAGGTGCCTCCGGTGCATCACCGTACTCCGCCCCCAAACAGGCCTGCATGGTAGGTGGTACCGTCCCATTTTATAGATGAAGAAACTGTGGCTGGCAGAGGTCAGGACTTGCCTGAAGTCCCGGGGGTGTCCCTGCACTGGAACACGCACACTTCCCGGCCCCAGGTGGGCCCCTGGGCAGCCCCCAGGCTGCCCTGCGCACTGCAGGATGTTCAGCCACAGCCCTGGCCTCTCCCCACCACATGCCAGCAGCAGCACCTGCCCCGCCAGCTGCGACAGCCGGAAATGGCTCCAGACACTGCCAGGCGCCTTCTGGGGCAGAGCTGCCCAGCGAGAGCCTCCGTGCTAAGCAGCCCTCACTCGGTGCTCCGAACACCTACGCTGAGAGCGGCAAGTGATTTTCACGTACTTTAGAAATCAGCGAAAGTCAGATTTAACATTTTTTATTTATCTCTAAATTCCTTTTCAGTGTCGGATTGTTTTTTTTCCCTCCTCCTCTCACAATAGCTTCCAAATTCCCTTCTCTATAATTAGACCTGTCACCTAAAATTACTTATTTCAGGCAGCTGCCTTCCTCCCGAGCAGCTTGTCCTCTGCACAAAAACCAGGCTTTGGTGCGAGTGACAGTCTCCTGCCACAGTGAAGGAGCCTGTCACCTTCTCCCCTTCCCTTGTCCCGAACAGCAGCTCCCCTCACCCTGGCGAGTTATTAACGCGTCTCCATCCTCAAGGGTGGAGGCGACATGTCATCACCCCTTTGCCCCAGCAGCCAGAGCCACCCGTGACGCGAGGTAGGTGCCTGAACATTTGGGGAATAAAAAGAGCAGAAAGTGGGAACAGGAGACAGGGAGTCTTTGGGCTGAACATTGAACCACTGTCAAATCCAGTACAGGGAAGCTTTAGTTTTCTTGAACCTTTCTGAATCTTCTGGAATGGCAAGGGCTATGGTGGTACTCTCATTTATCTTGAATCATATTGCCTTTCTCTTGAACACAGAAAGCCAAGCATAGTGACTCCCTGGGCCTCAGTTTCCTGTGATGAGAAATGGGGATGAGAACGCTCAGTTTGCACAACGGCTGTGAGGATTATATGAAACCGTGTGGAAAGAATGTCTCCCAGATGGCAGCTACTCAGTTCATGAACCTCCCTCAACTCGCTGTGCTCAGCGAGACTGTTCCTAGCACTGTTTTCTTGTCTCTCAATGCCATACATTTCCAAAATTTCCTGCTTCTGAGACCTGGTTTTGGTTGGGAAACAAGACACCCACACTTGTTAGAAATGGCCGTAAGATAGGAGCAAGGAGGCTCAGAGTGCGGGCCACAGGGGCCCACAGACCTAGCCACATTGTCTGGGTGCTCAGAGGCGCCAGACTGCTGCCCAGGTCCACCCGCTTGCAGGGCGCCGAGCGTTGTGGAGTTCCTGCTGCTTCCTCTGACTCTCACTCGCAGACCTGTGCCCTGCCGGACGAGACGGTCTCCGGGGCAGATGTGGACCTGCGCTGTGCCCCACCGTAACCCAGTGCCCAGCGCAGTCCCTGACATGCTACACCCTCCATAAACAATTGAGTGGGAAGGGAAGACAGGGCACGAGGAGAGGGGGACAGAGAGAGGGAGGGAGGAGACAAGAAAACCTTAGATATATTTGTAGCAAAACATGGCTCTCCCGCTTTCCCCGCCTGGAGCCACATGAAGCTCCATCTCATTTGTCAAACCATCACTGGGCACTCTGGAGTCCAAATCATGTTTTGTACAAAACTTCAAATCAATTTCAGAAGCATTTATCAATAGCTTTTGTTTTGAAAAGATTCTTCTGAAATCACTTCCTAACTCCAATTAGAAGAATTCAAAATGTTCTGCTGCCCTAATAACTGAGACCGTCTCGCTGAAACAATTTGCTATGTCCTGGGAGTGAGGAGAAGGCTGAGCAGAGACCCTCCCTGTGGCTGCCTCACCACTGTGTTCAAGTCCTGGGGTCAACCTCCTGCGTGCAGCCTGCAGCATCGGGCTTTCAAGTTATGAGACTTTGGACAAGTTGCCATAACTGCCCTGTGCCTCAGTTTCCCCAGCTGTAAAGCAGCTGTGAAGATAGGTGAAGCTCAGCACAGGCCAGCCACAGAGGTGGTGCTCCATGATCTTAGCTGTTACCTTGTTGAAAGAGCCCTGCCCTGAGACCACTGGAGTGGCCCAGCTTCCCACCCACAGCCTCCGACTTCCCAGCTGTGTGGCCCTGAGTGTGACACTTCACGCCTCTGAGCTTTGATCACTCAGATGTCAGAGTCCAAAGGGGACCAGACCAGAAAGCTCATCTCAGTTGGCTAAGGGCTGGATCAGTGTGAATTTATATCTTTACCTGTAAGATGAGGAGCGAGACTCGGGGAGCCAGCACTCATAGAAAAGCTTTAAGGATGCAGAGACAGACCAGGGTGTTTGGGAACCACGTCCAGGTTCTCGCCTCATTGCAATTGCTGGGAGTCAAACCCCTTCTGACCAGCCCACTGCCTTCTGCCTGTCCAAAGGATGGCAGTTCTAAGAAAGGGGACCTTAGATTTCCAGTTGCCGTGCCTTGGGAATTCAGCCACACAGGGGCTGTGCTTCAAGCCTGGCCAGCCCTGGAGACAGTCAGTGAGCGACCGGGGGCTCCCGCTCTGTGAAGTGTCAGGTGTGCAGCTGTGGCTGGGGCACAGCTGGGCCCACGGAGCGAGGCGGGGAGTGGCAGCTCCTTCCTCCACCTCCACCACCAGGTTAAAGCAAGGTCTGATGAGAAGGAGGGGTGACATTTGCTTGGGGGTTTGGATGAGGCCGCTCTGCCGAGAAATAGTCTGGACTGTAGGCACTGTCGTGAAGCACAAAGCCCCTCCCTCAGTGGAGAAGGTCTGGTTGACTTTGCTGCAGCCCGTGTTGGCCTTGCCCGCCAGGCCCTCTGTTCCTGTACCCCCCCCACCCTGCGCCCGCCACAGGACAGAACACCCTCCCGGCCATCTCGCCCAGAGGCAGCAGAGGGCAACAGGAAGGTTTGGGATGACCTGGGCTCGAACCCCGGCTCTGCCTCTCGAACAGTGCAGGGGTCCTGTTAGTGATGAGAAGGGGGAAAGGTGAAAGAAGGGCGAATATTGAGCGGCCACACCACATAGCTTCACCTTGTGACTCTGGATTTAGCAGCAGGACTGAGACTACCTTATACTTGAATTTAATTTAGAAAATAGATTAAGACCTTCCACTGACCTTTCTCTCTCTGTTTCTTTCCTGAATTATAGATTTGGTTCTACACCAGCAGCATCTTTGGGAGAGCTGGGATCCCCCCACAAAAGATCCCATACATCACCTTGAGCACGGGGGGCATTGAGACTCTGGCTGCCGTCTTCTCTGTAAGTGAACCTGGGTGACTCCTGAGGCCACCACAGGGGATTGGACAGCATCATGGGGACCCTGGGCATGTACAGGCATGGCTTTAAGGGAGCACGCCCTTTGCCACTCGGAGGAGTCTGGATCTTAGGAGTTCATTATGCAGTTCTTCACTGATGTTTTACCCATCTAGAGAAAATTCCTTTCTATATTTTGTTCTCTTTTAATAAATAGCTCCCTCCTTGGAACTCGCACGTAGTTACAAGGGATTCAATATGAACACCCTGTGAAAGAGAGTCAGGTCAGAGAGTTTGTGTGAGTCTCAAATCTTTTGTTATGACTTTTTAAATGTTTCAAAACCATTATCTGTCTTCTCATCACCTGAAACATGTAGGAGTTTGCAAGGCAAAGAAAAGGAAAAATGACATTCCAGTCAATCGGTATAATAGAGTGACCTTAATAATAAGCAAAAACGTTCACATAATCTTATGTCAGAATGATTTTCCATTTTATTATTTACTGTTTAAGTATTTTTTAATTGAAGTGTACTATATACTCAGAAAAGTATGCAGATCATAACCCCCTCTGAGTTGACACTATCCGTAAAAGCTGTATCGTTCTCCAAAATTTTGCTGTATGGAAACTTCCCTACCCATTGCCTGCGGGGGTGGGGCGTTGAGCATCGGTGCTCAGAATCTGGATGGCAGAGCCCGACTGCCTGGCTTCTGGCCCCAGCTCTGTGCCTTTTTCAGCTGTGTGGCCCTAAGTAAGTTATTTGACATCTCTGTGACTCAGTTTCCCCATTTCCAAAGGATATTGTCCCTGCCTCATAGGGTTGGGCTGAGGATTAAACAAATGAATATACATTAAGCTATTCGAGGAGCATCTAGCGAATGATGTACACTCAATAAGTGTTAATTATTCTTGTCCAATTTAGGTGGGTTCCCAAAAATTGTCATTTTAAATAAGGCTGTGATGAACTTCCTTACAGAGATCAGAATTTCACAGGGACTCTTGCCATCTTTTGACAATTGAGGCAATTAAGACCCCAAAGAGGGGCTGATCCAGGTCACACATTCAGTTAAGTCAGACCTGACAGAATGGGGAGAGATGATGTCATGGGACCCCCACTGTCCCCCAAGACCCTGAAGTGCTCCATGTGGGATCTCATGAATGCTCACATCACTCTAAAGGTCCAGTTATTGCCCTCACTTGAACGAGGAGCACATGGAGGGAGTGGGGACACTTCCACCCTCTGTCTCACTGATCCCAGAAGCCACTCCTTCTGGTCCCCACTCTCTGGCTGACAGATCATCTTCATTAAAAGCTGAGTATGAGGGCTGCCCGGAAAATATCCAGCCATTGTTAATATAGAGAGAGCAGTTACATGGCTGGGTGCTTTCCAGACAGCCCTCGTATATTTGGTGACATATTCCTTGGAAGCCCTAATCCAAGATAGGAGGGCAAATGACTTCACTATCCTGCAAGAGAATGAGGGGACCTTTCTAAAACCAGGACTTGGAGTCACTGCCTCCGGAGTGTGCTCCTGCCACTGTCTATAAGTATGGACCCTTGTGGTCTCAGTCATCTGGGCAATGGCAGCTCCTCCCATGGTCAGGGTGTTGATCCTGTGCTGGGCTTACAGAGGGCCACTGCCATGGTGCCTGCCTGCAGGAGCTTACCATTTGCTCCAAGGTGGAATGATGTCTTGCTCATCAGAGATGCAGGAACCTCAGGTGCAGGCCCTGAGCAGGGAGGGATGGCTTCATAGCTCTGGTGGTAGATTCATTCATTCATGCATTCATTTACTCCACAAACACCTTAGGCGCACCCATAGAATGCCAGTGGTCACTGGTGAACTTGACATGATCTAGAGAGAAAGATAGACCCGGAAACAGAAAATTACCATATGCAATACTGAGATAAGCTCTCCTCTGAGGGACTCCAGAAGGGCTTCCTGGAGGAGGGAACCAGGAAGCCAAGAGCTGAAGGACCAGCAGGAGTTAGGTAAAGGGTAGAGAAGTGCATTGGGTAGCCTGTTCCCCTTTTATCTTCCAAAAGAGCTGGAGATGCAAGAACAGATGCCAAATGGTCCATAGGAAACAGTCTTTAAAATTGTAGCATTTACCCTAAACCCTGGAAAACCATGAGATTAAATTCAGCACGAGGAGCATGAGGCTGGGAGTGTAGGATGGATCCTGGGGAGAAAGTCCTTTGGCTTTAGGACCAGGCAACTCTGAATTCAAATCCTGATCATCCACATACCAGCTGAGTGGTCTTGGGAACATTTCCCAATGTCTCTGAATTTATTTGCTAATCTGTAAAATGGACACAACCATGCCCACTCGTAGACAAAGCAATAGCTCCCCAAGATGCCCACGTCCTACTTCCTGGAAGCCATGAACATATAACCCTACTTGGCAAAAAAGGAACTTTGCAGATGTGATTAGTCTGAGATGGAGAGATGGCCCTGGATGACCCAGGTGGGCTTAATGTCAACCCAGGTCCTGATAAGGGAAAGAGAGAAGGGGCTGTGATGACAGAAGCAGAGGCAGGACTGATGCCATTGCTAGTCTTGCAGATAGGGAAAGGCCCCAGGCCAAGGAAGGCAGGTGCCTCCGGAAGCTGGAAAGGCAAGGAACAGACTGTCCCCAGAGCCTCCAGAGGAGCACAGCCCTCCTGACACTGTCACTCTGGCACCATGGAACCTGTTTTAGACTTCTCCAAAACTATAAGATAATACATTTGTGTTGTTTTACCACTGAGTTTGTGGTAATCTATCACAGCAGCAATGCGAAAGTAACGCAGTGCCTCGCAGAACCGTCACTGAAACAGCACTCAAGGTGTGTGAAGGCCACGCCCCATTCCTGGCAGAGAGTCATGATTCGGTAAATCCCTTGCCCTTTCCTAAGTTTTTATTTCCTTGTTTCCAAATATATATACACTAGTTCATTCAACACTTTGAAGTAATTGCCTGTCAAGAAGGACTTTCCAATTTTTTTTTTCATTCTTCTTATGAGATTTTGACAGTCTATTAAAATGGCTCTGGGGCCCTAATAAAATTGAGATGGGAAAGACATTTTTGCTCATTTGATCTGCAATTAAATTTGGCTGAGAACATCACTCATCAGCTCGGGCAGCTATAACTAATTGTCAATTCGCAGAAACAGCTGGTTTTCTGAATTGATTTTCTTGGCGCAGCATTAACTTTCTGATGGGTGAACATCCAATGAGTGTCCTTCAGGTCACTGAGGCTGAGCATCCACTGACACGTGGGGTGGGGCTTTATGGGTGGGGCTCACCCTGTCGGGAAGCACAGACTTTGTGTTTCTTCAAATCAGGGCGCAGAATTCGCAGTAAGTCATTCTTATTCATTGCAGCAAGTTTTCGTGACTGTCAGGAATGGAGTATGCCCTAGGGTTGACTTAATCATAATAAAAAAGAATCCTCACTGATTTCTGCTACCTGCAGTCAGCCCTGCTTCCCAGAAAACCCCACCATTTCAGAAGCAATGGCTTTAGAGTCCCCTGCTGAATTCCAGGGCAGCAGACACCTGTGCAAGGGGATGGTGTAGAGGAGACAAAGAAGGATGGTGGTTGTTTGGGCCCTGTGTTCTCCTGGCCCTGCACCTGCTAACTGAGTGACCTTGGGCCAGTTACTTAACCTCTCTGATCCTCATTTTTCTCTAAGGGAGATCTACCCTCAGCAGGTATTGTCATGAGAACTGTACAGTAATTCACAGTGCTCAGCATAGAGCAGATACTCAATAAATGTTCATTATTGTTATGGATTGAATTGTCTCCCCACAATTTGTATGTTGAAGTCCCCAGTACCTCAGAATGTGATATGATTTGTAAATAGGGTCACTGCAGTTGTAATTAGTTAAGTACAGATGAGGTTATACTAGAATAGGGTGGGCCCCTAATCCGATATGACTGTGCTTACAAAAAGGGAAAATTAGGACACAGACAAGCAATAGCAAGAACACCATGTGAATACTGCAGTCATGTTGTCAGAGACCAAGAAATCCCAGAAGCTAGGAGAGAGGCCTGGAACCGATCCTTCCCTGGATCCTTCTGAGGGAGTATGACCCTGCTGACGCCTGGATCTCAGTCCCAGCCTCCAGAACTGTGAGATAACACATTTCTGCTGTTTAAGCCACTCGGTTTGTGATACTTTGCTATGGGAGCCAGAGCAACCTAATGCTGTTATCATTGATTATTAATGTTCCTGAAGAGAACCAAACATGGAAAATGTTGCAGATGCCCTGCTGCCTCTCGAACAATAGAAGATGAGACTGTGGCCAGGGCGTTCACTCCTCCAGTGTTCATCAAGTGCTTTGCTGGGTCCCTGCTCTGTGCCAGGCATGGATCCAGGTGTGTGGGACACAGCAGTGGACGAAGCAGATGGAGGTCCCTGCCCTGGAGAGAAGAAGCTCCATTAGATACTGCAGCCAGGCTCACGCTGAGGCCCAGGTGTCTAGGAAGAGCATCCAGGCAGAGGGAGCTGCTGGAAGAAAGACCAGCGGGAAAGGGGGGCACAGTGAATGTGAGTAATTTGAAGGCAGGTTAACTCAGGGGCAGGGAGGGTGTATAGGGTGGGTAGGTCACCTATCAGGAGCTGTGGCCTCTGGTAGAAGGACGGAGCCAGCCAAAATGTCCCTGTGGAAAGGGGGCTGGGAACCAACATCTGGCCTCATTCTCTTCCTTCCACCTTCCGATTTCTGCCCCTTGATTGCTGATCTCTCCTGGAAGCCCCTGGATGTCGGATGGCAGGGAGCCTGTTGACTTGGTCCTCCGAGCGCCCTCCAGAACACAGAGCAGGACACAGAGGGGATCTGGAGGAGAACAGGGTGTGCAGAGCAGGCTGAGGCTGGGGAAGGAACGTGTCTGCCTGGTTGCGGGAGCGCAGGGAGCCCACAGGGCCGGAGCAGATGCAACTGCGGCTTGCCAGTATTCTCTCCCCGTCTGTAGGTCACCTCTTCACCCTGTCGATTGCTTTCTTTGCTGTGAATAAACTTTTCAGTGGCCAGGAGTGTGGAAAGCAGAGTGCCAGGTCATGTTTTAAAAGGACCCCTCTGGCTGCCATAGGTAAAATAGACCAAGGCACCGGGTGGCAAAGGAAGAAACAGGGGACTGTCAGGAGGCTTGGGGAGAGGCTGGTTTTCCCTGGGAATCTTCAGACTGAAATGTGCTCTAAGACTGGAATCAGAATGGAATGGCAGGGTTCAGTGAATCCCTTCAAAAGACATCTCTTTTCCACAGATAAATAATGATTCTGTGGCATTTCTATGGGCCATAGACTAGCAGGAAGAAACTACTCCCCCACGCCCACTAAAATAGCAGACCACGGCCCCTGTTTATGTAGCAGCAAGAGGGGCTGCATTAAAGAAAAGCAAAGCCAGATTTCTCCCTCAGCCACCTTGAACTCCCTGGGGCAGGAATGGCTGCCAGGCTCCCTGCAGAGCTGAGAAATTCCTACTCTGTGCTTATGTAATTGCTCCAGGAGCCCTAAAGGAACTTACTGCCTGAGTGGGAAGTACACAGAGAGAAGAGAGACAGGACACTGTCCTGGGCCTGTGGGCTCATCCTCACTGGCACGGAGCCCCGGGGGCAGACGCAGAAGCAAAATCGGAGTCGGAGCCCGCAGCGTCCCCAGTGGGAGATGCGCCCACGCGCCTGCAGGCCCCACTCCCGCCCACCCCCACCTCTGAGCGATGCCTTTCGGTCAGGTGGATCTATTTCCGAGCTTGGCCAGGGACATAACCACAAGTCCATTCCCTGCAGCCACCCTCTGACTCCTGGGATGTGCTCGTCATTCCACATTTCCCACCGCATTTCACCTGATTTCCTCCCATCTCTCCCGGCTCCCCTGCAGCAGCTGGCCCCACCAGCTTCCCCCATCAAAGGGAAGTGGGGACAGCTCCCGGGGATGGGATGGAGACAGCACACTGCATTCCCTGTGCCAGCTCCAAGTGACAAGTGATGGCTGCACCCTACCCACTGCCCTCTGCCCCCTCTTCTCCACGTGTGAGCATTGCTTCTGACAGGGAGCACTGACTCCTGAGTCACCTGGATAGCCAGGGTCTCTTTCTCTGCTCCTTTTCTTTAAGAACCAATTTTTTTCCCATTTGCCCAAATTTGAGAACAATTTAGATTTATGCCCATAACCCCCTTAAGAACCATCTTTTCCTTTTTTGAGAAGTGCAAGAGGATGGGGGTATACTCCATTTAGACATTTGCAGAAGCTACGGGCTTAAGCCAAGGTTGTAAAGTGACCCAAGAGGGGAAATTGTCCACAGAACTCGAGGGCGTGGAAAAGCGTGTCTGCTCCCGGCCTTTCCTTCCATCCCAGCTAGCCCAAAGCCCTGTCTGACTTCGTACTTTGTTTGAAATATCTCAAGACCATTTTAATTTATTATAGAGATCACGAACCACCCTAGAATGATAATTATTTAAAAGATAACTTTTTTCATTTCTCATGTCTTTGGCCCAAACAGATACACAGATCTCTCTTATACACATTCATCTTTTAAGTAGAAATTTTCAAATTTTCAAAAATTTTTTAAGTAAAATTTTCAAAGTTTACATTTCAACAAACTATTTTTCACTTTTAGAGAAAGCCTATCCCAAGTAGGAAATTATTTCTGACATTGTCCTCTGAACATGGATTTTAAAATTCCACTAACTTGCAGATGACCACAGCTTTCCAACATCTCACCTTCTTTTCAGAGAGAGATTTGTGAAAGTGAAGATTAACACTTGCATGTTTAAAACAGAATTGCTAGCAGCTAAAAGTAATACTGGAACATGAAATTTCTTTTCGTGCCATCTACCTTGGCCTTCTCTCTTCTGCCTCCAGAGTTGGGTCAGTGAGCTCAACATTCTGTTCCTTCCTCCCAGCCTTTTGTAGCTAAAACTTTGACAATAGTCCAATGTCTGCCTAGAGTGTCAACAATTGCTGGGGTGGCAAGGGCTCCTCAGGGACTTCTCCCCTCACCCCTCAAAGTGTTGACATTAGGGAGCAATAGCCTCTGGGGTGTCTGGGTGCTGGACCTAAACCGGGCCAAATCTTACCCCAGCATTTTAATTTCTTTTGTAGATTCTCAGTGGTCCCCACTGCTTTGGCCTGTGCTATTGGGGAAAACCTCATAGAGTTCTTTTCAAATGTAAAATGTAGATTTAAATGTGTGTGTGTGTGTGTGTGTGATACAGATTTAAAGAAATGGCCTTAGGAGCCACCACATTGTAGCTCTGCAGTCCTTGATCTTCCTGCGCTCCACCAGGCCAGGACAAGCATGAGTACAGAGCTGCTTAATGAAGCAAGGTTCGGTTAAAGCTGTTCTAGGGAGTCACGCTGGCAAATTAGAGAGGGAGCTCTTTGCCTAAGGCTGGGACCCCTGCAAGGGAGCTGCGTGCAGGACACCCTGAAGGAGGCGGAGCCCCCACAGACTGGGCTTCTTCCATGGAGGTTCTAGGGCCTATGCACAATCAGCCCACGTGACCCACGTGCCCACAAGTGTAAGTCAAACCAGGCAAGGACCGAGCTTGTGCGCAGCAGTAGAATCAGGAAAGTGCCCAGCCTGGAGTTGGCCAGAGAGAACGGAGGTCTTCTGTGATCAAAGCCTCGCCCTTGCACAGGAATGGACTCTGGGAGGACTCTGGTTCCTGAGAAAATCAGGAACTGCCAAGCACTGAGTACTGCATGCAGTTTATACAGAGATATGTAAACATAGAATATAATATAGGCAAAGATTAATATAAAAATACACAAAGTAATAAATGTAAAATAATATAAAAGCACATTGTCAGACTTGGAAGCTTTGATTAAGCTAAATTTTAAATAAATGAAATTTTAGGCTATATTTTCCTTCCCTCCAGCCCTTCCTTTTTAAAAAATTTGTATTGATATGTAATAGTTGTACCTATTTGGGGAATACTTTTCTTCATTTTTCATCATTTAGTAGACAACACAACAAGCCCTGAACTCCATCAGACATTAGTTCCCTGCATTCATTTGCTATCGATGCTGTAAGAATGCACCACAAACTGAGGGGCTTAAACAACAGAAATTTATTGTCTCACAATTCTGGAGGCCAGAAGTCTGTGGTCAAAGTGGCAGCAAGGCTAATTTCTTCTGAGGCTGTGAGGGAGAATGTTCCATGTCTCTCTCCTAACTTCTGGGGATTTGCTGGCAATCTTTGGTGCTCCTTGGTTTGTAGAAACACAACCCCAATCTCTGTTTCCTCTTCACATGGCATTCTGTGTGCATGTCTGTGTGCCCATCTGTGTGCATGTCTCTCCGTGTCCAAATTTTCTCTTTTGGAAGGATACCAGTTATCATGGATCAGGGCCCATCCTAATGATGTCATTTTAACTTGATTACCCAAAAATAAAGACCCTATTTCCAAATAAGGTCACATTCTTAGGTATTGGGGGTTATGGCTTCAACATTTCCTTTGTGGGGAGGATGCCATTCAACGCACCAAACTCCCCAAGGGCAGGGACTCCTGTCTCTGTCTCTCTGTGCCCTAGTGCCCAGGCCTGGCCCATTAGAGGCTCTTAGTGACCACAGGTAGCTCACACAAATGAAGGAAGAAAATTTTGGGAATATGTGCATATTTTTTTGGTAAACATACATGTGCCTTTGTCTCAGGGACAGTGGGGAGAGGTGATAGAGCACAGGGGTTCAGAGCAGGACTCTGGAGCTAGACCACCTGAACTTGAATCCTGTCTCTGCCACTGTGCCATCTTAGCCAGGTTGCTAAACCTCTCTGAGCTTCAAGTTCTGGATGTAATAGTGGATGGTAATAGCACCGACCCCATGGAAATGTTATCAGGATTAAATTATTGATATATGTAAAGCAGCTGCAACCCTGGCACATAGTAAGTGCTGTCACAATGGTCACTACACAGTAATTGATCCGCAGGGTGTTGGCATGGGAATAGCCACGCAGGTTAATGGAACAGCATAGAGTTCAGAAAATAAAAGTTGCCAAAGTAATTCAAAGGGGAATGGATAGTCTTTTCAACAAATTGTGCCATAAAAAACAGATATTCATGTGGGAAAAAAATGAGGCAACCCTATTATACCATACCAAAAATTAACTCAAAATGGACCATGTATCTAAACATAAAAGCTAAAATTACAAAACTTCTAGAAGAGAACACTGGAGACAGTTTTACAAGATGGGATACAAAATCATAAACCATTTTTTAAATGATACATTGGATTTCATCAAAACCTTAAAATGTGGCTATTTAAAAGACATCGTTATGGTAGTGAAAAGGTAAGTCACAGAGGGAGGACATACTTATAAAACACACATCAGACACGAGAATTGAATTCAGAATATATAAAGAAACTTAGACTTCAAGAATAACAACTACCCACTGGAAAGGGAGCAAAATATTTGAACAGATGCTTTGCCAAAGAAGACATCCAAAAGATCAAAAAACATGTGAAAAAATGCTCAACATCCTTGAGCATCAGGGAAATTAAAATTAAAACCCACAATTAGATAACATTATTCACCGTAAGGATGAGAAAATTGAATTGGATGATAACACCGAGTGTTGCCAAGGATGTAGAGCAACTAGAATTCTCATCCATCATTGGTGGGAACTTGAAATGGTACAGCCGCTTTGGAGAACATTTTGGAGGTTTTTTTGAAAGTTTTTACCACACAACGCAGCCATCGCAATCGTAAGTATTTACCCAAGAGAAATCAAAGTGCTTGTCTACACAGAGACTCGGATACCAATGTTCATAACAGCTTTATTCATCAGAGGCAAAAACTGGAAACAATCCAACATCCAACAACAGGAGAATGGAGAGATAAATTGTGGTATATTCATGCAATGGAATTCTGCTCAGCCATTAAAAGGGACTGTTGATATACACAAAAACATGGATCAATCTCAAAAGTAGTATAATGAGTAATATGAAACTCTAGAAATGACAAATCTCACTCTAATCCTGGAAAACAGACCAATGGTTGCCTGGGGCTGGGGGAAGGGACACAAGGGAATTTTTTGGAGTGATAGAAATGTTCAGTATCTTAATTATAGTTGTAGTTATAGGGTATATAAATTTGTCTAAATATATCAAATGGGTATGTTTTATTAAAAGAAAACTTTGACAAAGTTGATTTTTAAAATCCTAACCAGAAAAAACAGATCATATTATTATTCCACCAGAGGTCCCAGTGCTGTGGGAGGCACTGGCTGCTGGGTGGGTGAATGACCCTGTGGCTCGGTAGTCCCCAGAGGGGCTCTTGAGAGCAGCTGCAGTCTCTGACAGTCAGTCCCCAGCTGGCCTCAGTAACCTTCAGTCTGCTGTTCATCTTTAGTTAATGTGTTCACTGAAGATTTCAATATTGAGTGGAAACACCACATTCACTCTAATCCCTTCTGACAGGCTACACTTTAATGAAACTTAAAGAAGGAGGAACTGAGCCCTGATGCAGACTGAGGGTGTTTCCTGCTCAGACAGGAGAGTTGTTTTCATTCCTTCTCTTTCAAAGCTGTTTCCTTGGTGTCTTCCTAACCCATCTTTAGAGACGATTTCCAAACCAGGGAGAATGTTTCCAGCTTTACATTGACTCAGATTACTGGTTTATCCAGACACTTTAGAGAAACAAAACCAAACCAGATTCTTCCCACCTCACCCCCTGCCCCAAAGCACTTGAGTGTTGGTGGAAGATAATGGTTCTCAACTGGTTTGTGTTTGGGGCCCACCAACACTGAAGCTGTGGGTGGTGTACTTGAGGAAATGTTAAAAACCCTCAAAACACTGAAGTCAATAACCAATAAATATTATTTCCATGTGACAATGTAATACATACCAATGTCAGTGTAGCACATATTTTTTTTCTTTTATTTTCCAGCATATTATGGGGATATAAATGTTAAGGTTACGTATATTGCCCATGCCCCCCTCCCCCCTCGAGTCAG
>VBSM01001118.1:3064343-3079547 GCA_008086735.1 Cheirogaleus medius
CTACAAAAAAAAAAATAGCAATAATTATCCAGGAGTGGTCTCACATGCCTATAGTCTCAGCTACTTGGGAGGCCAAGGCAGGAGGATCACTTGAGCCCAGGCATTGGAGGTTGCAGTAGCTGTGATCAGACACTGCACTCCAGCCTGAGCAACAGGGTAAGACCCTGTCTCTTACAAAAATTGTTAATTTCTACATATTCATCATCTAAATGTTTCAATATTTATTAACCAATTCAATTGTTGGTGGACTTCTAGATTATTTCTAGTTCCTCATTAGTATAAATAACACACCAATGAAGATCTTTGTCCATGAATCTTTGACCAGGTATCTATTTCCTTAGGAAAATTACCCAGAAGGTGAATGGCTGAGCCCAGGAGTATGGACACCTTACAGCCATGCCTTGGTGTGAAAGAACATTGATCCCACTCCCTCATCTCTGGATAATTAGCTCTGTGTGACTTTTGCTAAATCCTGGAATATCTCTGGGCCTCTGATCTGGGCCCAGATCACTGAGATTAACATGTGTTACACTGAGGCAGCATAATTTCTCTGGTCTCTGATACTGGATGTGCCTGCCCTGCTCCCCTCACCTTACAGGGGTCCCTCCTCTCACTGGGACCCAGCTCCCCTGTCCATGTTGCTCTGGTCCTGGTGGCACCATCGGTGTCTCCTCTTTGATGGGACCTGACTCATGAGGGCCTGGGGGTGGTGGGGAGGATGCCTTCAATACAGGCCTTTCCTCCTCTCCCCTCCTTTCCTTCCCCACTTTCTCTCTCTCTCTCTCTCTCTCTCTCTCTCTCTCTCTCTCTGTCTCTGCTTCCTCCATGGCTCTCGCTGTGCCTGACCTCCCTCCCCACTTCCCCCTAAATGAACTCAGTGTCCCTTAGCCCCCTCTGACCTCACCATACTCCTCTACAAAACGAGACTCACCCTGCCTGCCTTAGAAAGACAGACCTCCACTCCATCAGCACACATGGCTCAACACTCATTGTGTGTTCCTGTTGGTTCTGGCAATCACAGATGCAGCACCTGGCCCAGTGAGGAAAGAGAATCAGGGTACCGTGAGTGAGAAGGGCCAGCAAATTGCTCTGAGTCTTCTTCATGTTTGAGAGCTGGGCATCCCTGTGGGACAGTGGCTTTGTTTCTAGTTTAATGTCCAGGAAAATTTAATATCTCAAGAACCAAAAAAGACTGTAACTGATCCCAGCTTTGCCACTTACCAGCCTTGTTACCTTGCAGTCCCAAAGTCTCTGTGCCCCAGTTTTTTTTTACCTGTAAAATAGGGCAAATTACAGAACCTACTCTATAAAGTTATTGTGGGGATTAAATGAGTTGAGCCATGAAAAGGGCTTCATACAGTGCCTGGCACATAGTAGGTGCTCAGGAAATGATTATCAGCTACTGCTACCTAGACTAACTCTATCATCATCAGAAAAGAAAAAAAATTAACACAGAGAGGGTTATCTGACTTGCTAGAGCCAGGAGCTGGCACCAGACCCCAGGCCACTCCTTGGTTGACATGACTAATATGTCTTCTGCCATTTATTGGGAACCTCTATCATTCATGGGTCTATTTTGGACACGGGTTTTTTCTGATCCCACAGCTGCCCTGCAAAGATGGTGTTATCACCAGAACGTAACCCCAGCCTGCCCTTCTTCAGCCCCATGTGCCTCTGGATGCCACCTGTGCTCTGCTCTGTTGGGTCAGGTTTCCAGGAGGCCAGGATCAGAGTCCTGGGGCTGCCCCTCCTGCCTAGGCAGTGGGAGAAAAGCCTTCCCAACCAAGAGTCTTGGATGCTGTGTGAGACGTGCAGTCATCAGACAGACACATGTCCTTCCCAGGCCCCTGACTTTCTGCATCAGAGCCCCTGGCCCCTCAACACATGTGCCAGGTGACTGGGAGGCCTGTGGCCCGGGCAGCAGCACACGGCAGGTGCAGCTGGCCTGCAGGCTGTGGCCTTAAGACGGCAGCTGCTCCTCACCCCTCAGTGCCAGCTCCACCAAGGAGAATGGCAGCCCACACTACGCACAGGGGAGAATACCCGTTTGCCCAGATGGCTCCTCAGCACCCACCCTCTCTGAAGAGCAGGGTATGAGGAAAGAGAAGAAGGCAGAGGGCCCTGGAGTCCCACCAGGAGGACTCCTTTGTAGAGGGAGCCTGAGACTTTGGGTCAGGATTGCAACTGTTCATCTCCGCAGTCTTGCTTTTGAGCCATCACCTGAAGCTGGCAGGCGGGAGGCGTGCACTGGCTTCATGGCCCTTGGCAGCGCCACTGCTCCCCTTGTCCAAGCCAGACGGCCCTTCTGATGGGGTCCTTCCAGCCTCCAAGCTTTTGCTCCCACTGATCCCTCTGCCTGAGAAGCTCCCTACATCTCCGGCTGCTATTGCATCCTCCGGGAAGCACTGCCTGATTGCACAATTGAGAAAAACCATGGATTTTGATTCAGACACCCTGGGTTCAATATCTGGCCCTCTCCACTTGCTGGCTGTGTGGCATCTGCTGAGTTACTTCACCTCTCTGATCCTCAATGTTCTCTTTGTAGAATGGTAGGGCGGGGGGCACCTGACATAGTCAGAGTACCTGTGTCTTCTCTTTAACCTGCCTGCCCCTCCAGACACCCTTATCAGATGGTATTTTGTTCCTCCTGTCACAGATAAGGACCTGGAGCTTTGGGAAGTGAAGTCATTTGCCACAGCTCCCGCGTCTGGAGAGTGGTGGCACTAGGATATAAACTCCTGTGCACCTGTCTCTGACGCATGGCTACAATCGCGATTATTCCAGGCCATCGGCATGTAAAGGAGCTTGATGAAGAGCTGTTCCCTTTCCCAGCTGTGAAGTGGACACAGGGGCAGCAGAGGGAGGTCAGTGCCAGCCTCAGGCTGAGAGAAGCTGGGCTGGAACATGCAGTTTCAGGGGCTGCACCAAGTGAGCCCAGAATGAAACTGAGCCCCTGTACATAGGCAGGGCGGGGAACAGGGAGCCTCGTGCACCCACTCCCACCCCTGGGCACTGCCTTGCGCATCTGCCCCTATAAAACCTGCAACCCTGTGGAAGGCACAGAGGAGTCGTCTGCTGTGGCAGGCTGGCTCTGAAGGGGAGAAAGGGCCGTGCGGACCACATCCGCCCGCTTCCTCCTTCTAACCCCCTAGCAGAAGAGGCCACCCTGACGAGGACGTTAGGAGGAAAGGTGGATGTGCAAACACAGCAGGTGCCCAAGCGTTGTCACCTCCTCTCTTCCCTTCCTTCCTTCCTTCTCATAGAGAGCATTGTTCCTCAGGCTGTGGCCATGAAGAAAGTAGCCCGGCTGGCTCAGGGTCAAAGCCAGCCTTGGTCTATGACGCCAGAGCCACATTCCCCTCTGCTTTCTGCTAGAAGTGGAATAACAGCACTCGCTCTTTCTCTCTCTCTATTTACCCTGGACTAGGGCCTGGTCATTGAGCGCCTGGGACGGAGACCCCTCCTCATTGGTGGCTTCGGGTTGATGGCCCTCTTCTTTGGGGCCCTCACCATCACGCTGACACTGCAGGTGAGAGGATGTGCCTGTCACACCTGGAGATTGGTCAGCACAGAGCTGTGCCTGGCTTCACACTTGGGGGCTTTGGTTTGTGGGTTCACACTGTGCAGACAACCTGCGCAGTGCAGCTCACACAAGGGCATCTCGGCTGCGTGGCTGCAGCCTGTGTCCTGAAGACGGCAGCTGCTGGGAGCCCTCAGGGAAGAGCGTTGGAGATGGGCCCTTGTACTGGGAGGTGAGCGCCCTGTCCCTGCCGCTGTGAGCTGTGTAAGGGTCGAGATGCATCCCCGCTCTGAGCCTCAGTGTATCCACGTGTGGAATAGAGGCGCTTGCACTAGAGGACCCTAAGAGGCCCTCCCGCACTCGCATCCTTGCACAGGCACTGGGCACTTTCCCAACTGTCCTGTCGTTGCCTGGTGCTTGCCAGCAGGGACTCTAGAGCCAGACTGCCTATCTGAGTCTGGCTTTTCCTTACTTGGCATGAAACTTTTGACAGTCACCTTCTCAGCTTCTTTCAGGGTCCCATCTCTAAAATGAGGCAGTCGCCCCTATATCCAGGGTGCTGTAAGGGTTAAATGAGAAAGGCACTGGGAGCCCTGGGAACGAGTGCTCACGGGGTGCGTGTTGCATAGGAGGGACAGCAATATGCTTCGTCCTTACGAGATTGGTAGTTTTTCCCTTTTATGGAGATGAGGAAACTGAGACATGAATATAAATAAATAAGCTGCCCACGGTGACATAGCTAGACAATAACAGAGCTGAGATTAGACCCCAGGATCTTGGGGCTCTGCCCCCGCACTGCCCAGGGTGGCTGCAGTGGCCGAGCACTCCCTTGGTGGCTCAAATGGGTCTCAACACCGCGGGAAGCAGGAAGCATGGGTACAGCAATCAGGCAGTCTCTGCATTTTTCAAAAATGAACCTTAAAAATGACAGTTGCATGTGCTGACCATCTGCCAACTGTCTTAATGCCCCAGACATTTCTAGAAACAGGCAACATTAGCATGGTGGCGTGTGATGGATAAGAGCATTTCCTTCAAAGAGATGATGGTGGTGGCTAGCTGGCGGGAGGAGGTGGGACCACCTCCCTCAGGGACCCCATGCTAGCAGACACGGTCTTTCCCCACGGCCAGGCCCAAGGCTGTCCTCAGCAGGGTGGCTTTGCAGTCCCCTCGGACCTCCAAGGTTCTGAGGAAGCCAGTGGGGCAACGTGCAGGGTATGGTCTTTCTGCAACTTGTGTCGGACGTTTGGAAGGACTGTGCAGACGCCCTGCGCAGATGCCACCCAGCCTTGCTTCACGGGGTTTCAGAGCTCTTCTCTCCCTGACCTGCCCTTGTCTGCCCCAGTACCCCATACCCTGCCCCCAGCAGCTCCCCGTGGTGCCTGGCTCTTTCCTCTCCAAGGACCCTCCTTTGCCCAACTAGCTTCTTGCTTCCCAGACTCAGGAAGCCAAGGATCCTCTTAGACACCTATTCCTCCAGGAAGCCTTCCTTGCCCATAAGTTGGGGGAGGTGCCCTCTCTGTGTTCCCATATACCCCAGGGGGAGGCTGTGAGATCACTTATCGCAGAACATTGACGCTCACTGTTGCCTCGTTCCTCTCTCTCCCAATAGACAGTGAGTTGTGGAGGGTGAGGGTCACTCCTGTGTCATACCTGTATTCCCACCTCCCCGGGTATGGCCAGAGGATGTTCAGACCATCAGCTGGGTGGAGGGTGGTTGCATGACTTGGTACAAAAATGAGCCTCGCAGTGCACAGGGGCCCACGAAGATCTGCTCAGCCCCGAGATCCTCCTGAAGCAAGAGCTGATGGGCTTCGGCACAGACAGGGGAAGGAGCCCCCTGTTCCTTTCTCCCCTGGCCCCCTGCCCTTCACTCTGAAGGTTTCAGCTCACCCTGCAGCAACCCTCTCATGCCTCTGTGCCCTTGTCCATGCCAAGCACTCTGTTGGAAGCCTTTCCTTTCATTTCCCGCTGGGCGGGTCCGGTTCAGCCTGCAGAGGCGAGCACAGTCTCTTCCCTCCCCTGCACCTCTCCAGACGGGGCCATGTGGCTCCTCTTGGGGCAGCCCTGGAACCTGCGCCCATGCTCACCATGTGTCAGAACTGGTGACACCGTGTTCTAATGGTCAGCCGTCCTGTCTGCTAGAGCAGGAGCAATCCCCAAATACCCTTCTGCACCCTGCACCAAGCCACCCCTCCAGATGACTGACGGTCCCTCCAGACTCATCCCATGAAATGAATTAACTCATGTATACCTTGTAGGATGGCAGGAGAACAATACGGTGCTTCATGTAATAATACAGATAACTAAGAAAATTTTAAATGCGATAATGCCTGTAAAAACTTCTCATATTGCCTGCTTCAAACTAAGCATTTGATCAGTGTGAGTTACTCATTTATTCACCACTTCCCGTATGCTGGGACTATGCCAAACTCTTCACAGTATGTCTGTAAAATAAGTAGATGGAATGATTGAGGGGTTACCATTGTTCCTGTGTTATAGATGCTGAAACTGGGGTTCAGGGACATAAAGTGACCTATCCAAGGTCAGGAGCATGGATGAGGAGGAGCTGGGGTGGGAACCCTGGACTCCGAACACACTGCTGCCTCCTCACCTGCCCATGTCCCTGTTCTCTTGCAGGACCATGCACTCTGGGTCCCCTACCTGAGCATCCTGTGCATTCTGGCCATCATCGCCTCCTTCTGCAGTGGGCCAGGTAAGGTGCCCTCCTTCCTCGCCACGCCACCCAGGGGCTCCTGGCACCCTCAAGTTGGGGGCTCTCCTTGTACAGAGGGGGAGCCCAGAACCCAGGAAGAAGTAAACCTGATAGGGGGAGAGAAGAGCCCCCACATCCCCTTTGGCCCTAGTTAAGTGCAGCTGCCTGCGTCGTTCCATCCTGCAGATGCCAGGTAACACGCTCACCCAAAGACGAGCGGATGGAAGCACAAACAGCGCGGCAGTGACAGCTCACACTTGGGAGAGCTGTGAGCCAGATATGAATCAAAAATAATCAAGTTACACTCTGTGCCTGTGGAGCAGCTGCAGTCCAGTGTGAAAGGTATAATGAAAGTGGTAATGTCTAAGATTTATTGGTCATTGATTTTGTGCTATACTTGGCTAAGAACTTGACTTATGTGAACTCATTTAAGGCTCATGACAATTCTACAGAAGGCATAGATGGGAGGCAAACTTGATGTATGTGAACTCATTTAAGGCTCAGGACAGTTCCAGAGAAGGCAGAGACAGGAGGTAACCCGCATGGGTGAGGAGGTGACGGAGCTGCCCGATGTCCAGGACCAGGCCCCTGACTGCCACCTTACATAGCACCTGTGAGAATGTGGAGCCTGGAGTAGTCAGAGCCTTAGTTTACCCTTGACTCACTTCTAGTCTCAGCTCTGCCATTTCCTAGCCGTGGGTCAGTGGGAAAGACCTCTCCTCTTCTTGGGCCTCAGTTTCCTCACCTGTAGAGTGGTGAGGGTGGAATGAGGCTGAGGTCCCTGGCCCTGTGTCTACATCCAGCAAGGGCCACCACCAGAGGTGAAGCAGGATTGAGAAGGTACATCCAGGACGGGTCTGACACAGCTACGTGCCCCCTCCATGAGATGATGTTCATGGAGCTTCTGTTTTAGTTTCCCTGTTGGAAACAACCCTGAGTTGCTATTAGAACAAGTGGGACCAAACTTCTGTCTCTCCCTTTGCATTGCTGGTTCCTGTGGGCTGTCGCATCCCCGGTTCCATCACACTTGTGAATGACAAGCATTTGTCCCCATCCAGATAGCAGGGCACTGCAGTGGGATGGCAGAATGGGCCGTGAATGAGTGCGGAGGGCATTGCGCACACATGGCACAGGAAAAAGGCACCTCCCAGGCAGGACAGCGAGTTAGCAGGAGGCTGAACAAGCAGCACATGTTGCAAGGAGCAGTGGATGTGCCAGGGGTAAATGTGTTTCGTCCCACAGGGTGCCAGCATCCCCAGCTCACGGGACAGCATTCACGCCAGTGCCCCTCAGGTGTCTAGCCATGGCCCCGTGCTAGCCTGGGACACAGGTGAGCAAACCCAGGCAGAGGCCATCTCTGCTTTCATGGGGCTTGCCACTAATGTGGAAGTCCCATCTGAGATGTCACCTGCTCAGTGAGGCCTCTCCTGACCACTTAATCTAAAATCAACACATACACATATACACACCCATTTGCACATGCACACACATACAGACACACGTACACATATATGTACACACATACTATATGCACATACACATGTATACACATGCATACACATACACACATACACAAACACATGCACACACACCCCTCTGCTATCTCATCATCCTTCACAGCACTGCTCTCTGGCTCATCTATTTCCTGCATACGCATTTGTTTAATGCAGAGCTGGGAAGATTTTTTCTATAAAGAGCCAGGTATAAATATTTTTTGCTGTGCAGGCCACATATACCCTGTCACAACTACTCACCTCTACCATGGGAGTGTGCACACAGCCAGAGATGATGAGTACATAACTGGACAGCATGGCTGTGTTCCGGTAGAGCTGTATTCACGAGAGCAGGTAGCAGGCCCCATGTGGCCTCTTGGCTACCGTCTGTGTTTAAAGAGTGTCTCCCCCCAACTAGAAAATAAGTTCCATGGAATGACCCGGTGTGGGGTTCATGCTCTTATCCTGAGAACCTCGCCCTGTGCCAAGAACGTAGTAAGGGCTCCATAAATGCTTGTTAAAGAGTAAGTGAAATAACTGAGAGAAGGGCTGGGAAGGGAAGTTGTGTGCTTTTGTGAGCACTGATAATAACTAACATTTCTGATAAAGCACCTACTATGTGCGAGACCCTGTTTTAAGTGCTTTAACTATCACAAAAATACTGCGTGAATATCAGATAACACAGAGTCAGATCACCAAATTAAAATCACAAGAACCTGAGATCTTACCCAGAATCAAACTTATAATAATCACCAGATACAGGCCATCACAAACACAGGTGAAGTGGGAAGCCATCAAGACAGTGCCCCAGTTCCTCCTTGCCCCATCAGGGTTTGCAGTGGTCCAGACTTAGCACACGAGGGCTCTAGAAAGGACACGCAGCCCATCACTTCCATGAAAGCAGCTGTTTGCCTCATTTCGTACTCGGATCGTTACGTAGCTGACACTGACACTTTCCAGCAGGCTGTCCCCATAGCTGCACAGTCCAGTGTACGCAGGCCAGGGTGTCCCACTAAAGGCATGGTGCACATAAGGACCCTCCCTTATCTTTCTGCTGATAAATACCATCACGAGGTCGGACTAGCAAGTTTACATGGAGAATGGACAGGGTCATTTTTTTTTTTTTGTTCCCCTCTTCCTGTCCCAGGGCATAAGTGATAGCTCATAGATCAGCTGCTAAACCCTTCTTTCCCAAACTAATCTTATCCCCATTTTATAGATGAGAAAACCAAAGTCCAGACTAATTAAATAATTTTCCCCAAGTCACACAGCTCAGAGGCAAATGCTGGATTTGAATCTTCACCATCTTGTTCAAGACCTGTGATCTTAACTCTTACATACGCACCTGGCCCATGCTCCTTAGCTGTTTGCTGAAAACTGAGTGGAATTAGGCCCCTTTTGAAATGTACTTGAAAGTTTTAAAACTATTCAGAGGAAAAGTGGCCTGCACAGAGAATTTGGGATAAGAGGAAGAGGCTTCCTTGTCTTCCCAGAATGGGGTTGCTCTCGATCATCCTAAATCAGTCCTATTTGTGTCTACCTGGAAAGAAAATGTTGCCATTTGTATCTAGTTGTCAGATTTCCTTGGTTGAAGGTGAATTACAACCATTCTGATTTTCATGGTTTCCAGCCATTCTTGCTTCAGTTATTATCTCAACACAGAAGTCAGGAGCAGTCTTTGGTCTTTGTCTCTTAAATTTACAGACACCAAAATCATGGCACTTAGTGTTGAAACCAAGTCTGTGCTGACACATGCAGATCTTCACAATGAACTGAGGCAGAACAGAACACAGGAAGGATTTCAGAGCTGGAGAGAATCTTGGAGATCATTTGGCAAATGAGGAAACATTCCAAGGGTCTGGGATGGGCTAGAATTAAGGCATCCCAAGTTTGGAAAAGACCATAATGGTTTTCTAGTTCAGTCATTCATTAGAAGCTCAAGTCCTAGTCATGGTTTCCTTGCAAGGAACTGCTCCATCCATAGCTTGATTGCTTCTATTGATGGAGAACTCGTTGCCTCAAAAAAAAACCCCTGAGGCAGAGACTCTAGTGGCGGTCTGGAGGACTGGACAGAGGGCAGATAGCCAGGGTAGTACAACCCCTGCAAAGGTGCCATGGACATTGCCCCTGTGATAAGTGGGGTCTGAGTGCTGCGGAGGATGGAGCAGTCCTGACTAGGACACGCCAAGTGCTTGGTCAGCATGTGCCTTGCTTGGAAAGGGGACTCCTCTATTTGTCACATGGATTTAACCTGGAAAGACAGCTCAAGTATATGAACATTTGAGGAGACCTGCGTGATCTGCCCTGCCTGCCCCTTCCCTGCCAATACACACACACTCTCTCTGCGCTCCAGCGGCCTTGAGCCACTGCCGCTCCCCACACTGCACGACCCCAGCTTTTGCATGTGTTGTTCCCCTACCTGGACCACCACCCTTATCCATCCACTTGAAGGATAGCTTCTCATCTTTAAAAAGTCAGCTCAGGCCAGGTGCAGTGGCTCACTCCTGTAATCCTACCACTTTGGAAGGCCAAGGCAGGAGGATTGCTTAAGGCCAGGAGTTCGAGACCCCATCTCTACAAGAAGTAGAAAAATTAGCCGAGTATGGTGGCATGCACCTGTAGTCTCACCCACTCAGGAGACTGCGGTGGGAGGATCTCTTGAGCCCAGGAGTTTGAGGGTGCAGTGAGGTACTGCACTCTAGCCTGGGTGACAGAGTGAGACCCTGTCTCAAAAAAAAAAGAAAGTCAGCTGACACTGAATCTTGAGTCTTTTTTGGAAATAGACAGCACTTCTGCACCTACAGCCCCTAGATTTCCTGTTAAGATCACCTGTATTACAACAGACCTGATTGGCCAGTTCTCCTAATATCTAGGACAGCTTCAAAGGCAAAGACCTTGTTTCCATCTCTTCTGTATCCCAGGTACCAAACTCAGAGCCTGGCAACTAGTCAGCGCTCAATAAATGATTGTATTTTTCATGAATTTTTTCAAGACGCTCATTGAGCCCCTACTGTGTGGTGAGTATTTTCTAACACCACTGCTTGTTCCAAATGTGTGATTATTTTTTTCTGACACCAAATACATGTAATTTTTCCACATCAGTTCTCCAATCCTCCAGCACCAACTGGGTGTCCAAGAGTTCAATTTGATTCTGATACAATCCTCCCAGAGTAGGCACAGACCCCATAAGTTAAGGGGCTCCATCCTGCAAGGCTGCCCCCACTTCAGATGCCAGCTATAAGTGGAGTCCCAGGCAGTGGGCACTTCTGCCCTGTTGACTACAAATTCATGGGTTCCCAAAGCCCCCCTCAGGTTTGCTACTTTGCTAGAATGCCTCGCAGAACTCAAGAAAGTGAGCTGCTTATAATCACAGCTTTATCATAAAGGATGCTCAGGAACAGCCAAGAGGAAGAGACGTGCAGGGCATGGTGTTGAGGGCGAGCGGTGGGCACAGAGCTTCCCTGCCCTCTCTGGGTGCACCACCTTCACAGGACCTCCGTGTGGTCACCAACCCGGAAACTCCCCCAGGCCCATTGATTACGGGTCTTTATTGAGCCTTCGTCGTGTGGGCGCAATTGATTCAATCATTGGCCACTGGGGACTGAACTCAACCTCTGACCACTCTCCCCTCTCCTGGAGGCTGGAAGGTGGGGCTAAAGGTTCCAACCCTCCAGTATGGCCAGCCCTTCCCTCAAAACTCTCCAGTGACCCACCTGAATCACCCTCTTAGCATAAAGCCCAGGTGTGGTAGAAAGGGCTCCTTAGAAATTACAAAGCTACTCCTGTGACTCAGGAAATTCCCAGGCTTTTAGGAGTTCCATGCCAGAAACTGAAGCTGAAGATAAAACATTTATATTTTTTTATGCTGTAGTGCCAGCCATGGGCCAGGAGCTGGAGACAAGGGATAAAAAAGACAGTATCCCTGTCCCCAGGGAGGAAGAGTGGCAGTCAGATGTCCACTGCAGTCATTCGGCAGTGGGCAACCTTGGTACCGCTGGCCATGGAGGTTGACTGAGGGCTGAGGGGAAGGGGCTTGGCCCTCAACTGTGCTGCTGCTGGACAGGGCTGGCCCCGGGGGGGCCCTCCTCAGACAACACGGAGAATCCTGGCCAGGCTCTCAGGACTGTGCATGGAGGCTGCGCCCAGTGGGAGCCCAGTGAGATCTGGAAGGGAGAGGGGCTGTGCCCAGCACACCCAGGAGAAAAGTCTGGGACGAGGGGGGGAGGGAAGGGACAGTCAAATGAGATAAAGAGTTAAAACCAGGCACTTGCTGGACATCAACTGAATGCCTTGCACCTGTGGCATCTAGGGAGAAGGAAACAGAAAATACCCCATCCCTGCCCTGGAGGAGCCCACCAGAGATAGGCCTGCAAATGAATTATTATTGTTTAGTGGATTTACATGAGGGCGGGAGAGGGAAAGGAGAAGGAACCAGTGTGTGCTGAATGCCTAGTATTCGTTTAAATGTTCATAGTTACTCTGTTAGCTTAAAAATCACATAATTTATAAATTTAGAAAGAAGAGCTTTATTTCTTAAGAAGGGGATAACAGCACACAAGCAGGAAGTGCACCCTCTGCCTAAAAAACAAAACCAGAAGCAATCACTTGGGGGTGGGGAAGAGGCACAGGGACGTATGCTGACCAGGTGGCAAGTTTACATATTCAACAGGTTATAGGAGGAGCTATGAATATTCATGGAGGGCTTCCTAGTGCCTGTTTATTGAATAAATATGCACGTTAGATATGACCCATACTCACTTATGGCCGGAGACTAAACATTTAAATTTGTGACAATTAAGCCCTATGTGTCAAAAGGTAAAACAGGGACATGAAGGCGCTCCATGCAGAACCGGCGCAGGGCCAGTGGTCTCACAGGAGACAGTTCCTGGAATCAGCCTCTGGTCCGATCAGAGCCGCAGCCGTGGTCGTGGAGCAGGCGGGTGGGGTCGGTCAGCACCTGGCGGAGCTGCGCTGCCAGGCTCAGCGTTGCTTGTGTCAAGGCCAGTGCTCGTGTAGCTGCTGGAGAAAATGAAAACCCTGTGGCAGTAAAATATAGTTTATTCTTTAAGCGCAGGGTGTGTGACTTAACTCTTGCCCGGCATGGCTTTAGGTCCAGTTTATAGTCTGGTATCTTATTGCACACAATCTTATAAAGAATTCCTTCTGCCGGGCCTGTGATCTCTACTTTCACATTAATGCTGGTCACTGCTTGTGTATAAACTACAAAAGGGAGGGGGTATAACAGCGTGTGTCCAACCTGCTATCCTGTCATGGCCAGTTTTTAAGTTTTCTCTGAAGTCCCATGGCCAAGATGCAGTCTGTTAGGAGGCTTAAGATTTTATTTTTAGTTTATACCCTTTCAACTCTTTCACACCTGCAAGGTTGGATCCATGATCTCAAAGCTGGTAAAGGTGGAATCCAGACTCAATCGTAGCTTTGTCTTCTTCCAATTCCGCGCTTTGGCAGGTGCTCTGCTTCGCTGTGGGAGGGCTCTGTTCACCAGACTTAGCACACGAGGGCTCTAGAAAGGACACGCAGCCCATCACTTCCGTGAAAGCAGCTGTTTGCCTCATTTCGTACTCGGATCGTTACGTAGCTGACACTGACACTTTCCAGCAGGCTGTCCCCATAGCTGCACAGTCCAGTGTACGCAGGCCAGGGTGTCCCACTAAAGGCATGGTGCACATAAGGACCCTCCCTTATCTTTCTGCTGGTAAATACCATCACGAGGTCAGACTAGCAAGTTTACATGAATAATGGACAAGGTCATTTTTTTCTTTGGTTCCTCTCTTTCTCTGTCCTAGGGGATATGCCATGGCTTATAGATCAGCTGCTGATCCTTTCCTTCCCAAACTAATCATATCCCCACTTTATAGATGAGGGAAGGAGCTGGGTCAGCAGACAGCAAGGCCTTAGCTGCCAGGCCAGGGGTCAGGGCAGGAGGCCAGGCCCTGCAGGCAGATTAAACTCGTCGCCTGCCAGGCACAGTGGCTCACACCTGTAATCCTAGCACTCTGGGAGGCCGAAGGAGGAGGATTCTTTGAGGTCAGGAGTTTGAGACCAGCCTGAGCAAGAATGAGACACCGTCTCTACTAAAAATAGAAAACATTAGCGGGGTGTGGTGGTGCGCACCTATAGTCCCAGCTACTCAGGAGGCTGAGGCAGAAGGATTGCTTGAGCCCACGAGTTTGAGGTTGCTGTGAGCTAGGCTGACATCATGGCATTTTAGCCCAGGCAACAGATCGAGATTCTGTCTCAAAAAAATAAATAACAATTAAAAAAAAAATACCTAGTCACCAAGTCATGAGCCAACTGATCTGAAGTCCTAGCACAGTGCATAGGCAGGTGTGGGCACCAGACATTTCTGCTTGTTGAATGAATGAACAAGTGAATGAAAAAGTGAATAAATGAGAGAAAAATCCCTAACCGTGGCCATGGCTGCCACCCAATTACATTAAATAGCCCAGAGCTTAGGTGGGAGTCAATCAGACAACTCATTTCCACTCAAAAGTTAGGAAATTGTGTGCAAAGCAGAATGACAAATTAATTTCTAACTTTTCCGACCAAGCAGAAATTATTGCATTGAAGAAATAGGTATATATATATATATATATATATAATTAGAGCTATAAATTAAGAGACATATCCTAACACCAAATCAGTATATAGTCATAAGTGTGGAAAAATTTTTTAATGAAAATTAAATGGAATGTCTCACAAATCCAGATAAAAAAATATAGCAGTCATTGCTGAGGACACAGCAATCTCTCTAAAATCAGTTTATACAGAAGGTGAGATTTAACTTCAGCATTGCTAGTATGTACTCTCAGCAGTCCCCACCTAGAAATGAAGATCCAGTCTCCACCCATTATGAGGCAGAATTTTAGGGAAGGGACTTATGAGATGAGCTATCTAAAACAACCCGGTAACTCCAAACTGTTACATAGATTTGAAATTTGGTCTGGGTCCAGCAGGAAACAAGAAGTGCAGTCAGCTGGGATTTTAAAGGGAGTTGCCTAAAAGATTTTCTTCTTTTCTTTCTTTTTCTTTTCTTTTCTTTATTTTTTATTTTTTTATGAATGGTTTTTTACAAGCAGGGACAGGGAACTGGCAGAAGAGATGGAAGCCCCCAGGGACCAGCAACAGTAAGAAGCTGACACCATCCCCAGGGCTAATTTTCATTAAAGTTAATTTCTCCCTAACAAGAGAATATAAACACTGAGAAATAAGATTTTGTGAGGCAGGCTGAACTTTGCATTTCCACAAACCATTGTGATATTTGAGATTTCTTGCCACCACCCCCCAAGAACCAGTTTTTGCCCTGTTGGGAATGCAAGGTGGAGATTCATTTCTGCTTTTTTTTTAGTTGCATTATATTATGGGGGTACATATATTGTTAGGATTACATATATTGCCCCTACCAACCCCCCTCCCCACCTGCTGTGCTAGAGCTTCCAAGCGTGTCAACCCCCTTGAGG
>VBSM01001118.1:3079647-3097316 GCA_008086735.1 Cheirogaleus medius
AGGAGTCTCTTGGATGAGTCCATGGGGTTTTCTAGGTATAATATCATATCATTGTCGAAGAGGGAGAGTTTGATCTCATCTGCCCCCATATGGATGCCCTTAATACCCCTCTCTTGCCTGATTGCTATCGCTAGGACTTCAAGCACTATGTTGAATAGAAGAGGAGATAGCGGGCATCCTTGTCTAGTTTCACTTCGAAGAGGGAATGATTTCAATTTTTCCCCAATTAGAATTATATTAGCAGTGGGTTTGTCATATATGGAATTGATAATTTTAAGGTATGAGCCGTCTATGCCTATTTTGTTAAGAGTTTTTATCATAAAGATGTGTTGGACTTTGTCAAATGCTTTTTCTGCATCTATTGACAGAATCATATGGTATTTGTTCTTGATTTTCTTTATGAAGTGAATTGCATTTATAGACTTGCATATGTTGAACCAACCTTGCATCCCTGGAATAAAGCCCACCTGGTCATGGCGAATTATTTTTTTGATGTGCTTCATTTCTGCTTTTATCAAAAACTATTTTGAGGTTCTGAGAACTGAACATGCAAATTCAACAGTGTGATGTGCTCTTGCCTGTGGCTTTGTTGGGTGCCCCATGTTAGACCTCCACTCTGATGTCATTTTACGGGGCAATTCCCAGTGCCGATACAGGTTGAGGCAGTAACTCCATAGTTAGTGCCTTCAGCCCTGCAACCACAACGAGGTGTAAGAAATATCCCAACCAGGAGCTGGGAGTCCAGCTTTCAAGTAAAGAAAAGGAAGAGGTAGCCATTGGCTCTATCCAGGGCGGTGGAAGTGGATAGGGGAAGTTGAAGTTCAGAGAGATTGAGAACTATACCTAAGTCACACAGCAGTGAGCCAGGGTACCAGTTCATATCAATCTGACTCCATAACCTGAGTTCTTAAGGTCTACAACAGGCTACCAAGGTAAAGGTGGGTCCTAGGTACCATGGAAGCACAGAGGGGATGTGTATCTGGGTGAGTGGATCTCAGGTTACCTAGAGGAGATAAAAGTTTGACTAAAACTGCATGTCGAGTCAGAGAAAGCGATGTCACAAGCAAGTGTCTCTAAAGACGGATCATCTCTATCTTAGACAGTTACTAGCATATGAGAACATAGGCACCAAAGTAGAGATTTGAGATCTCCTAGCCAGGTTCTGACATAGCAGGAATGTGCTGTCTCTACATCAACCCCCAGGCAAACACAGTCATGCACACAATTATGAATGCATGCCCCCACACACGCTCGCTCACACACATGCACATACACGTGTGTGCAAGCCAGTGTGCAGTGTCCCCTGAGGTTCCTTTCTTTCCCACCCTCAGGGATCGGACTCCCATGCTCTGCATGATTCCGAATGTGGCATTGGTGCCCTCCTTCGGGGGTGGCAAGGAGCATGGGTGTGCCCTGCCCATGGCTGGGGTGAGCAGACAAGAGTGGGGTGTGTTCATGCATCCCCAGGGCCTCTGCCACCTGCTGGGGTATCTGGAGAACCTTCCTAGCAAGGCCAAGCTGGGCCACAGGGTGTGACTGTTCCCTTATACAGTGACACACCAATATGCGAAGTGTTTTATTTGAGGAAGGGGCACATTTTCTAATGAGCAAAAGTGCCATTTGTGCTAACAATGATCCTGGAGGTGGACAGGTGACGGGAAAAGGAGGAACATCAGAGTAACGGACAGATGTAAGTGATGTGCACTGACAAAAGCTGAGAACACTCATCCAAGTGGAGAGCAGCTCTGGAGTAAAGGGGCTCAGAGGTCAGGGTACAGGGAAAGCCATGGCCAAGCCATCGGGGGCCTCACGGGCTGACACCATTAGACTTTGTCCTCATGGAAGTGGACAGCCACTAAAGAGTTTTAAGCTGGAATGTAGCATTGCCAGACCTGTGTTAAAAATGTCTACTGTGGAGGGAGTACATTGGAAGTTAAATGTGGAAGATGGGAGAGGCCTGTTAAGAGTGAGTACAGGGAGCTCACTAAGGAATTTGTATCAGTTACCACTGGGTAAAAAATAACACCAAAACCTAGCGGATTAAACAACAGCCAGTTCTTATTTTCTCCCAGGTGTCTGGGTCGACATGGCAGATCCGCTCTTCTGTACCAGACACTGGGGATCTCCACTAGACTGCCCCTGTCTGCGTCAGGCTGGCCGGTTGGCCGGGCACCAGCTAGTGTAAGGTGGCCTCACTCACTGGTCTGGCATTGAGAAGGTGACTTGGCCACGTGTCTGTCACCCTCCAGCAGGCTAGCCTGGGATTGTTTACGCGCTGGTAGCAAAGTTGGAAGAGAAGAAGAGGAAATGTGCAAAATTGTCTGAGGTCCAGGCTTGGAACTCCATGTCACTTGTGCTGCATTCTCTCAGCCAGAACAAGTCACAAGGCTGCCCCAGAATTAAGGAGTGAAGGAAGAGAGTTTACCTCTCAGAGGAGGGGCTGCCAAGAATTGTGGCTATTCTATAATCTCCCCAGAAGTTATAACTGTAGAATTAGCAAGAGATGACAATTATGGGCTCTCATTATAGAGAGAAGTATATGTCCTTTGTTCATGTGCCCATTCCACAAATAATTATTGCATGCCTACTATAGAGTAGGCCTCTTTGTAGGCCTAGGGATATAATGGTGGCCCAAACTCACACATGCATGTGCACACACACAGACACACACATGCAGAGTTTCTGCTACTGGAACTTACTTTCAATAACAATCAGTGTCAGGGTCCCCACTAGGAACATGGCATACTCACACTGGGATATTTTGAGGAGTGTCTGATAAACAGACAAATTGCTGTGGTATAGGATTGCTACAGGGGAATGTCTCAGACCATAATTATTTTGACATTCTCAACTTATGATGCTAATTTCCAAGGGTCCACCCCTCCACCTATCAGCTATGCAGGAAGCAAATCAATTTACAGAAAGCTAATTTGTCAAAAATCAGTGCACAACAGAATAGTCACATTGCTGAAAGTCAAATCATAGAGGAAATGTGCTGAATTTACCTTATTTCTTTTAACTTTTATCAATAGAATAAATTGTACAGAATTACGTATGGAATAGAATGGTTTTAACAGCTTTTATAGATTTCTGTGAAGTTCCTCATTGTGTCCACAGAGTCAATTATGTAGAAGTTTCCCTTTTGTTCCCTCCTGCTTCAGTTCCCTGTTGTTATAGCTGAGGGTTACTACGGAGAGAGAGGGCTAGGCTGAGCGGCATAAAATGTATTCTTATCCACAACAAGAATACATGCTCCCCTCCCTCTCCAGACCCATTTGGTTCCAGAGACGTATACATACAACAAGAAACAGGATTTGGATAGCAAGGGATATGTCCCCACGTTTATCTGAATTTATTTCATTCCTGTGTTTGGTCAACAAGAGTTTGGATGGCAAAGCTTCAGGTGGTGAGGAATACTTGCATACCTGCACATCCGTAGATTGGCTTTCTTTTGTTAACACATTCTTATTCAAAAATGCATTTACCATCTTTAGCTTTTGGTGAATTGACCTTGAGCCAACCATGTCACCTTTATTTGTCATTCCTCTGAGCCCTAATTCCTGGCAAGGACAAGAATGCACCACACCCCAGTACACCTTGCAACTCACAGAGACATGGTTTGTGCATGCTCTTGGAATCTCACTATGACTTCATCAAAATCTACAGTGACTTGGGCAAGCCCTTGTTCCTCTCTGAGTCTAGTTCCCCATCAGTGAGATGAAGGATGAACCAGGCTCAGCATTCTCCAGCTGGATGGCTGCACTTCAGAACCCTCCTCTATGGATAACATCCCCCATCCAGGCCACTGGGTGGTCTGCTGAGGAGGTCCAAGGATGACATTTCCACATGTTTTCTGGGTTATTCCTAAGCAACCATCCCAGCCCAAACCACTTTCCTGAGTATGGACGCCAGACTTAATGACTAGACCTACCAACTGCGTGGCTTTCCAAGCTGCCCCACTTAGCCCTCACGGTAACGGACCAGGCAGATCACCCTACTCCCACTGTGCATGTGGAGGCTCTGAGGCTCCCAGAGGTTATAACTCTTCCAGGTAATACATGGTGGATGGTCCTTAAGTCAGTGAGGTGGGAATGTTTGTGTTCCTTACAACCGTGGTGGGTTGAAGAGTGTCGCTCCAAGATTCATGTTCACTTGGAACCTCAGAAGAACCTTGTCTAGAAAAAAGGCCTTTGTAGATGGGATCAGGTAAGCATCTCAAGATGAAACCGTCCTAGATTTAGAGTGGACGCTAAATCCAATGACTGGTGTCTCTATAAGGTAAGGACACAAAGAGGAGAAGGCCACGTGAAGATGGAGGCGAATAGTGGAGTGACGAGTGCACTATCAAAGGAGCACCAAGGGTCACTGGCAGCACCAGAGCTGGGAGAGAAACATGAATGAGCCTCCAGAGGGACCAACACTACTGACTCTTTGATTTTGGACTTCTGCCCTCCAGAGCTGTGGCACAATAAATTTCTGTTGTTTTAAGTCCCTGAGTTCGTTGTGATTTGTTACAGCAGCCACAGGAAGCTAATACAGCTGCTAAGTTGGCAGTAAAATATTTCCTTATCACCAGGCAGCTGCAGATGCAGGGCAAGTGGGCTTCGGAAACGGGAGATTTATTATATATCGTGACACTTAATACCAAACAGAGATGGGTGCGCAAGCTGCTTGCAAGGTTATTCAAGAAGACCAGGGGCCCTTTTAAAACTAATAATATTATTTTCCTTAAGCTGAACACGTGTTTGGCGCTAGTGCCTTACCACGTTCACCTTAATCCTCCCAATACCGGTGCTGAGCGGACGCTCTCGTCCCCAAGGACACTGCAGCTCCAGGGCGCCCCGCCTGGGCGTGTGGTGGCCCAGCCAGGATTTGAGACCACGTCTGGCCAACTCTGAAGTCTCATTTCCCTACCGTTCTCTGGGCATTTTCCAAATGTTCAGTTTCCTGCCTATCACTTTCCCACAGCCTAAGGCAGAGTCAGTTAGTGCACCTGTCACCTGAAAACACAGTGTGTTCTTCATGATTTTCTGCCAAGCCTTGTCCAGAAAGGCTCGCACCCCAGAAGCAGCCCCCAGCAAACGCCGCTCTGAGAAAGACTTTGATCCCTTCGCGGTTTCAGTGCGTAAGCCTGGATTTTCAACAGAAATGCAGGAAGTTTCAAAAACGGGCTCTGCAGTCCCTGGATTCAGTGACGACTGCCCAGTTTCTGGGTCTTTCCTGTGGTTTCCGTCTGCAGCTGCAACTGTAACTTGGGCAAGCCCTGCAGCCCAGCAGAGGAACTCGTCACATGGCACGTGGCTATTCCTCGCCACTGCTGGGGAGAACTCAGTTCTCCAGCGCACTGTCCTGGTTTCCCGTGGCTGCTGTGACAAGAGGCACAGACTGGTGGCTTCAAACAGCAGAACTGTGCTCCCGGGCACTTCTGAGGCCAGAAGTCTGAGCTCCAGTTGCCGGTAGAGCCAGGCGCCTTCAGAGGCTCCAGGGAGCATCTGTTTCCCCACTCTTTCCTGGATTCTGGTGGCAGCTGGCGTTCCTTGGTTTGTGGCTGCGTCACTCCAAGCTCTGCCTCCACCTTTGCACCGCCTCCTCTTCTGCATGTCCGGCCCAAGTCTCCCGCCACTGTTCTCTTGTAAGGATACATGTGATTGCATTTAGGGCCCAGGCTGATAGTCAAAGATAAGCCCCTCTTCTCTCGACCCCTAACCTAATCAAACTGTTCGCCATGTGAGGTGCTAGTCGCACACTCCAGGGATTAAAACGTGGACGTACGTTGCGGGTTGGGGTGCCTTGCAGTCCACGACACTGGACCGGAGACAGCAACTGTCTTCTCAGAGGCTGTCATGGACAGTTCACTCGAGTCAGACCATAATTGAGTAGACACCCGCTTGCTCTGTGCCGGTCACTGTGCGAGGCCTGAGTTAAAGGGATGAGGGGAGACAGCCCCAGCTTTGGAGAGAAAGATCGGTGTGAATCAAATAAGAGCAACGATTGATGTATTGCCAAGTGGTGCGGTCTGCCTGGGTGTGTCAGGTTAGAGTTCCAAAGGACGAAATACTCGGTGCTGGTCTAGGAAGATGAGCAGCGAGTGCAAGGACGGCAGAGGAGCACAGGAGCCTGAGGCTGGGGCGAGAGGCTGGGGGCACCTGGAGGTGGGGGCCAGCAGCTGACAGAGCTGCACAGGTAGGCAGAAGGTAGGACACAGAGGCCCAGCATTTAGAATTATCCTGAAGTCAGTGGGAAGCTACAGCTGGGTTTCAACAGAAGTGGGTTGGCCAGATTTGCATGTTAGAGTCGATTCTGGAAGCCAGGTGGAGACAGGAGCTGATACTGAGACCTGAGGCTCAAAACCACTGCCTGTCCATCCTACCTCTCAGCCTCCCCTGCCTCCCTGGGAAAATCAGGTCCCAGCTGGCACTATTTCTCCCCTGTGCATTGCTGTGGGACGCAGATACGATGGCCAATGCTGACGGGCTTTGTCAATACGCATAATTGATTATTTTCATTGTCTTCACTTGTAGGTTAAATAAACACTAAAATAAAAACCATCAGGAAGCCCATTTCTCTTTTGGAATTTGAAGAGCTGGAAACAAACTTTTTGGTGTTTCTTTTTTTTTTTTTTAATAAGCAAGTTTGACCCCACCGAGAATCAGAACCCATCCCTTTGGGGGATGTTCCTGGACGCACAGAGCTGTTGTCCCCCTGGGAGTCTCACCTCTACTCAAAATGTTAAGCAAACACCAGGAGGCCATGAGCTGACTTCTGTTGTCTCAGTATTTAAACTTCGAAAAAAATAAACATTCTGTACCCAAATCTTCAGCATCAGTCACAGAATGCTGGGGAGAGAAGTCTTGCCCTGGGACTACTAATGACTCAGTAAATCCCACAGGATGGGGGCTCCCGGGATGTGACAGGAGGGAGACAGTAGAGTTGGCTGCCAGCTCCACAGACAGTTGACTTCCCGCATGATATACAAGCTGCTCATTAGGTGGCCACACGGAGGGGGAGGCTTTCTTGTTTACTTTATGTCATTTTACGAATTTGCAGGTATCCAAGGGGAATAAGTATGTAAATTGCATTTCCCCATCTGGGTACTAAGCACTTTGGGGGAAGAAGTCCTGGTTAGCTGGGCGTTTTAAAGTCAAGAGCTTTCCAGCCAGGCAGGAATTGATCATGATCAGGTCACCTGGCTTCTAATCACATCACTAGCCTTGTGTCCAAGGGAGATTAGGGGAACAGCTGCCTGCTCTGCGCAGCGGGTCAGTCAGTGCACCAGGCTGCGCTGCCAGGCAGTTCTGAGATTAGAGCCCCTGCCCTGGGTGTGGCCCTATCAGAGAGGGGGTGAGTGGCACTCTGTATGGAGAGACAGATGGAACTTGACTAACACCCACCTCAACAGACTGCTTGTTCCAGCGGGAGCACAGCAGAGGGCCAGGAAGACAACAGAGGAGAACTCGGGCTGTCCTGGGGGATCAGGCACAAATCCACTGAGGGGCTCTTTCAGCCCAAGGCTGATGGAAGGGAAAGCAGGGCTGTTGGAGGAACTTGCACAAAGTCGTGGAGGTGTGACCATGCAAAGCATATGCTGGGGTGGACGTGGTTACATATGTCTTGCCAGCGTATTCCAGGGCGTCAGGTAGGGGAGACAGATGTGTGAGATGTACACGCAGACCCGCTCCACCAGTTCACAGAAAGAGCTCAACATGCAACCTTGAAGTTGAGTCAGTGGGGATCTTCTCCTGCACGGGACAATCCATCAAGCCTCAGGACAATTCTGCTGACCCCTAGGTCCTCGTGAGCAGTGGGTCACCAGCCCATCTCTTTCCCAGGCAGTCAGAGTCCTGTCCATGGTGTCCCTGCCCATGGGGGACACACACCCAGCATCAGGGGGCCCATATGAGCCCCTTTCACAGACTTAGATCAAGTGGGGCACCCTAGCACCCCCATGTCGGGATGGGGGAAGAGCTCACAGCTATGCATAGCCACCCCCATGTCCACACAGAAATGCCCCTGCTTCTCCACTATCTCCCCCACTTCTAATCTCAAAGTGAGTGAAGGGCTCAAGAGCTAAGAAAAGGTCCTCATTGGTGTTTCTGTCCATGCTGTGCCTGGCGGCCTGGCAGCAGAGTTCTCATCTCTGTGGTTTCTTGGTTTCAAGTCCAAGTGAAGCTTCTGTTTTAAGACCCTACTTGCCCCACCCAAGTCAGAGTCTCAAGTGTGTCCATCCCCCAGACAGTGAACACCGCACCCATTAAGTGTGTATATACCCACCCTCTCCTTCCCCTTCCCATCTGCCCAACACCCGATGAATGTTACCACTATATGTGCACTTAAGTGTTGATTAGTTAATACTAATTTGATGGTGAGTACATGTGGTGCTTGTTTTTCCATTCTTGTGATACTTCACTTAGCAGAATGGGTTCCAGCTCTATCCAGGATAATACAAGAGGTGCTAGATCACCATTGTTTTTTGTGGCTGAATAGTACTCCATGGTATACATATACCACATTTTATTAATCCACTCATGTATTGATGGGAACTTGGGTTGTTTGCATATCTTTGCAATTGTGAATTGTCCTGCCATAAACATTCAATTGCAGATGTCTTTATTATAGAATGTCTTTTTTTCCTTTGGATAGATGCTTAGCAGTGGGATTGCTTGGATCAAATGGCATTTCTATTTTTAGCTCTTTGAGGTATCTCCAAATTACTTTCCACAGGTGTTGTACTAATTTGAAATCCCACCAGCAGTGTAGGAGTGTTCCTATCTCTCCACATCCACACCAACATTTGTTGTTTTGGGATTTTTTGATAAGAGCCATCTCACTGGAGTTAGGTGATATTACATTGTGGTTTTGATTTGCATTTCCCTGATGATTAGAGATATTGAGCACTTTTTATATGTTTGCTGGCCATTAGTCTGTCTTCTTTTGAAGTATCTGTTCCTGTCCTTTGCCCATTTATTGAGGGGTTGGTTGATTTTTTTCTTGTTGATTTCCTTAATTTCTATATAGATTCTTGTTATCAGCCCTTTATCAGATGTGTAGAAAGCAAGTATGTTCTCCCATTCTGTAGGTTGTCTGTTTGCTCTAATGATAGTTTCCTTGGCTGTGCAGAAGCTTTTTAATTTGATCAGGTCCCATTTGTTTATTTTTGTTCCTGTGATTGCTTTGGGAGTCTTCTTCCTAAATTTTTTGTTTGCCTAGACCAATGTCTAAAAGCATCTTCCCAACATTTTCTTCCAGAATTCTTAAGGTTTCACACCTGAGGTTTAAGTCTGTTATCCATCATGAGTTGATTTTTGTGAGAGGTGGGGATCTAGTTTCAATCTTTAGCATGTGGATATCCAATTTTGCCAGCACACTTACTGAATAGAGATTCTTTTCCCCAATGTATATTTTTGTCTGCTTTGTCAAAGATTAGATAACAATAGGAGGATGATTTTATATCTGGGATCTCTGTCCTATTCCAAAGGTCTATATCTCTGTTCTTGTGCCAGTACCATGCTGTTTTGGTTACTATGTCTTTGTAGTAAAGTTTGAAGTCTGGCAGGTTGATGCCTCCCAATTTATTCTTTTTGCTTAGGATTGCTTTGGCTATACAAGGTCTTCTCTGGTTCCAGATGAAGTATAGAATTATTTTTTCTAAATCTGTAAAGAATGGTGCAGTTCAAAGGGACATGCTATGTTCTATGAAAAATCATTATGGGAAAATCAGCACCAAATAATGTTATAGTTAAGTTAATGAATTTCAAGGCTAAGCAAAGAGTTCCTCAGGCCTTTAGGTAGAAAAAAACCAATCACCTAAGGGAGGAATAGCCAACTAACCCCAATCTTCTTCACAGAGCACTCAATGTCAATGCCAAGTACCAAATATAGATGGAGGTCATCTCTGGGTGGAAAGTTTAGGGGTGGTTTTTGTTTCCTTTTTATACTTTTCCATGTTGTCATGTTATATGCTTTCTTTGTTGTAAACAAGCAAATATATTCATGATAATCAAGAAACATAATAAAAATATTTTCATTTTTAAAAGCAAAACAAAAATAAAGGGGCTTCCAGAAATCCATTTTGTTTGCATATCTAACCCTATTCTTTCCCATTTTATCCTGAACTTGAAGAGATAGACCCTGAGAGACTCTTAGGAAATCAGGCCACCAATGCCTTCAGTAGAGAGATACAAACAAATTCCAGGATTTGGGAGAACATTCAGATTCTACCATGAAGACAGCAGAGCATGTGCTCATCACTGTGCTAGGAGCAGAGTCATAACCAATAAGCAAGTCATGTCCCCAGCCCTGGAGAGACAAACAGACATGCAGGGAGACAGATCTGTCAATGTTCTACTACATTGTAAGTTGAGGTACCACATGTCAATGTACCAGCATTAGAAGTGCTGAGTTATCCCCAGGGGCTTCCAGAAACATCCGTAAGGATGTCAGAGAAAGTGAAACGCCAGCTCCCAACCCCATTCAGCCTTCAGAATAGCTGTGAACTGACCCATCTAGGACAGGCCATAAGGTTCCCAGGAGCGTTAGCTGCAGGACCAACTGTGTGTGTGACACAAACACTTTCTGACAATGAGATATTCTCATTCTACGGACCCGAAGGCTGGTTTTATTACATTTCAGTTTGTAACTATTGTTCTCACACACATTTCACTTACCAATGTTCTACAATTCCATCCATAAATATCATACCTTTAAGATATAGCGTTCACTTTCTTTGTAGTAAACAGCATATCAAGTCCTGTCTAAATCAAATCTCAAGCATTTATGTAAGTAAGTATTGATGGAGCATCTACTCTCTGTCAAGGGTGCCAGGAGACAGCACCACCTCTGAGGGCTCACATTCTAGGGGAAAGTAAGGGATGGTCCATTCTGAGCCATTTTTTAAAACATATATATTTTTAATTATTATGGGTTCATAATAGTTGTATGTATTTATAGGGCACATGTGATGTTTTGATACAGGCATACAATGTGAATTAATCAAATCAGGGTAATTGGGGTATCGATCACCTCAGGCATTTATAATTTCTTTGTTTTAGAAACATTCAAATTCCACTCTTTTAGTTACTTTAAAGTATACCCTAACTTATTGTTAATTATAGTCACTTTGTTGTGCTATCAAATATTGTTCATTCTGTATAAATATCTAACTGTACCCATTAATCATCCTCACTTTATCCTCCTTCCTCGCTACCCTTCCCAGCCTCTGGTAACCATGATTCTACTCCCTGTCTCCATGAGATCAATTGTTTTAATATTTAGTTCCCACATGTGAGTGAGAACATGCAAGATTTGTCTTTCTGTGCTTGGCTCATTTCACTTAACATAATGTTCTCCAGTTCCATTGATAAGTGCCCATCAACAGATGAATGGATGAAGAAATTGTGGTATATATACACAATGGAATATTACATAGTCACAAAAAAGGACGAAATCCTGCCATTTGCAACAACATGAATGGAACTGGAACATTACATTAAGTGAAATAAACCAAACACACAAAGACAAATATGAGCCATGTTTGATTTGTTAGAGTCCAAACCTTGCTGGTGGCAGAGTGGGGTGACAACAGTGAAAGCTCTGGAGAGAGACAGGCTTGAGTTGGTCCTGGCTTTGTGGCTCTGTGACCCTGGCTTGCTTGGCTGGGTTAACTCAATGATAAATACAATGCTTCCATGGAAAGCTTTGCCTCCATGGGGTGGGGTGTCTGCAAATTTGGCTCCTTCCTCCCATCCCTGCTGCCAGGATCTGAGCCCTCCTACACAGCTATTGCCTCCTCCCTGGACTGCACCTGCATCCCACGCATCCACTCGAACACCCACCAGGCCTTTCTCCAAACAGCAGTGACCACTATGAGTGGAAATTAACCATCTCAACCCCTGCACAGAAGCCCTCAGTGGTTTTCACCAGTTGAGACCCCTCTCCTTGACCTACAAGAGGCTGTTTCATTGGCCCCCATTCACCTTTGCCCCCTCCTTCCATTCCTCTCAGCCTCTTTCAGGTGATGGGACAGACTGGCCCCTATGGTACACCTGGACCCAATCCTTCCACCTGCAGCACCTCTGCCCACCAGTACTCCCACTGGCATGGTCCGCCCCAGAGCTGCTTAAGCCGCACCTCCTGTTCCAGCTACATGCCCACCATGCACACACACCCCCACGAGACCCCTTCCTGTCCACTGCTAAGATAGACCCCATTTCCCTCTGCAGTTCCTCCAGGGCGCTCATCACAACTGCACTCACTCACTCAGTTCCTTCTCAGTGAGCAAGCTATCTTGTCTCCCCACCAGACGAGGGAGTCCCACGAAGGCAGGAACATCCTTGCTCTCAACTACCACTGTTGGACCAGCCCCAGCCCAGTAAATAACTATTAAATGTTGACAGAATGAATGGCCCCAGACTAGTGATTTCCAGATTGTGTCTGTTATCTCCCTAGAGTTTAGTTTTCTCTCTCCCACTCCCAGCAAGCTCCAGAGTAGGGACCTAATTGACAAAGCGGTGACTCCAACTGGAGATGGGCAGTGCCAACAGGACCCCAGCCATCGTGCTGAGCCCCAGGTGCTGGGTCTGGGTACAGGGCACAATCCCCATCTCACCCAGCAGGACACGGGGAAGAGGAGGGCGCTGACCTCAGGGACTCTCTGCCAGGCATGCACTGGGAAATGTGTGCAGGTAATCTGGGTTGCCATGGTGACTGGAGCACTCTTGGCACCAGAAGGCAAAATGATGATAAACATCCTGCAGTTGCACAGGACAGATGACAATGCCAGTTGCAGTTGCAACTGCAGTTGCACAGGACACCCCAATGCCAAGATGTCGCCACTGAGTGACACCAGCTGTGGGGGCCCACTACACAGCCAGTCAAGGACAGTTAAGCGGGGGAGGGGGGACGACAAAAGGTAGCAAGTTGGGCAGGGGCTTCTGTCCTCTCTCAAGCAAGGATTAGCAGAAGAAAACTTGAGATTTGGAAGCCAGAGCCCCAAGCCTGAGTTCTGACTCTGCTACTCAGGAGCTGGGTAGCCGTGGGCCAGGCAAGTTCTCATCCAGGGATATGACAGATATTCTGAAGATTAAATTTTAAACATTCCTAACACAATATATTCAGTAAATGTCAGTTGTGTTATGTATCAAATTGACACCTATAGTATTCAATTTGTGACGGGCCACAGATCGATTCTGAGGGCATTTGGAGAGCCAAGAGGATGCTGAGTCTCCCATTTGGATGGGCCATGTCAGAAAAGTGGATCGTATACATTTAGGACTGAAGGGCTGAGGGTCGCCCAACCCCAGCACCTATTCCTAAAGCTGCCATTCAAACAGGCAGGGCTGGCTCCTGCCAAGAGAGCCTTCCCCTGCTGTGCAAGTGGCTCTAAAACGTGGCAGATGGAGATGGACGTTGGAGGCATGACTCTCTGGGGTGACTAATTCCCCATCCGGGCTCTCACGTTGCAGGCGGCATTCCATTCATCTTGACCAGCGAGTTCTTCCAGCAGTCGCAGCGGCCAGCTGCCTTCATCATTGCGGGCGCCGTCAACTGGCTCTCCAATTTTGCTGTCGGGCTCCTCTTCCCATTCATTCAGGTATGACAGACCAGGAGAGCCTTGCTTATGGGATTCCCTTTGATTCTACAGCCCACAGAGGGGTGAGTCATAGAGCAGAGGTTTATCTCTCTCTCTTCTGGAAACTGGGGCTCTTATCCTAAGGAAGGAAGAAACTATGCTTTGGCCAAAACCCTTCCCCTTTCTCCCTCCTGCCCCTAAATGCAATGGGCTACCTCAGAGGGAGTGGGCTGCCCATCATTGAGGGTATGTAAGGGATCCTAGGTTAGAATCTCAAACCTACAATCTATGTATCATGTTTTCAATGTGCTAACCACTGTGTTAGACAAATTCCATCTGATAGTTCCAACGTACACTACAACCTGCCATCCATTTCTCATCCTCATTGTGGTCATCATAACCACAGCTAACAGGGGCATTGTCCCCAGGGTGGCAGTGATGGGTAGGAAAATGCCTCCATGCTCAGGAATTGGATACAGGTTTTTTCTGTGCAGGTAAAGAATCTATTCATTCACTCACTCATTAACCCAACACACATTTGTGGAGGCCCCACTGTGTACCAGGCACTGTTCTAGGCAATGAGGACAGGGCAGGAACAGCCTGTGTTCCATGGTCCTGGAGCTGAACAGGGGAGTGATGGAGGAAGACATGCTATTTTAGATGGAGGAGGGCTCTGGAAGGAGATGACACTTGAGCAGAGACCTAAGTGAAGTGAGGGAGCAGAGTAGTCTGGGAATGGCAAAGTCCAGGCCAGAGGAACAGCAAGTGCAAGGGCCCTGAGGTAGGGCCACGCTTATCTTGTGTAAGGGACAGCTCCGGGATGGCTGGAACAGATGAGCAAGGAAGACAGGAGAGGTAGAAAATGAGATCAGAATTACCTGGGGGCAAGAACACAAAAGACAAGGGCTTTGCCAAGATTCTGCACAGAGCGAAGGGCCCAGAAGCCTTTGAAGGAGGAGGGTGAAGCGTCCCTGCTCAAATGCCCTCTAGGGCTCCCTGCTGCCCATGATGCCAGGTGTTATCACCTGGTGGTATTATCTGGAGAAGGTGAGAAACCGTCAGATACCTCTGAGAAAAAACCCACCACATATTCCCAAGGGCCATTTCAACCCTGTCCTCCTCCCCGACCAGCTGTTCTGGAGGCGTGGGTCATAGTCTGCCTGCTAATTTGCTAGTGCTGAGCTCGGCGCATCCCAGAGACTGTGCTGCCAGCTTGGCGAGTGGACGGTCCACCAGGACACCAAGCCGCAGCCACTCCACGGCCAGCCTGCCCGATGGCTGCTCCTGCATGCACAGCTACAGAGCAGTTACTTGGTGCCAGGTCCTCTGTGCATGGCTGTCTGTGCCCGTGTCACCCTTGCACATCCTGAGCTGGAGTTTCTCATCCTGCCCATTTCACAGAAGAGAAAGCTGAGGCTCGGGGAGTAGACCTGAGCAGCCCGCGTCAACAGTCAGCGTCAGACGCAATTCCTCCACTCACAGAACTTCCAAAGCATCTTTACGTGTTAGCAACAGCCACCCTGTCTCTCAAACATGAGCACCATGGGGGCTCCATGGGCCATGGAATTAGAGAAGGCTCCACACTCACTCAGTACACCCATCCTCTGGGCACCTTGGCCCAGCTGCCATCAGAACATAACAAGTTGTCTTTTCAGTTGGCTTCAAACCTCAGATGGCTTTCTCCAGTTTCGTTCAAAGTCAGCAGAGCCAGAGGTCAGTAAAATATTCATTGCTGTGGGGAAAATTAACTTCAAGCTGCTTCTCTATCCACACTGATCTCCCCAGCTTTACAAATTACAGGGAGAAATTCTAGAGCCCTCACAGGGCCCACCACCAAGCTTTATGTCTGTGGAGTAGGCCCCTATCTTCCGAGCGACTTGGGGAAGGGTGGGATGAAAGACCTCACTATAACTCCAGACCAAAAGTGCCATCTCATTTCCTGCCAGCCTGGGAGTTAACCACAAAAACATGCCGCTTTAATGCCAGTGTTTATTGAGCACTTGCTATGTGCTAGGCAATACTCCACCCCGTCAATGCTAGGAGGCCGTGCCTTTGTTGCTGCCTGTGACAGATGAGGAGAGAAGATCAGAGAGATGTAGTGACTTCCAAGGTCACCCTGCTGGGAAATGACAGAACCAGGGCTTGAGTCCAAGTCCCTCACCCTCACCTATAAGACAAGGACAGTAAGGAGTGAGCAGGTGACCATATCCAAAATGTTAATTTTCTTAAATTTTTTTTAATTTCAGCATATTATGGGGGTACAAATGTTTAGGTTACATATATTGCCATTACCCGACCCGAGTCAGAGATTCAAGAGTGTCCATCCCCCAGACAGTGCGCACCGCACCCATTAGGTGTGAATATACCATCCTCCCCATCCCCCTCCCCGACATGCCTGACACCCGATGAATGTTACTACTATATGTGCACATAAGTATTGATCAGTTAGTACCACTTTGATGGTGAGTACATGTGGTGCTTGTTTTACCATTCTTGGGATACTTTACTTAGTAGAATGGGCTCCAGCTCCATCCAGGATAATACAAGAGGTGCTAGATCATCATTGTTTTTTTGTGGCTGAGTAGAACTCCATGGTATACATATACCACATTTTATTAATCCACTCATGTATTGATGGGCACTTGGGTTGTTTCCACATCTTTGCAATTGTGAATTGTGGCGCTATAAACATTCCAGTGCAGATGTCTTTTTTATAGAGTGACTTTTGTTCTTTTGGGTAGATGCCCAGTAATGGGATAGCGGGTTCAAATGGTAGATCTACTTGTTTCTCTATGAAGTATCTCTATTTACTTTCCATAAAGGTTGTACTAATTTGCAGTCCCACCAGCAGTGTAAGAGTGTTCCTATCTCTCCATATCCATGCCAACATTTACACCAACATTTGTTGTTTTGGGACTTTTTGATAAAAGCCATTGTCACTGGAGTTAAGTGATATCTCATTGTGGTTTTGATTTGCATTTCTCTGATGATTAGAGATGTTGAGCATTTTTTCATATGTTTGTTGGCTATTAGTCTATCTTCTTTTGAAAAGTTTCTGTTCCTGTCCTTTGCCCACTTTTTGATAGGGTTGTTTGATTTTTTCTTGCTGATTTTCCTGAGTTCTATATAGATTCTGGTTATCAGCCCTTTATCAAATGTGTAACATGAGAATATGCTCTCCCATTCTGTAGGTTGTCTGTTTGCTCTCGTGATAGTTTCCTTGGCTGTGCAGAAGCTTTTTAATTTGATCAGGTCCCACTTATTTATTTTTGTTTTGCTGTGATTGTCTTTGGGTTCTTCTTCATAAATTCTTTGCCTAGGCCAATATAAGAGTTTTTCCAACATTTTCTTCTAGAATTCTTATAGTTTCATGCCTTAGGTTTAAGCCTGTTATCCACCATGAGTTGATTTTTGTCAGAGATGAGATCCTATTTCAGACTTTTACATGTGGCTATCCAGTTTTTCCAGCACCATTTATTGAATAAGGACTCTTTTCCCCAGTATATGTTTTCATCTGCATTGTCAAAGATTAGATGGCTATAGGAGGATAGTTTTATACTTGGGTTCTCAGTTCTGCTCCATTGGTTTATGTCTCTGTTCTTGTGATAATACTGTTTGAGTTACTATAGTCTTGTAGTATAGCTTGAAGACTGGTAAACTGATGCCTCACAATTTGTTCTTTTTGCTTAAAATTGCTTTGGCTATATGGGGTCTTCTCTGGTTTCATACAAAGCATAGAATTATTTTTTCTAGATCTGTGAAAAATGATGTTGGTAATCTACTAGGGATTGAATTGAATCTGTAGATCACTTTGGGCAGTATAGACATTTTAGCAATGTTGATTCTGCCAACCCATGAGCATGGTATGGTTTTCCACCTGTTTACGTCCTCTGCTATTTCCTTGCTCAGTGTTTCGTAGTTCTCCCTGTAGAGGTATTTTACCTCCTTAAATATATTCCTACATATTTTATTTTCTTTGTTGCTATTGTGAAGGGTATTGAGTCTTTGATTTGGTTCTCAGTTTGACTGTCATTGGAATATAGGAATACTACTGATTTGTGTACATTGATTCTGTAACCTGAGACTTTGCTGAATTTGTTTA
>VBSM01001118.1:3097416-3164008 GCA_008086735.1 Cheirogaleus medius
TAGTTTGACCTCTTCTGCCCCCATTTGAATGCCCTTGATTTCCTTCTCTTGTCTAATTGCTCTGGCCAGGACTTCCAGCACTAAGTTGAATAGAAGCAGTGATAGAGGGCAACCTTGTCTGGTTCCCATTCTAAGTGGGAATGCTTTCAATTTTTCTCCAGTCAGTATGATGTTGGCTGTGGATTTGTAATATATGGCTTGTATCATTTTTAGGTAAGTCCCGTCTATTCCTATTTTGCTAAGCATTCTTATCATAAAAGGGTGCTGAATTTTGTCAAATGTTTTTTCTGCATCTATTGAGAGGATTAAATGGTCTTTGTTTTTGCTTCTGTTTATGTGGTGAATTACATTTATAGATTTGCATATGTTGAACCATCCCTGCATCTCTGGGAGGAAGTCCACTTAGTAGTTATAGATTATTTTTTTGATAAGCACCTGAATGCACTTTGCTAGGATTTTGTTGAGAATATTTGCATCTATATTCATAAGGGATATTGGTCTGTAGTTTTCTTTTTTTGTTGCGTCCTTTCCTGGTTTGGGTATCAAGGGGATGTTGGCTTCATAAAACGTGTTGAGGAGGATTCCTTTCTTTTTGATGTTGTGGAATAATTTCTGCAGGATAGGCACCAGTTCTTCTTTGTAGATCTGGTAAAATTTGGGTGTGAAACCATCTGGTCCAGGACTTTTCTTTTTAGGAAGGTTTTTTATTGATGCTTTAATTTTGGTACTTGATATTGGTCTATTTCTTCCTGACTAAGCCTAAGGAGGCTGTGTGTTTCTAAGAATTTGTCCATTTCCTCCACGTTTTCAAGTTTACATGCATAGAGGTTTTTATATTATTTATAGATGATATTTTGTATTTCCATGACATCAGTTGTAATTTCTCTTTTTTCATTCCTGATGGAGCTTATTAGAGTCCTTTCTTTTCTGCTTCTCATTAATCTAGTGAGAGGCATGTCAATTTTGTTTATTCTTTCAAAGAACCAATGTTTTATTTTATTAATCTTCTGTATAGTTTTTTGTTATCAATTTAATTTAGTTCTGCTCTGATCTTTGTTATTTCTTTCCTTCTGCTGGGTTTGGGATTGGTTTGCTCTTTTTTTTCCAGTTCTTGGAGATGATTCATTAGATCGTTTATTTGTGATCTTTCTGTCTTTTGGATGTACACATTTATGGATATAATTTTCCTCTCAGGACTGCTTTAGCTGTGTCTCAGATTTTGATAACTTGTGTCTCCTTTATCATTTAGTTCAAAGAATCTTTGGATTTCCTCCTTAATGCAATAATCATTCAGAGGAAGGTTGTTTAGTTTCTATGACTTTGTGTATAGATGAGAGTTTCTGTTGGAGTTGATTTCTAATTTTATTCCACTGTGGTCTGAGAAGATGCATGGTATAATTTCTATTTAAAAATTTTTTTGAGACATGCTTTGGGTCCTAGAATATGGTCAATCTTACAGAATGTCCCATGAGCTGATGAGAAAAACATATATTCAGTGGTTTGGGGGTAGAATGTTCTGTAAATGTCAGTCAGTCCCATTTTTTCTAGAGTTATGTGTAAGTCCATTGTTTCTTTGTTTATTTTCTGTTTGGAGGATCTGTCCTGTTCTGTCAGAGGGGTATTGAAGTCCCTGGCTATTATAGTGTTGCTGTTTATCATTTTGTTTAGATCAAGTAGCATTTGCTTTATGAATCTCGGTGTACTTCAGTCAGGTGCATAAATATTTAGAATTCTTACGTCTTCTTGTTGAATGTTGAATTGTACCCTTCACCATTATATAGTGACCATCTTTGTCTTTCATTACTTTTGTTGATTTAAAGACTAAGTTATCTGAAATCAGAACTGCCATGTCAGCTTTCTTTTGGCTTCTGTTTGCTTGAAATATTATTTTCCATCCCTTCGCCTTGAATACATCCTTGTGGGTTAGATGTGTCTCCTGAAGACAGCAGATACTTGGCTTGTGTGTATTTATCCATTCACCCAGCCTATGTCTTTTTAGTGGGCAGTTCAAGCCATTCACATTTATTGAGAAAATTAATAAGTGAGCTAAATTTCTGTTCATCCTGTTGAGTTGACCTTTGTTGCTTTGTTTTCTCTCTTGAGCCATTGTAGTATCTGGCCTTTGATCTTTAGCTTTTGGATTATTTTACACTTGTGAGTGTTTATTGTGCTGATCCATGTGTAATGCTATTCTGAGTACTTCCTGGAGGACAGGTCTTGTCCTGATGAATTCCATCAGTCTTTGCTTGTCTGAGAAGGTCTTTATTTCTCCTTTGTATAAGAAACTTAGTTTTACAGGGCACAAGATTTTAGGCTGGACATTATTCTGTTTGAGATGGGTGAGAATGGGACCCCAGTCTCTTCTTGCTTGTAAGGTTTCAGTTGAGAAGTCTGGTGTTATTCTGATGGGTTTTCCTTTGTAGGTTACCTGCTTCTTTCACCTTACAGCTCATAGGAGGGCCTCTTTGGTGATTATTTTGCTCAGTCTGATGACTGTGCATCACTGTGTCTTCTTATTTGCAATGAATCTCCCGGGAATCCTTTGAGCTTCTTATACCTGGATATCTGGATTTTTAGCAAGGCCTGGGAAATTTCCCTCTATTATATCCTCAAATAGTTTATCCGACCCTTGTGTATTTTCTTCTTCACCCTCAGGGATGCTGAAATGTTCATTTTAATTTGAGTAATTTGTCCAATTGTCTTCTTCCTTTTCCTGGCTATAACTCCTAAAATCCTTACACTCTCCAAAGCAATAAGGGTCTTTTTGTATGTTCATGAGTTGACTGGTGGCTTGAAGCTCCTTGGCAGCCTCAGGATGAGGACCAGTCATCTGAAAAACCAAGGCAGGATTAGATGATTGGGCTCTTTAACCCTACACTTCAACATCCAAGGAGGGTAGGGGCTGAAGGTTGAGGTGATCACCAATAAAAGCAAAAGAGAACAGAGTTCGGGTGGGCTTCCAGGTAGCAGAGCATGTGGAGGGGCCTGGAGGGTGGTGTGCCCAGAGAGGATGGGGAAGCCCCACCTTATCCTGTGCATCTCTTTATCTGTGCCCATCAATATCCTTTGTAGTATCCTCTATAATAAATCAGGAAACATTAGTGTTTCCCTAAGTTCTGTGAGCTGCTCTAGCAAATGAATCGAAACCAAGAAAGGGATCATGAGAACCCACATTTATAGCCAGTTGGTCAAAGGTGCAGATAAGATAGCCTGAGACTATAGAACAACCACACTGCAGAAGAGCTAAGCTGCAGGGAGAAGCAAAGAGGTAAACATTCAACTGGCAACATGTGCAAAATGAACATCTAGACCCAGTGTTGAACAAGGTAACAGAGTGAAGGCTATAGCCATTTACCATTTATGTAAATTTAAAACACATGTAAAACAACAGCATAGATTTTCACAAAGATAAAGGCAGACTGACAGATGCTAGATACCAGACAGACAGATAAGTAGAGAGAGATTAGATATGTAGGTAGATAGGTAGGTAGGTAGGTAGGTAGATAGATAGATGGATAGATAGATAGATAGAGAATAAGTTGATTCAAGGACATTTATCAAACATTTAAATTTGAGCTTGTCTGGCGTTAAAGGGAGGCCATTTGTAGGGCAGAAGGAGTGAGACTGGGGACTGGGGAGAGAAAGGAGAAAAGCAAATCCAAATAAGAGAGGACCTTTGCACAGTCCAGCAATGACAGTATGTCAAGAGATGAGGAGCATGATTAACTCAACCCTGTGTTCTTGGGGTTGGAGTGGAATGGGGCAGATGCAAAAGAGAGGGGAAGAGAGGGGACCACTAAATGAGTCAACCCCAATACATTAATAACACAGGAAGAGCCCGGGCTTCTCAGCAGTGGGCTGGAGAGCTGAAGACTGAAGACTGCATCTGCCACCCCCACCTTGTGTCTTAGCTCACTACAGTAACACCCACACGACATTGTGCCAATGATATGAATGTTTCATTGAGTGTCTTTCTGTGCCAAGCCCCATACCCGACGCTTTACGTACATTTTCTCATGAATCCTAACACAGCCTTGGTTGGGTTTATTTGCTCAGCTACTATTTGAGGATGTCTGAGTGGGTCCCTCTGAGAAGCTGGGACAGAAGGGCCAGTTCTCTGTAGGGGGACAGTCACTGGGAACACCATCTGTCTCCTTCCTCCTTCTCTTCCTCCTCCTCCTCTTCCTACTTCCTTTTTTCCTATAAAGTTATGAGGGAATTCCAATCATAAATGATTCAGCCTCACTGTAGAAACCACAATATAAAGAAAAAAACCCACCACATTAATGGATTCATGATGCTATGTGTTCTTCCTTTCTCCCAAACATATTTTTTTATGTTTATAAAAACTGGAATCAATTTTTTACATTATTTATGCTTTTCTAAACCTGGCATTCCATATTATGAGACTTTTCTTAGGCCCATGGGTATTTTTAAAACAAATCTGCTCTGGATCGAGTTCCTGAGTGGTGAGGTGTCTCCAGGACATCTGAGTCTCCAGGGACCATGCGGGAAACATTGCAGGTGTGACTGTTGATGGTCTTAATCAGAGCAGGGATGTCCCTGCTGTACAGACTTATGGAGACACTGGTCAGGTGTCTGCATTTGGTATTTTGTGAAATGTCAGCCAGGCAATGATGATTGATTTCTTTTTTGGAGGGGAGCTTGCCGAGTCGGGGGGCTGGACTCGGGAGGCTGCTGTTAGCAACAACAAATAAGTGAGAGAAATGGGGCTCTGACAAGCCCTGAGTGTCACAGCTCCACCTCACCCAGATCCACCCATGGAGCAACTTCTGCTTGCTGTAGACGCCATAGCTGAACATTTGTACTCTGCAGCCCTTCTGAAAGCATCTCAGCCAGAATCAAGAACCACTGCGTTAGTCTGCTCAGCCTGCCATAACAAAGCACCACAGACGGGGTGGCTGAAACAACAGAAATGTATTTTCTCACAATTCTAGAGGTAGGAGTCTAAAACCAAGGTGTCGGTAGGTTTGGTTTTGTGCCGGGGCCTCCCTCCTCGGCTTGTAAACAGCCATCTCCTCCCCGCACCCTCATGTGGCTGTCCCTCTGCCTGTGTGTCCCAATCTCTTCCTCTTATAAAGGCACTGCATGGGGTTAGGGCCCACCCATATGACCTCATTTTACCTTAATCACATCTTTCAAGGCCCTGTCTCCAAATACAATTGCATTCTGAGGTGCTGGGATTAAGACTCAACCTATGAATTTGGAGGAGACAGTTCAGCCCATAACAGCCACCAAGTGAAACTACTTACACATCCTGATCATTTCACTTATTCCAAAATGTGTCAGAGGAAAATGCATTTCAACCCTCAAACAGAGCCCCCAAGGAGCCTGAACTTCCTCAGAATAAAATGTCTGGACCACCAGGAGTGTGGACAACAGCACAAATCACTCCTGCGTCATGTCCCGCTGGTTAGCAGAGGGCCTGGGCCAGCTCCTTCACCCCACCCAGCCTCGGTTTCCTCACTCTGTAAAATGAGAAACGACCGTCTCGTCGCCAGTGGAGAAAGGAGACTGCTGCGGTTGTGAGCGTGTAGGAACCCTGTCCCCACCCTTCGTTCTCACGCTCGCTCTGGGAACCCCGCCATGAGCCCCAGACACCCCTGCAGGGGTGGGAGAGCTGCGTCAGCCATGGCAAGGGCAGGCAGAAGCGACCAGTGGGGTTGGAGGATGAAGACCACCCCTCATACATGCGAGGGACAACGCCTACGTGTGGTCCAGTCTCCCAGAGGTCCCACATGGATGCCTTCCCTTCTGTGTTAGTTCCCCGGGGCTGCTGTAACAAAGTACCGCAAATTTTGTGGCTCAAAACAACAGACATTTGACAATTACTCTCTCACAGCCCAGAGGCTGGAAGTACAAAATCAAGGTGTCAGCAAGGTTGGTTTCTTCTGAAGACTCTAGGGAAGGACCTGGTGCACACACTTGTCTGAGATCCTGGTAGCTTTCAACAGCCCTTGGCTTGTAGCTGCAAGAATGCAGTCTCTGCCTCCACCGCACACATACTCTGTGCGTGCGTGTGTGTGCGTGTGTGTGCCTTTATGAGGATATCAGTGATTAGATTTAAGGCCCACCATCATCCATCATGACGTCATCTTAACTTGATTTCATCAGCGAAGATTCTATTTCCAAATAAGTTCACATTCACAGGTACCAGGGGTCAGGACTTCAATGTATCTTTTGGGAGGATGTAATTCAACCCATATTACCTTCCCTTTCTAGGGTGACCAGCTTGTCCAAGTTTGCCCAGGACTGTCCCTGAAAGCCCCATATCCCCAAAACACCTCAGTTCAGGGCAACCCCGGACAGTTGGTCACTTACCCTATCCACATCTCACACCCCTATGGGCAAGCGTATTTGGCCTCCCGAGCAAGCTACTTGCACTCAAACCTCTGTCTGTGCCTCTGGGGGTTCCCAGCTAAGGCAGTGCCGATAACACCGGCACAGGCTCCACACGTTGTAAGTGCTACTACGTGACAGAGAGAGACACAAGGAGAAACTGCACAGACTTTGGGGATAGATGGATTGACCTTGAATCCTGGCTATGTCGCTTAGCGGTTAGGGGCAGGCAGGGCGAGTCAGACTTTTTCTGACTTCGATTGCTCTCTGAGCCACAATTCTCTTATTTATAAAACAATAGAATTGCCCCAATTTTGCAACTCTCAAGAATTAGAGATGAAGCCAAGGTGCAGCGTGATGTCCGCACACGGACATGCGCAGTGGTCGCCGTTGTCGTCATCAGTGCTGTCAAAGCTGTTCCTGCCGTGCCATCCCGGCTCATGGGAAGAGGAGACACAAGCGCACAGAAAGGAAGGAACAACTCCTGGCGCGTGCTCAGCCCCACCCCTTACTAACTAGGCCATCGGGGCAAGTTGCTCCAAGTTTTCACCTGGTCCACCCAAAATGTTACATCCCCTCTCCTCCTTCTCTCCCATCTACTCTGCCCCCTTCCTGCAAAATGTTCTAGAACATGAGGTGGGGTGCAAGGAGTCTTGGCCCATGGGAAGTTTGTGGTCACACTCTGCTTCTCCGTCCTCAGCTCCAGGCTGCCTTTTCCTCCAGGCCTTTGCCGTGGCCGTAGCAGTATTGCCTGGCCATTGGTTTTAAAGCCCAAAGACCACTCAGTCTCTGAGGTTAGCATCAATATTTTCTGGTTTGGAGAAAATTGCATGCAAATGTACGCCTGATGGATTCCACTGGAGTTGTAAAGTTCTATCTGAGTTCAATAAAACCTGAAAGGGAGAAAATTATTCTTTGCAACCTGAAAAATATTGGGTCATATCCCAAATGCCTCTGCAAAGTGAGGGGGTGGCTGACGCATGTCTAGGACTGTGGGTTCCAAAAGCAAATGAAGCTTCCGCCTCCCTCCTCTGGGTGGTCCAGATGATGACACTGCTTGGGTCTAAAGGGAGGGAAGGGAACATCTCTCACTCAGTCCTGCATCTCGTTCTGGGCCTGGAGGCAGAGCAGTGACCAGCAGGGTCGCAGTCCCCACCTTGTGTTACAGAAAAGAATAGACATGAGTCTCATGGAGACCAGGGTAGTTTGGGTCTATAGGGGGTAAATGGGGCCAGGGTAGGGGTGCTAACTGGACTGGCCAGTGCAGGGCTGAGGCTGAACCAGTGAATGGGGGTTGGGGATGCCTGGCGGGGAGAAGGGCGCACCCTGTCAGAGCCTGAGCGGGCAATGCAGTCTCCAAGGGACACAGAGAGTAGCAATTCCCTGGGTGGGGAGCAGGGGGCAGGCAGGGCAGGGAGGCCGAGGCCAGGTCCTCCAAGGTTTTGAGGACATGACAGGGATTTGAGGTTTGTCCAAAGGACTCTGGGAAAACACTACATGATCTTAAAACATAATCTATGTTGTGCTTTTAAAGGACCTCTTTGGCTGCCTAGTGGTGACTAGATTCGGGCCAGCTGCTCACTCTCCAAGTGGACAAGTTCAAAAGCTGTAGAAAACCAGGGGGTAGAAGCCAGAATAGTGTGTGGGGGGTAGGGGAGCAATTGACTGGAAAATGGCACAAGGAGTGGTAGAAATGTCCTAAATCTTGATAGAGGTGTTGGTTACATAGCTGGGTGCTTTTGTCCAAGCTCACTGAACTGTGCACTTGAGATCTGAGCATGTTACTGTATGTAAATGCTACCTTGATAAAAAATTGTATATTAAAAAAAGATATTTCAAGGTAAAGTCATGAGGGCTTAGTAGCAAAGACAGGCAGAAAGCGCGTAGTCCAAGGAGATTCCCAGGGGTCCATCCCAGATGGCGGGACGATGGCAGGGCGTGTCTGAGAGCAGATGGTAGAACAGCTTGCGGGCACTAGGAGGGTGGGTGGGAAGGGACAGGTGGGCAGGGTTGCTAACTGTGGCTTCCAGCAAGTCATACTGAGCTGAAATGCCACCAGGCATCCACAGGGATATGTCTACTTCAAAGGTTCCTGAGCAGCTCCAACAAGATCCTAAGTGCACACATGACTGTGACTTTGGAACGTGGTACACTGAGATGTAAGTTCCCGTCAACAGCCCTGCTCCCTTCCAGCTTCCCCCATAGGCACCCTAATGTTTTGGTTCTGCTCTGCTCAGAGTGGCCGTCTTGTAAAGGTCTTTGCAGAATTGGAGTTACAAGCCATGACAGCACACAGCGCCTGACTTCCCATCAATTATTAAGTGGCAGTCCAAGTACTGACTCATCCAAGAACTTAGCATGAGTCACCAATGAGCCCATGTTCCAGCTTCGTGGGTGGGAGTGGAAACTAAACAGAAGAATCACATTTTTGTCACATCATGAAACTCTAACTTGGACCACCTTCTTGTACCTTCATGCATCTCTAAGTCCTCTGGTTTTATTCATTTATCCATTCATATCCATTCATTCAATATATTTTTATTAAGAAAATGCTTACAATGAGTCAGATGCTGTCTAGAGCTGGGGGTACAATGGAGCGCAAGTGACATGGATCCTCATCATGGAACTCACAGGCTCAGCCAGGCCTCGCAACCTGGGCCTCTGCACACCAGCTGGCCTGCGAACCGGCTCCAACATGACCATGAAACATCCCCATGCCAGAAACAGTGTGAAAATGTCATGTGTATGAACCTTTTTCTCTTCATGAAAAGGAGATCTGTAGTTCTACATCAGGTTCCCAGAGAGGGAGGTGGCCTTTTGGGGATGTTCAGTATCACTGATCTCACCACTCTAGTTTCTTCCTCCATCAATCAGCTGGAGGAGCAAAACACCTCAGCCTCTGCAACACTCATCCCTCGAGACTTGGCTCAGAGGGCCTATCGAGTGAGGGCTGAGCACACCAGCCTGCTTCCTTGTGGCTATGGATTGAATATTTCTGTTCCTGTTCCCCCAAAATTCATATGTTGAAGCTCTAACTCCCAATGTGATGGTATTTGGAGGTGAAGACTTCCGAAGGTAATGAGATTTAGGTGAGGTCATGAGAGTGGAGCCCTCATGATGGAATTCGTATCCTTATAGGAAAAGGAAAGACCAAAGTTCTCTCTCCCATGTGAGGACCTACTGAGAAGGCAGCCCTTGCAAGCCAGAAAGTGGCCCTCACCAGGGAACTGACCTGGCATCTTGAGGACTCCCGGCCTCCAGAACTGTGAGAAAATCAATGCCTGTTGCTCAAGCTGCCCAGTCTCTGGTATTTCGTTATGGAGACCTGAGTTGACTAAGACAACCACTCCAAATCCTAAATAGACTCAAAACAAAGGGTAAAAACACATGCTAGAATGCAAGAAGGAGGTCCCCTGGGTGTACTCAAAATTTTGAGGACACCTCTGAATGATAGAGAGATGAGATAAACTGATGGAGGGAACCTGGCCCAAGGTACAGGCAGCACAGAGCCTCTGAGAAAGATGGAAATTACCCGGGTGGGGAGGGCAGGGGATGGTTAGGGCACATCACCTGGAATGACCAGAGAAATAATAGAAGAGAAAGTCCCAGACCTGCAGAAACACAAGTCCTCAGTATGAGTGGGCCCACCTCATGCTAGGCAAATTGTGTGCAAATGATGTGGAACTTAAGAACACTGGTGTTAAAAAGAAAACCCTAAAAGTTCTGTAGAGGAAAATCAGATAACCTGAAAAGAAATGACAATCAGAGGACATTATATTTCTCCAGGGCAAGACTCTACCTAGAGAGTAAGGAGCACTGTCTTCTAAATCTCAAGAGAAAAAGATTTTGAAATTAGAAATCTGTGCTAGCCAAACCAGCTTTCATGTATGAGAGGAGGACAATTCAGAGACTTTCAGAAGATTCTGGCAGTTTACCACCGATTGTCAACTAGCTGCATCCTAGAGGTGCGTGTAAACAACCGAGTGTGCCAGGTCTCCAAGGTTTGGCCACAGGAGCCAGTTTGCAAAGCAGCTAAGAACACAGACTTTGGATTCCAGCTGCATCTAACACTAGCCAAATGGGAGGCCCTGGACAAGCTGTTTAATAGCCTGAGCACAGAGAACTTAGCACGGTGTCTGGTGAAGCGTCCTCAACAAATATGGCTCCGCACTAATATTAGTCGCAGTGGGGAGCTCCCACTACAGGCCAAAGGCCAGCTCTGGTCCACAGAAGAAAAGCATGATCCTAGGTATGTGTGCATTGTAAAGATTAGTCATTTAAAATATCCTTTGTTCTTGACTTATCCATTCCCAATAATACTTAAAATATTTGACTTTGCTCATTTCAATTTTATATCCTTTATTTCAAAGCAGAGGCTGAGGATTTGTAATTATTTATAGTCATAAGATGATGGAATGTCAGGGCTACAAGTGTGCCAGTCAGCTCGGGCCACCATAACAGAACATTACAGATTGAGCAGCTTGAGCATCAGAAATTTATCTTCTCACAGTCCTGGAGGCTGAAAGTCCATGAACGAGGTGCTAGCAGGCTTGGTTTCTGGTGAGGGCTCTTCCTGGCTTGTGCTCACATGGCCTTCCTCTGGCATGTGCTCATGAAGAGGGAGCGCTCTCTTCCTCTTATTAGGCCACTGATCATATAAGATTAGGACCTCAACCTTATGAGTTCATTTAACCTTAATTACCTCCTAAAAGTCCTGTCTCCAAACCCAGTCACACTAGGGTTAGGGTTTCAATGCATGAACGAGGGTGGGGAATGGCCTGATTCAGTCCATATCAAGAGGGAACCTTAACGATAGATTGATTCGCTTGTTGCGTAAATATCCACTGAGTACCTACACATTGTGCTGGGCACCAGGGCTCTACAATGTGCAAAACCAGACAGAATCCCTGCTACCCTCAAAGAGGACACAGTCTGGCTGGAGACCACCTGTGGTCAAGCTCTCACACACCTATGTGATGACCATGCACAAGGAAAGCAGACAGAACTGGAAAGATTACGGTGGAGGGAGCTGGTCTGGGTGCAGGGCAGGCTGCCTGGAGAACAAGTGCGAAGACCAGAAGGACGAACAGGAGTTGACAAGGTGAAGAGTGAAGAAAGAGGGAACAGCAAGTGCAGAGGCCCTGTGTCTGCAGGAAGAAGGTGGGGACGGAGTGAAGCAGGGAACCAGGACCATGGAGGAAGCAGGGAGGAGGAGACCTCGCCCAGTGTTCAGGGAAGGTCAGGAAGGCGGCCTGAAACCCAGAGCAATGGGAGGTGATTAAAGGGCTCTAAGCAGAGGACTGGCATGATCAAGGAATGTTTTTGAAAGACCTCTTTGGACGCCATGTGGTAAACAGACTGGGAAGATGCCAGGAGGATGAGGGACACCAGGTAAGTGAAGGGCAATGGCCTCTGGAATGCACAGGGGTGGACAAACTCTGGCCCACTACTTATTTTTGTAAATAAAGTTATATTGGGACACAGCCACTCACATTCATTTACGCATCATCATCCGTGGTTGCTTTTGCACTACAAGAGCAGAGTCCAATGACCCTGGCAGAGATCACATGACCCTTTGCAGAAAAAGTGTGCCAGCCCCTGGGCTGGACTTCCAGACTGAAGTTCCAGGTCACATAATTCAGGGTTAGAGAGGTTCTGAAACACATCCAAGGCCACAGTCAGGACTCACGCCAAAGCCGCTCTTTCCACAGTCTCTCATGACTCCTTGCTGGTGTGTGGGTGTCAGGGTGGGGGGCAATGAAAGGTCACTGGGAGCCTGCGGTGTTCTTCTGGAGCACCTGGGAAGCAGGCTCCATAACCCTCTCCTACAGGTGAGAGCTGGCACAAAATGTCCAGCAGGTATCAACAAACATCCCTCAGCTGTTCTGGATCCTAGCCGGGGAGGCCTGAGGACAGCCCCAAACCCGTTTTGCTCCCTGCGTCCATATTATCCCATCCTCCTTGTCCAGTTCTGGCCCTGATGCTTTGTTTGAATCTCTGGGGTTGGAGGAGCCTGAGGATTTGAGTTTGGGGTTTGTTTGTTCTTTTCCCCCACAAGTGAACACATCAGTTGTCCTGGGAAAGGAAGCTTGAGCAGGCTGCCACTCGGAGAGGCCCGGTCGGCACCGTGCACGGACTGCAGCAGGACAGGAGCCCCTCTGAGCCCCAGTCCACTCGTGCTGCCGAAGAGCAGCATTTGTTGAGCATCTGCTATGATCAGATACTTGCCAGGTTCTGGGAACACGAGAATAATGACGGCTCCTGCTCTCAGATTGCTAACCTCCCGCTGGGGGAGAGTTAACACAGGAAACTATAGACTACCGTGTTGCATAGCAGTGAGTGTTTTGAGGAGCAATGAAGCAGGGCTGGGGGGTCCTTTAAAAAGGGGAGTCAGAGAGAACCTCTCTGAGAAAGTGACCTTTATGCCAAAATGAAGGAGAATGAGAAAGAGGCCGCACAGGTGTCTAAAAGAGGGGTCTCCCAGGAGAGGAAGCAGCACGTGCCCAGACCCTGAGGCATGGTGTTAGAGGAAAATCATGACAGCAGCGTAGCTGGCAGAGAAAGTGGGGAGCATGAGATTGGAAAAGTAAGGGGGCCACATGGTCAGCAGCCTTAGAGGCCGTGCGTGGTAAGGCCTTTGGCTTTACTCGGGATGACTTAGAAAGTCATGCTGGGTTTTGAGCAGAGGAGCAGCAAGTTCTATCTTGTGTTTAAAGAATCACTCTGGTTTGTCTCTTGAGAATAATCCTAAAGGGACAAGGTGAGAAGCATGGAAATCAGTTGACAAGCTATTGCAGTAATCCCAGCAGGAAGTGATGGGGGCTTGCACCCAAACGGCAGCAATAGAAGTGGTGACAAGTGCTCTGATTCAGAATATCTTTAAGGCAGAGCCACAGGATTTCCTGCTGGAGCCAATATGAGTACGAGAGATGAAGAGGAGCTCAGCTGGCCTCTGAGTGTTTGGGTTGACCTAAGTGAACAGAAGGATGGAGGTGCCACCAACCGAGATGGGGAAGGCAGGAGCAGGTGCAGGTTTAGAGGTTCTGCTTCGGAATCAATAATTCAGATGCCCACTTGCATGCAAGGGTGGGAGCAGGGGGTGTTGTGTGCAAAATTGGATAGATCTCATTTCATCTTCAAAGCCATATGTGGGTATTCATCGCTGCGTTACAAATGAGACTTGTAGAGCCAACATCACACATGTGGTGTTTTATCCTGGAGAACTGACACATGAATGGGGAGCTATAAAAAAATTCTGTTCAGAGATGGTTTTGCAGCCAATTTATTGATTGTCTGTTTGACGTTTTTTTGTCTCTGTCTTTCCACAGAAAAGTCTGGACACCTACTGTTTCCTAGTCTTCGCCACAATTTGTATCACAGGTGCTATCTACTTGTATTTTGTCCTGCCTGAGACCAAAAACAGAACCCATGCAGAAATCAGCCAGGCATTTGCCAAAAGGAACAAAACAAACAAGGAGGAAAACATTGACCCAACTGTCACTGACAATAAGATGAATGGAAGGACTGAACCAGATTCTTCCTCCACATTGGACAATTATGTCCAAAGCAAGATCATCTAAATGAAGGATATCACCATTTCAGGAAACCAAAGATTTCCCCATTTTTGGAAGGCTTAAACTGATTGAAGCCATGCAAGTCTTATATTATTAAGTATTTAACAGTAAACTTGTGCTAATCTAGTATCACAACCATTTTGGCTTTGTTCACAGCTGAATCTCCCAGACTCTTCTGGAAGCTGTAAAGGATCACCCTAAGTTTCTATAGACCCAACATTCCTCTATGTCAACTGTTGACCTGCCTTCTTCATGGTTTCAAAATGAAATTGGGAAGAGTATTTGAATGCTTTCTCAAAGAAAACTAATCTGCTCTGTTAGGGGACTTAATGGACTGGAAGTCAGAGACTGAGGTTCCAACCATGAACAGCCGTGACCTGCCCTCAGCCTGGATCCTGAGACCACGGGGCCCCTTGGCTTGGTCTTAGATATTGGCTTTCAGAATCCAGTGGGAAGACTCTTCATACTGCCTCACAAATGCCTGTTACCAATATTTGGCTCTTCCTGTGGATGTGGGCTTAGGAGAGCCCAATACCAACCCACTCGCCTACAGGTTTTGCCTTTCCCAGCCTGTGTCCAAGGAATGGGCTCAGGACTTCCAGGGCTGAAGCTATGTTTGCCTCAGGCTATTAGACTCTTGTGTGCTCACAGAGCCATGCAGAAGGCCAATATGTGCAAGGCCTGGAGAAGCGGCTAGAAGAAATAACTTTCCAATAACTGGGGCAGGGACTGCAAACTGAACTCTATCCAAGTGAAAAAATAATGTTGAGAATAATTCTGAAGCTCAACCTAGTCTTGGTGGGAAAAACCACTGTGATTAGTTGGTGATGTCTACCACAGTGTGGGAATGCGAGAGTCAGCACATGTACCTCTTGTTTGCCAAGTCTATAAGAGCTTTATCTGAAAATGTAATAAGCTTCCTTGAAAGATGGGGAATGCACCATCACTTAAAGTGCTCACGCAAAGGCTGAGTGATTACTCGTTCTGACTGTTGCTAAGGAAATCTAAGTGTCAGTTTTGGAGGAAGGCATTTGGAATAGATATGTTTAAGGGCTTTTCTAATCCTTACATGCTAGAGTTGTTTTGGTTGGAGCAATGTGCAGCCTGCCATTGTAATGCATGGCCTATGATTTGGGTGCTTGACTATACTTGCCTCCAAAATGAAATACATTCAAAGTGCCCATAAGTAAATGAAAATGCACTTGAATTAGCACTGGTGTGTTTGAATTTAGTATGTCAAGTGGAGCCAGAGAGGAATGACCCTGGACCTAGCAACACCACTGGAGTCCTTTCAGCCCTAATCCCTTTAGTTTTCTCTAATCATTCTTGACAAAGGCAGCCTTAGCCCAAACCTGAGTCCTTATTTGCCTTTCCTGCTGAATAGTCTTTCATAACTGGGCCTCTCCTTTAGTAAATTGCCAACTGGGTGCACCATGACATCCAGCTTTGGTTTGGCTGGAGAATGTGGACAGTGTTTGTCAATATGGAGAGAAAGAGATGTGTGGGTACAAAAAGTACCTGAGAACAAAAGAGCCAAATAAAGTATAAAATAGAAATCTTAGCTTTTGGATGTTCTATTTTACTTGGAGACTTCAATATTTAATCCATAAATATTTACTAGGTACCTAGCATGGAGCAGGCACTCATTAGGCACTAAAGATATATCAGTAAGCAAGAAATATACTGCCGTTGCCTGCAGACAAACCCACATCTGCCAGAGAAGATGGAAAATTGAAGCATTGACAGCCATCAGTGCTGGGGTTGGAGGAAACAGTGACATAGGAACATACAGCAGGAACAGTTAGAGTAAGAGATGGGCATCAGGAAATCCTTCCCAAACAAGTAACAGAAATAGAACAGGGGAAAATATAACTATTGGGAAATAGGCCAGGAATTATTCTTACATTTTACATTTGAAAAGCCACTGTCTTGGTTCATTTTCTGTAGCTTATAACAGAATATCTGAAACTGGGTAATTTGTCAAGAAAAGGAACTTATTTCTTACCATCATGGAAGCTGAGAAGTCAAAGGTTGAGGGGCACATCTGGTCAGAGCCTTCTTGCTGGTGAGGACTCTCTGCAGAGTCCCAAGGTGGCGCAGGGCATCCCATGGTGACAGGGCTGAACATGCTAGCTCAGGTCTCTCTTCCTCTTCCCATGAAGCCACTGGTCCCTCTCCCATGATAACTCATGAATTCTTTAACCCATTAATCTATTACTCTATGAAAGATTAATCTATTCATGAGGGAAGAGCCCTCATGACTCAACTACCTCTTAAAGACCCCACCTCTTAATACTAAGAAGTGGAACACTGAATACTAAGTTTCAACATGAATTTTGGAGGGGACATTCCAACCATAGCAGCCACATTAAGGGAATTTTTGAAAAATGAAACAATAAGACATCCATAATCTCATATGCTTCATGCTTCCTAACACTATCATTTTAATATTTATATAACTCTGTCAATTTTGGGCCTATTATTTACCCAGTTGCAATTACAGAATGCATAAAACACAATTATAATAATCTTGTCTCTTATCTTCTATTTTTTCTACTTTGTATTAAATCGAATGCATTATCTCAATTCCAAGGCCTCTTAATATTCTAATATTCACTGAAGTGAATTGTTCATGTATAAAATTGTTTTTCAGATATAAAGAGATAATCAGTGGTGAGTCAGAGAGACGGACATTCCCACAAGCTTTGCTACATAGGCTCTACTGCTTTACTGAAAGGCACTAACCCTTTACAGCTTCCTGTGTCCATTCACAGACCCTAAAATAATCTCTACTCAAATTAATAGGCCTATTCCCTCATCTCCAAGCCACGGAAGTTGACATTTAGTCTTTTCAGCCTCACTGAAGAAAGGTAACTCTTCCTGCTTCTGGCTCTGGCTTGATGAAGTAAGCACATTCCACCTTATTTCTCTCACTGATTATAACGCAAAACCCTGGACAGAACCATGATGCAAATGTATGAGGACTCTGAAATATAAATTATAGCAGGCAAATTCAAGAGGGAAATCAAAACTCAACAAACAGCTAATAACAGCGGTGAAAGTTTCTTCAGTTTTCCCCTCCCATGTCTCCTGGCTTACACTCCAGGACAGACCGATTGCCAAAACTGTACAATGGGCATCAACAGAAAAAGCTCCAAGAGAAATCTCTCTTCTGTCCCTGTCCAGAGCGATAGGAAGAGGTGACCTTGTGGAGAAAAGAATGTAAAGGGAGGTAGGAAAGAATATTTAAAGAGATAATAATTGAAAACTTCCCAAATTTGGTGAAACACATAAATTTATAGATTCAGGAAGCTCAGTGAACCCTAAAGAGGATAGATTCAAATAAAACCATTCCCAGACACATTGCAATTAAACTGATGAAAATCAAATATGAAGGAAAAAATCTTGAAAGGAGCCAGAGAAAATCAACACATTACATATTGTGGAAATGATCTGGGTGACTGCAGATTTTTCATCAAAAACCATATAGGCCAGAAGAAACTGGAACTATATTTCAATATTTTTTAAAATGCTGAAAGAAAGAACTGTCAATACAGTTTGAATTTTTTAAGACACATTTATATGCTGTTTACAAGAAGCCCACATTAAATATAATGATATAGGTAGATTGAAAGTGAAAGAGTAATAAAAGATATAGCATGTAAACCTGAATCAAAAGAAAGCTGGCATGGCTACATTAATAATAGAAAAAGTAGACTATGGAACAAGAGGAAATACCCATGATAAAGAAGGAAATTATGTAGTTATAAATGGGCTGATTCACCAAAAATACATAAAAATTCTAAATGTGCATATAACTTAAAGCAAGTTTCAAAATACATAAAGCAAAAGCAGATAGAGCAGAAAGGAAAACTAGATGAGTCCACAATTATACTTGGACACTTCGATGTTCCTTTCTCAGTAATCAATAGAACAAGTAAAAACTAGCAAAAATACAGAAGACTCAAATAATACTATCAAATAATTTGCCCTAGTTGACATCTGTTGAACACCTCATGAATCAACAGGAAAATATATATTCTTTTTAAGCACATTTGGAATATTCAACAAAATAGATCATGTGCTGCTTGAAACAAGCCTCAACAAATTTAAAAGGATGGAAACCATAAAAATTATATTCTCTGACCATACAGAAATCAATGACAGATGACAATATGAGGATGGTTTTATATCTGGGCTCTCCATCCTATTCCAAAGGTGTATATCTCTGTTCTTGTGCCAGTAACATACTGTTTTGGTTACTATAGCCTTGTAGTAAAACTTGAAGTCCTCATATTGTCATCTAATCTTTGACAAAGCAGACAAAAATATACATTGGGGAAAAGAATCCCTATTCAATAAATGGTCCTGGGAAAACTGAATAACCACATGCAGAAGATTGAAACTGGATCCTCACCTCTCACCTCTCACAAAAATCAATTCATGATGGATAACAGACTTAAAGGTAAGATGTGAAACCTTAAGAATTCTAGAAGAAAATGTTGGGAAAATTCTTATAGACATCGGCCTAGGCAAAGAATTTATGAAGAAGATCCCCAAAGCAATCACAGCAGCAACAAAAATAAACAAATGGGACTCAATCAAATTAAAAAGCTTCTGCACAGCCAAGGAAACTATCATTAGAGTGAATCGACAACCTATAGAATGAGAGAAAATATTTGCTTTCTACACATCCAATAAAGGGCTAATAACAAAAATCTATATAGAATTTAAGAAAATTAACAAAAAAATCAAACAACCCCATCAATAAATGGGCAAAGGACAATAACAGAAACTTTTCAAAGAAAATAGGATAATGGCAGCATGAAAAAGTGCTCAATCATTAGGGAAATGCAAATCAAAACCACAATGAGATATCGCCTAACTCCAGTGAGAATGGTCATTATCAAAAAGTCCCAAAACAACAAATGCTGGCATGGATGTGGAGAGATAGGAACGCTCTTACATTGCTGGTGGGGCTGCAAATTAGTTCAACCCCTGTGGAAAGTAATTTGGAGATATGTTAAGGAGCTAAAAATAGAAATACCATTTGATCCAGCAATCCCACTACTAGGCATCTACCCAAAGAAAAAAAGACATTCTATAATAAAGGCAACTGCAATTGAATGTTTGTGGCAGCACAATTCACAATTGCAAAGATGTGGAAACAACCCAAGTGCTCATCAATACATGAGTGGATTAATAAAATGTAGTATATGTATACCATGAAATACAACTCAACTACAAAAAACAATGGTGAACTAGCACCTGTTATATTATCCTAGATAGAGTTTGAGCCCATCCTTCAAAGTGAGGTATCACAAGAATGGAAAAACAAGCACCACATGTACTCGCCATCAAATTGGTACTAAATGATCAACGCTAAGGTGCTCACATGGAAGTAATATTCACTGGGCACCAGTCATGTGGGAGGGGGGTGGTGGGGGTGGGCAAACTCATAACTAATGGATACAGTGCGCCCTGTAGGGGGGAAGGGCAAGCTTGCAGCCCTGGCTTGGGCAAGGCAAAGGCATCATATGTAGCCAAAATGTTTGTACTCCCATAATATTCTGAAATTAAAAAAAAAAAAAAGAAATCAATGACAGAAAGATATCTGGAAAATTCCAAAATTTTGGAAATTTAAAACCTACTTCTAAATAATCCAAGAACCAAAAAGGACATCTCAGAGGAAATAATAAAATACTTCGAACTGAATGAAAATGAAAATACAATAGACCAAATTTTGTGGATGCAGGGAAAGCAGTGCTTAGAGGAAATTTTGTAGTGTTACATGCTTTAAATGCTAGAAAGGTCTCAAATAAATAATCTAAGCTTTGACCTTAAGAAACTAGAAAAAGAAGAGCGAACTAAACAAAAAGCAAACAAACACAAGAAAGAAAATAAAAAATATAAGAATAGAAATAAATGAAATAAAATACAGAGTACAATAAGAAAATCAATAAAACCAAAGGTTGATTCTTTGAAAAGATCAATAAGATTGATAAACCTCTATCTAGGCTAACCAAAGGAGAGAAAGAGAGAGAAAAAGAAGAGTTGGAGGGAAGGAGGGAGGAAGAGGAAGAGAGTAAGAGAGAGAGAAAGGGAGAAGAAGGGAGGGAGGGAGAGAAGTGGACAGAGAGAAGGGACACAAATTACCAAGAACAGTAATGAAAGAGGTGATATTTCTACAGACCCTACACACATTAGAAGGGTAATAAGAAAATACTATTAATAACTCTTTCCATAAATTCAATAGCTTAAATGAAATGGACACGTTTTTTAAAGACACTACTAAAAGTTGCTCAAGAAAAAAATAGCCTAAATAGTCCCATATCCATTTAAATAAACTGAATTCATGGCTAAAAATTTCCAACAAAGGATATTCCAGGTCCAAATGGTTTCACTGGAAAATTCTACCAAACACTGAAGGAAAAAATCATACTAATTCTACACAATCTCTTCCAGAAAATACAAAAGGAGGACACGTCCTAACTCATTTTATGAAACCTGAAAACAAAATCAGACAAAAACAATGCAAGAAAATAAAACTGCAGACCAATATCCTTCATCAACACAGGCACAAAATTTCTCATCAAAATATTAGCAAATTAAACCAACAATATAAAAAGGATAATACACCACAATCAAGTGGAAAAATGCAAGGCTGGTTCAACATGCCAAAACCAATCAATCTAATCCTTCATATTAACTGTCTAAAATTTAAAAAAACATATTAACATATCATTAGATATGAGGAAACATATGACAAAATCCACCTATGTTAAAAACCCTCACCAAACTAAAAATAGAAAGAACCTTTCTTAACCTGAAAAAGAACATCTAAAACATATATAGCTGACATCATACTTAATAGTGCAAGACTAAAAGCTTTTTCCCCAAGATCAGGAACAAACTAAGGATATTGTCTCTCACCACCTCTATCCATCATCATACTGGAAGTTCAAGCCAATGCAACAAGACAAGAAAAATAAACAAAAGATATACAGATTGAAAAGGAAAACATAAAACTGCCTCTATGCCCAGACAACACTATTGTCTACATATAAAATCCCAAAGAATCTACAAAAACCTCCTAGAACCAAAAGGTTAACTTAACAAGGTCACAGTATACAAGATCAACACAGAGATATTCATTGTATTTTTCTGCAGTATCAATGAACAACTCCAAACTGAAACATAAAAATCTTTGCTATTTACAATTGTTCCAAAAATAATACTTGATTAAATAGCTAACAAAATATATGTGTGTTCTTTAGTTGTCTGCTAAAAACTGCAAAACACTGATGAAATAAGTAAAAGAATCCAATAAATGGAGAGGTATACTGTGTTCATTGAATGAATGACTTTTTGTTAAAAGGTCAATCTCTTTAAATTTATGTATAGATTTAACACAATCTCAATCAAAATCCCAGAAGAAATTTTATAGAAATCAACAAGCTGCTTCTGAAATGTACACAAAATGGCAAAGGAACTAGAATAGCCAAAATAATTTTTTAAACAAAGAACAAAGAGAACTAATACTATTAATACCTGATTTTAAGATATACTATAATGCTATAGTAATCAGGACACTGGTATTGGTGAATGTATAGACACATAGATCAATGGAACAAAACAGAGAGTCCAGAAATAGACCCATGCAAAAAGATCAGTTGAATTTTGACAAAAATGCAAAGGCATAATCTTTTCTACAATGTTGCTGAAATAAATGGTGCAAGAAAATAAACTCCAAATATATCTCACTCCTTAAAAATGAATTTAAAATGGATCATAGATCTATATATAATACATAAAATTATAAAACTTTTGGAAAAAACTTAGGAGAAAATCTTGTAATTTAGGCAAAGAATTTTTAGATACAACACCAAAACACTATCCATAAAAGAAAATTTGATAAATTGTATGTCATCAAAATTTAAAACTTGCTCTTTGAAAGATACTATTAAAAGAATAAAAAGACGAGCTACAGGCTGGGAGAACATATGTTCACATCACATACCCAACAAAGAACCTGTAACCAAAATACATAAAGAACATTCAAAACTTAACAATAAGAAAATAAATAACTCAGCTGAGCATGTGGCTCAGATTACACCCGTAATCTCAGCTACTCAGGAGGCTGAAGTGAGAGATCACTTGAGCCCAGGAGCTAAAGGCTGCTAGGCTGCAGTGAACTGTCATCATGCCACTACACTCCCACTTGGGCAACAGAGTGTAGACCCCATCTCTTAAATTATAAATATATATACACCACCACAACTCAAAAACTGGGCAAAAGCTATGAACAGGCACTTCACCCAAGAATATACAGAAATGGCAAATAAGCATGTAGAAAGGTCGATTCATGACTAGTCGCTTGGGAAGTGAAAATTAAAATCACAATGAGATAACCCAAACGAACCTATTGTAATGGCTAAAATAGAAACTCCTTGCAATACCAAGTGCTGGCAAGGATGTGGAAGAGGGGGAACTCCCACGCGTGGCTGGTGGGAATGAAAAACAGCAACAGCCTCTGGGGAAGTGATCAAAATGTCGTCTCTCTCACCTACTGAAGCCGTACTGGAAAAACATTTTAGGCATATTTCCGAATATTGAATCCCTGAGCTGAAGGTATCCACCCACACCTGCAGGCTTTTCACCAACCTCCACACCCCACACACCAAACACAGGGGCCAGGCCATCCCTGGATGCAGAAACAGAGGGGGTCTAGATCCTGTGGCAAGCCAATTCCTAGGACAAAGAGGAAACAGTGACAGTGACAAGGACACCCTCCTTGACCAAACACCGGTCAGGCTCCTCTGAGCATCTTCTGTGCTAGGCGTTGGCCTTGGCCTGCCAACCCCAATTATAGCAAGAATCCTGTTAAGCCACGTTATTGAGAACCTCCCCATCCTTGGTATAGCTTTAAATAAAGTGTTTCTTGTCTGTTTATCTTTCCAGAGCAATTTTTCTTTGACAATGTTCATAACTTTAAACCCATATACTTTACCCAGTCAAAGAACTTGAGCCAGAAAATTAGTCCTTCCCCCTGTGGGGATGCAGTGAGTAGGAAGGGTACAGGAAGTCCCCAAGGAGAGATAAAAGGCCAGATAACTGCTGGCCCCTTACACAGTGTCAAGTGGTAATGCAAGTCTTGCAAAGGACACCTGCTTGGTACAACCAGCATCATCCATGGTCCCACATCCATCTCTAGGGTGCAGACAATAAAGGGAACTCAAGACACTGAGCCTCTGACAATTAGGTAACAAATGAACCTATAATCCTCAACCTCAGCTGGCCCTACAGCTTGGGAAACTTTGCAAGTAACAAAGCACTGGAAGATACTCAAAACAGTGCCTACCCAGGTGTTCATTGGTCAATGCAAGAAAATGATTCAATTGCCCCGCCAGACTCCAGCAAGCAGGGAGGGGAGAGGCAACGTCAGCAACTGGCCGGGCTTGGCTTCTGGCAGCAGGGATTGACTGCAGTGCAGACTGGAGTCCTCCATGGCTTCCAGGGAGGCTACAGAGCTGGGATTATCAAGAAGCAGGAATTTGGTGGGACAAAAATCTCCCTGTTTCTTATTGTTTAATGATACTGAGAGTTAGGAGTGTTTCCTTATAATGAAGGCTCACTCATTTAGAAAAAGGACACAAGGTGGATATTCTACCCGAAACATTTACAGTGACAAGGACACTTGTGCAAATGTGATTATGTAGGTGAGTGAATGTGCTTGTGCACGTGGCATATGAAACATTCTGCTCGTGTCATTGCAGATGTTCACCCGCTCTGGGCAGGGTCAGCTGGTGCTTATCCAGAAAAATGAAGAGGGCAGGGGTTTTGTCTGTTTGACTCTCCACTGTATGCAATCTACACAGTTCCTAGTGCATAGAAGGTGCACAATAAATATTGTTTGCATGAATAAATGCATGAATGGGTAATATGGTAGGCGGAGTAAGGGCTCCCTAAAGACATCCAGGGCCTAATCCCCCAAACCTGTGAGTATGTAACTTACATGGCAAATGGGATGTTGCTGACATGATCAAGTTAAGGATATTTACTTGAGGAAATTAAAATGTATTATCTGAGCAAACTCAGTGTAATCATGAGCGTTCTTATTGTGGGGGTGGGGAGGTGAGAGACAGATTTGAAGATATTATACTGCTGACCTTGGACACAGAGAAGGGGTCATGAGACTGGAATTGCAGGCTTCCTCTAGAAGCTGGAAAGGGAAAGGAAATTTATTCTCCCCTAAAGACTCCAAAAGAAGTGCAGCCCAGCCAATACCTTGAGTTTAGGATTTCTGACCTCCAGAGCTGGAAAATAATAGATTTGTGTTGTTTTAAGCCACTAAAATATGTGTATGTATCACTGATTTTTAAATTGTTTTTACCTTTTTATTTTGAAATACTTCATACTTATAGAAAACTTATAAAAAGTAGGAAAAAATCATCCAGATTTTGCAATTTTTTTCAGCTACATTGAAGTAATTGAATTGTAATTGAAAAAAAATTGTATTCATTTAAGGTGTACAACTTGATATTTTGATACATTTCATACATTATGAAATGATCACCACAGTCAAGCTAATTAACATATACCCACATAGTAACCTTTTCTTTTTATGATCTTATAATCTACCCTTTTAGCAAATTTCAAGTTCACAATGCAGCATTGTTAACTATAGTCACCAGTCTAGTCTGCTTCGAGTCCAAACTCCCAAACAGCAGTGGAATTAACACGCTCTGGATTAATGGCTCATTCATTCATCGTCCCCAAACATTTGTTGAGCACCTACTACATGCCTATGCTTGGTCATAGGAATACAAAAATAGCTGAAGCAAATATCTACCTTCAAGAGATTGAGAAAACGGTGAAGACAAACCACTAATCATCAGCACAAGCGTGGTGTACCCTCTCCATCCCTGAGGACACGCTCTGGCACTTCTGCTGCCAGGACTCTTTGGTGATGCTCCAGCCTGAGATAGTCCTTTCCTTTTGACTGCCACAAAAACTTGTTCCTTTTGTGGATGGATTTATCACTGCTTTGGAATTGCTGTGAATTTTTCCACTGTCACCAGCTGCTTATGAACCCCAAAGAACAGAGGGCACATTGAGTGACAGGGACCCGGCAGCTGCTCACAGTTTCAGACATTTGCTGTACTTTACACTAAGATGTGGATATAATTATCCTTATCAAAATCACTTCCCCTGGCAAATTTGTTTTTTGGGTTTTTTTTTTGTTTTGTATCTTTTTTTTTTTTTTTTTTTTTGGTGCTGTGACTTGGATACAAATGGAGGTTGCTGTGGACACCCCTGGCAAACGTGTACATTAAGCCAAGTAAATTTCCTCTCATTAAATCACAGCATTTGGGGACTGAGGTTTGTCTCAGCCAAGAACTACAGCTTGGAAGTAATAAAAGCAAAGGAAGAAAAAAAGAACTTGGGTTCTCAGCAGGAAGTGTGGGTGGCAAGGAGAGAGGCAGTATTTCAGAAGTGTATGGCAGCCCAAACCTTCCATGACTATGTGCCCCTTGAATTCAGAGCAGTCTTTAAAATGTAGCATTTCTCAGCTACTTGCTTCATTTGGAAAATTGAGAATGTTGCATTCTATGTAAGATCTAGATGCAGAAAGGACATCTGAAGAAAGATATTTTTAATGTTGGAAGCAGGTACTTCAGAAAGGGGATTATAGTTTCAAACCATGAATGAAAAGAAAAATAGACATGTTTGTGCTGGAACTACATAAACTATGTTCATGCATATGATTCCCTTTGGTTTTCACAAAAAGACTGTGGGGATGTGCACAGTCTCATAATGTCCATTTCCTTTTCTTCTTGGAAGTTGACACAATTCTAATTAAATAACTTGGAGTGGAGGATGGGGACGTTGGATATGTCACACTACGTAAGTCTCCAGCAGTCGCCACCGCTCTTTGCACACAGTGAGTGCTAAGTGAAGTGCCGCTGTATGAATAAACTGATTTGTGAATAAGAGAATTAGAAATCAGGGATTGTTAATAGATATGGGAACTAACTTTAAAGATATTGGAAGTCACCAGACCAGTAAAATTTGGCTGAAACCGAATTGCACATAATACCACACCCAGCAAGTTAAGTGTTTATCGCTTAGGACTCTTTCAGTTGCCCATGACAAATCTTGACTCACAGTGGCTTACAAAATAAAAGAAGGAAACTTTTCATTAGCTTAACTAGGAAGTCTAGTAAGGGTGATATCTAGTGAGCTCGTGTCTTGGCTGGAGTCAGAGCTCAAATAACATCGTGCAGAGTTCCCACCTGTCTCTCCTACCCTTTGCTTGTCCTGTTCCACTTGGTTTTATGCTTCAGATGGTTTCTCAAGATGGCAGCCTCCAGTGGCCCGGCCTCACATCTTCTCAGCTTGGCCACCTCAGTGGGGAAAAACCTTCTTTCTCCCAATGTATTAGTTATCTATTGCTGAGGAACAAAATACCCCCCAAACTTACTGGCTTGAAAAAAACAACCATCTTTTTCCTCACAACTCTGTGGACCAGCAATTTGGGCAAGACAAAGAACAACAGGGCCATTCCTTGGATCCATGTGGTGTCGCCTGGATTCGACCAGGCATTCGTGGTTGCGGCGTCGGCTGGGAGTGACTGGCCTCAAACGGCTTCAGTCCCATGTCACGGGCTTCAGCTAGGATGGCTAGAAGCACTGGGATATTCTCTCTCTCCTTGCCGCCATGTTCTCTCTCTTCGTGAAGTGTTTTCACCTCCAAGAGGCCCCAGACTCGCTTGCTCGCCAGGCGGTTATGTTCTAAGACAGCAAGAACAGAACCGCAGAATCAACAAGGCCTCTCAAGGCTGAGGCTCAGAACTCACACGTCTCTTCAGTTGGTCAAGGCAAGTTGTAGGACCAGTCCAAATCCAAGGGGGTGAACAGACTCCAGCTCTTGCTGAGAGGCACCCAAGCTGCTTTGCAAAGGGGCATGCAGATGCAGGAGTTTCTGCGGCCAGCTCTGCAAACAGCCCACCACCCCAACACCCCAACTTCAACCTCATGCAGACTCAGAGTGGCCCTGCTCCGGTCACATGGGTGTCCCTGAGGCCATCCCAGGGGCCTGGGAGGGTTAGTTGCTCTGGTTGGCCAGCCTGGCCATGTGCTCAGCCCAGAAGAAGCAGGCACGGGAGAGGGCAAGGAATAGGGTAATGTAACCGGCAACTCTCTAGGAGCCACTGGGCTCAGGGAGAGAATCCCCAGCAAACCAGAAGAGGGTGGAAAGTGCATTCGGAAGACAAAGCTAAAGCTAGCACAGTCCAAGGCAGGCTCTGTTGGTCATAAGGGGATGCTGATGAGGTGTGAGAACCCAAAGGTAAAGTCTGGAGTGTCAGAGGGCCTCACCCATTGGCCCCTCAAGGACAAGGACACCCTAACCTATAGACCCAAACTGTCTGATCTCCCTCCGCTGTGGAAGTGAACGCGAAACCCTCCAAGCCAGGTGCCAGAAATGGCAAATATTTACATCAATTAACTCATGTCCCCACTTCTCATTCCATAATCCCCTGGCAGTCGTCTCATTATAATTTGGCTTCCAGCAAACCGATCAAACCAATTTGAACATTGTTTTTTCCCTAATAATTCTATTTTTCATAGCAACAATTAGTAAATTATCATGCCTGGCTTATATAGTCTCTTGTGAGACTGGTAGGTACGTATCACCCCCCAGTCCAATTAATTCTCAGATACTAAGAAGATTTCATCTTGAAGGCTGAAGGCTATACTGTGGTGAATTTGCCAAACTCTTATCCCTTAAGGAGTCTCCCTGAGGCCTGGGTGGAGATGCCCGAGCTCATGCTGTGCCTGTCTTTGGGCTCCATTGTTCCCACTTTATCTTGGAAGAAACTAAGGCTTAGAAAAATGACTCAACCCTAACCCAGAAAGTGGCTCCTTACCACTCATTAAGTACAAGCCACTCATCCACAGAACACTGACTGCAAACCCTGCCGTGTGCTGGGCCGTGGTGTATGTGTGGGAGGTAAGGTGGGAGAGAACACAGAACGTTTGCAGCTTTCCATGATGAAGCTGGCATTCGAGTGGAGAAAGATGGGAAATAAGTAATCAAATAAATAAATAGTCCACCAAAAAATCTAATGGTGATGAGTGCAATAGAAATCATTAGAACATGGTGATGTGCTAGGAGGTGTCTGGGTTGTGACTTTAGATGGGGTGGCCAAGAACAGTAATGCAAGAAATAGCACAATGATCTCTCTATACATGAGTCTAGGTGGGGGGACCAGGCTTCACAACGTACCACATGGATGAAAACTTGGTGAGGGTGGATAGGGCGAGGCTGTGTAGTTGGTGTAAGTTAGAACCATCAGCAGTGACAGCGATATCCATCATTTGTTGAGCACTCTGCCGAGTGTCTAAGATGCAATATCTCTAATCCTCATGACAACCTGCCAGTGTAGGTATGCGTGTCACTACTGAACCAGTGAGGACACCAGGATTCGCTGAGGTTACAGGACTTACCCCAAGAGAGGCTCTGAGAGAGCCGTTACGAGCCACACTGGCCTGGCCGAAGAGCTGTTGGGGACGTGCTTGGCTGCTTGCTTTCCCTCTACCCAACTCTTCCTCCTCTCCCCAAGCCACTGTGCTCCCTTCTCTCAGCCATAACGCACAGGAGAGACTGGAGCCTGGGCTCCCGGTGGTCGGTGGTGTTTCTGTTTGAATAAAAGGGTCATATGGCTACTCAGAGCCAAGCCCACTCCTGCTAGGCCTCACTGACCTGGCTCTTCCCTGGCCTCCGGGCTCAGTGCTAATGCTCCGGTGAGCCACGGGGACTGGGCCAGAAGGCAGGACGGGGCCCCAGGGACATCTGATTGGCACACTCTGCTCCCACCAGGAACTCTAAGGCAGGCATTATTTGTCCATTTATATAATTTAAAAATTGAGTCTGAGATCTGTGTCCTGCCCAAGGTTTTCTAGTTGCTGAATAATGGAGTTTAGATTTGAGTCCAAATGCTCTAAACCCCAGTCTAATGTACATTTTACCTTTCCACAGCAGATCAAGAAAATGAATGAATTTCTCATCTAGAGCAAATTAGAATCATTCTTTTCAGTTGCATCACAGGCCTCCCAAGAAAGGCCAGTTGACCCAAACACAAATGTTTCCCACCTCCAGGCTGCTGTGAGAAGGCTGGTGTCTGATACAAGAAGGAATTCACAGTTCCTGGGGCTGGTCCACACCAGAGCCCTTGCATCTGCTTCTGTGTGAATGGAGCCCTGGGGCTGTGCGGGGCGGCCCTGACTTCAAGTCTGAGTGAGACACAGGGGAGACCTCTAAGCTAAGAGACAGCGTTCCCTCCGGGTTCACGCTGCTGCCCACCTGGGAAGCATGTTGCGAAAGGGGAAAGAACAAACCTTTCTCAAAGATGGGATTTGCGAGGCTTCATCCCGAGGAGGGTGATCTTATCTGTGGGTGTGAGACACTGGTGGAAGAGTCTCCCAAAGTCTCCCTGTTAAAAGTAGAAACGCAATCTTGGGAAGCGAGAGGGTGTGTGAGAAAGTGCCTCATAGACTGGCCAGGACTCTGGAAGGTAAGGGAGCGGGGGCGAATGACAGCTACGCTGAGGAATGTCTCTCCAGCAGGAGTTTCACCCGCAAGCTCTGTCCTTCTCTTCTTCGCTCCAGTAACTGAAAACCGTGAGCAGTGAGCACGCCGCCCGCACTGGCAACACGGAGGTGAGCATGGCACACTCCTGCCAGTGCAGGCTGGGGAGAAAGGTGCCCGGTGCACGGTGTCAGTGTCACAAGGGAGTGCTGTCATGGAGGGAGCACGGGGCACCCTGGGGTGGAGGCGGGGCACCTGACCCGACCGACCGAGAGAATCAGAGAACCTTCCTGCAGGAGGTGAGCTTGCACTGGAGGGCACCGCAGACCCGGGAAAGGGCCTGTCCAGCACAAGGGAAAGAGCTGCTGCTCAGAGTTCCTATGACATGTGACAGTGTAGCACATGGGGAATATGCGTGTGGCTGCTGTGGCCCGACCACGGTGGGGGTGGGCAGTGGCAGTGGGTAGGAAGGTATAGGGATAGGGAGGTTCTAGACTGAAGAAGCAAACAGGACCTTGCATTCCATCTGGGGGAATAAGGACTTTGTGCTGAAGGCAAGCTGTTCCCAAAGTGTACTTCTAGAAATCCTAGGCCCCCAGGAGCCCTGGGGAAGAGGGGTTCCATGGTTGAATGAGTTTGGGAAACCCCTTACACTAACTTTCTCAGAGAGTCATGAAGCACATGAGCATATTAAAAGTTCTGAGCGGTCCTGCAGTAAAGAAACCTGTTTAACGTTGACTAACCACCCCTTACCAAACCTACTTGGCCGGGAGGAATGGGATATCTGTTATTGTCCCATGGAACATTCTGGAAAATCTGCCAGAGCCTCTGGGGAGACTTTGAAAGCTTTTTAGAGCAAAAGAATGACCTGGTTAGGTTGATATACTGGAAGGGTGTCCAGAGGAAAGGAGCTGCATCCATTAGTCTGTGTCTAGATGTCTCCAGAAATGTCACCAGTTGTAACGTGTTTTGCCTCAGTGTGTCCTTGGTTTCATCATCTTTCTGGTGTCCCTCCCTCCTCACCAGCTGCAAAGTCATTTTTCAAGGCTCTGTTCAGATGTCACCTCTTCCAGAAGCTCTCCCTGACCCACCAGGGAGGTTGGATGGCCCATGCTCTGTCCCCAGGGTGAATTTTAGCCCACTGGACGGTGACACATAGTGTCCTGGTCCTCCTTCCTCTCTGAGCATCCCTGCTCTGCTTCCTTCCTGCTCTTACGGAGGGTCCATCTTCAGCCTTTGCCCCGTCTCGCAGCCCAGGGCATGGATTTGGGCAATACCTCCATTCCCATGGTGTCGGCAACCCAGCGTGCTGCCCTCTGCTGGGTGTGTATCTCCAGGCCAGAGCTCCCTTCCGAGCGGCAGACCTATGTTCAGATACCTCCTAGACCTCCCCACCTGGACACCCACAGGCACTGCACATCAGCATGTCCAAACCACAACTCACCTTCTGCATTCGAACCTGTTTTTCCTTCTGTGTGCCCTGTCTCGGAGAAGAGCAGCCTCCGCTTTGCTGCCCAGGCTAGAAACCGGAGGGCTGTGTGGACTCTGCTGTCTTCTCCCCGCCCTACATGCATGCGGCACTCAAGTCCTCACAATGCCACATCCCTGTCCTCTCACACTCCCCGACTGCTCCACCTGCCTGGGCACTGACAGTGCCCATTTGCATCCCTGCCAAGGCTTATTGCTGGTGTCTCTCAAGCTACTGTGAGACGGGTCCACTCTGGCCTGCACCCACCCTGCCCACACTGCTCTGGTCACACTTGCCATTCTTAGCCACGACTCATTCTTTTATTTCTCTAGGACTTTGCATGCTCTGTTCCCTTTACCTTGAATGCTTTTCCATCTATTTTACCCTAGAAAATTCCTAGCTATCCTCCAAGTGTCATTCCAAGGGTCACCTGGCGTTGGCTGCCCCCCAGGGCAGCTTAGGTGCACTTTCTCCCAGGCTCCATATCCCCACTGAGCCTCAGTTTCCTCACCTGGAAACAACCATCCCTACATCAGCCATTTGTTGTGAAGAACAAATGAGAGAAAATAGGCAATGTCCACACTGTGTCTGGAAAAAGATGCTACTTGCCCAATGTGTTAGAGGGGAGAAGGGATATTCTGCCTTCTCCCCCAGAGTGGCTTCTATGACCCCACTTAAGAGCAGCCTCTAAGTCAGTGTGACTCCAAAGTTGCTAAGGCTTTGCCCATCCCCTCGACAGGGTCAACACCCAGTGGCCCCTAAAGGTTGAGCAGGTCCCACTACAGTGGACGGAGGCAATACGTCATCAAAAGACAAATCCTGTGCACTAAAGTTCCAGGTGATCAGGGTACCATAAGGACAGGCATGGAGTGTGCCAGTTCATTACCAAGGGCAACAAGGGTGGACTGGTGCTGGCCCCAGGAGAAAGAGAACCTCATCAAAATGGAAATAGGTGTTCTGAGAAGAGGCCCAGCCAGGGGACAGGGGCTTGTGCGTGGCAGGTAGGAAAGGAGAAGGCACGGCCCAGACATCAGGCCCTGCTCCAGAGGTTACCCCACAGCCCTGCTTCCACCTGGCCAAGGACGGAGCCGTGGGGCCAGCCGACAGCCCAAAGGTGGCAAAGGGTCCCCCAGGACAGCAACCTTGCCCCATGCCAAGTGGTGAAGTGTGGCAGAATCTCAGGAAAGAGGGAAGGCCCAAGGCCAGGCGCGACTAATGTAGGGGCTGGCAAGGCCCGCAGTGCCCAGCTTGCTCATTAGGAGCATATGCTCTGAATCCATTCCAGAGCCCAGGGTGAAACAAGAAGCTGCATCTGTAGCTCCCCTTACAGAAACTGTCCTGGCCACTGACACCTGGCCAAGGAGTTGGGGGGATCTTGCACTCAAGCCAAATCTTCCATCAAGCCAGAGGTCAATGGGGAGGCCTGGCCTCTGTGTCTGCCAAGGCCAGCAAAGTTCCTGCAAGCCAGATATGGTTATTCAAGCCTGTGGAGTCTCAGTGGCTTGTAATCCATGCCAGTCAGTCCTCATCACACACTGGGAATGGAAGGAAGCATGGGGCATGGCACCTGCTGGGGACAGCTCAGGTCTTTAGAGGAGAAAGACCAGAAATAGTTGAGGAGGGTCTGTGGCAAGTCTCCAGTGAACTGTGGAAGCTCAAACTAGAGGCATCTGGCCCAGTGCTAGCAGGAAATGTGGTGGAGGTCAAGGGTGGCTTCCTGGAAGAGAAGACGTTGCAGCTGAACCTTGAAGGAGCACAGGGATCCATGATACAACAGGTGGGAAAGGGCGTTCTACAATAGAAGAAACAGAATGCATGGAGGCATGGAGACACGAACCAGCACGCTGTGTGCCAGGGAGTGGGAGGAAGACAGTGGCAGGTGATGAAGGCCAAAGGGAAGCACTGGGCGAGTGTGGGGTTGGGGCGACCTCACCTGAAGTTGGTCCCTTGTGAAGGGGCCGCCCCCTCTCCCATGAGCGTGGCATCTCTCTCCTCAATCCAGCCGGATGGCCACTCGGGTCTGGGATTATTTTAAGAAACGAGGCCCATCCCCTGCACCCAGACCCTAAACCACATGTAAACACCTGAACGGCCAGAAGCAGGTGTCAGCTGAAAAAGAGGTCTGAGAAGGGGGCTCCAGAAGAAATCAATGAGTCTGGTCTCTTCCAGTCTTTAAGAGTCTTAAAAGCCTACCAGACACTTCTCTGGCCAGCTCAAGTATCTCCCAAAAAAGCTATTTTGAGTTCAAACACAACCTTTATTTTATTTTAATTTTTTTTTGAGACAGGGTCTCGCTCTGTTGCTCAGGCTGGCGTGCAGTGACATCATCATCATAGCTCGCTGCAGCCTCAAAAGCAATTCTCTTGCCTCAGCCTCCCAAATAACTGGGACTACAATTATGCGCCATCATGCCCAGTTAATTTTTAAATTTTTTTCTAGAGACAGGGTCTCGCTATTGCCCAGGTTGGTCTCAAACTCCTGGCCTCAAGCGATCTTCCTGCCTTGGCCTCCCAAACTGCTCAGATTGCAGTGTAAGCCACCGTGCCCGGCCTAAGCACAGCCTTTAAAGTGGCTGTCGCCTGTCCTGAGAGCCAGGCCGTAGGGAGTCATTTTTCCAGCTTTTCAGAGCAGCATGTTGAAGGGATTAGAAAGCCCATTTCCCAGGTCACTGTGACGCTAGGCCACTGTACACGTCCCCCAACTCTCCCCACCTCCCACGCACACAGTCACTATTCCGAGCGAAGGGAGCCTTCTCCAGTGCTCTCTCTCCAGTGCAGCCACGCAAGCGGGCGGAAGAGACTCGCAGAGTGCCGGCTGCTCCCAGCCGGAGCTGAGCGCCGGCCAGACGTGCTCTTCTTTGAGGTGCTGAAGAGCAGCCTCTGAAGGCACAGAGCCTGAGCTCATGGCCAGGCTCTACCGTGCACTTTCTGTGGGACTCCAGACAGGTTACCTAATCCGCCGTGCCTCTGTATCCCTCCTCTGTGACACGGGATGACAATAACACCGGCTCTGGGATTGCTGTGAGAATGTAAGTTCCTGCACAGACAGCCCTAGAACAGTGCTCAACGTTGAACAAGCACACAGTAATTGTTGACTATTACTGTTCAATCCACAGAGCCGTCCTGTAGGACGGAGGGGGAGGTCCCTTACCAAAATCCCCCGGGGCCTGCGGGTGACAGGCATGCTGACTAGACGCCCCCTTCCTGAGGGAGGCTCATACTTTCTTGAATGGTTGCATTCAGAAGTGATCCTGTGGCTTGGTTTAGCCACGGAAGTGTGAAGGGGAGTGACGTGTGTCATTTCTGAGCAGAAGCTATTCATGGCTCGCTGTCTTCCTGAGGTCCTCTGTTAGATCAGCAGCCGAGCATCCCATGGGTGAAAAAAGTGGGACCAAAAGCCAAGGAGAACAGAGAATAGCCTTATGGCCATGCGAAGAAGTTATGAACAGGACACCAAGCCCCAGTGAACTCCACGTGTGTGTCCACCTCTCTCAACCAAGATCCTCCTCTGAAACCATAAAAATAAGTGACTCCGAGTGCACCTGGCAAATGCCTAATCATCCATACACTATCACCTCTTTCCACAAGCTTTAATGAGCCCAGGTAGAGTTATTTGCTCCTCCTCATGCACAGAGTTTCTAGTGATTTAAAATTGTATTTTTGGCCAGGCGCGGTGGCTCACGCTTGTAATCCTAGCACTCTGAGATGCCGAGGCAGGAGGATCGCTCGAGGTCAGGAGTTCAAGACCAGCCAAAGCAAGAGTGAGACCCCATCTCTACTAAAAATAGAAAGAAAGTATCTGAACAACTAAAAATATAGAGAGAAAAAATTAGCCAGGCATGGTGGCGCATGCCTGTAGTCCCAACTACTCAGGAGGCTGAGACAGAAGGATGGCTTGAGCACAGGAGTTTGAGATTGCTGTGAGCTAGGCTGATACCACTGCATGCCAGCCCAGGCAACAAAGCCAGACTCTGTCTCAAAAAAAAGATAATAAATAAATAAATAAATAAATAAATAAATAAAATTGTATTTTTATCATCTGTTCATGTGTCTCTTCTTACAACTATGAACTTTTTAAGAAGAAGAGTACATAGGACGTCTCCAAATCACTCTGCAGAGCACCGATGGTCAAATAAAATGTGTTCGATATATATTGTGTTGAAAGGGGGAAGGGGAGACATGAATAGATAGAAATAGTCTTTAGACAATTTACTCCAAGCTTTATCAAAACACAAAAATACAGTCTATCTTGGTGACTGTTGTATCTATAGGATCTAACACATTCACTAGCACATAGGAGGTATTTATTAATAAGTATGTCATTCATTCAATTATCCAACAATTCTTTATTGAGACTCTACTATGTGTCAGCTGGGTTCTAGGCACTGAGGACACCACAGCTAAGAATTGTCAAAAACTCTGTCCTCCCAGTGCTTACATTCTACAGCACAGAGAGACCACAGACACATAATTTTTTTTTTATAGATGGGGTCTTTCTATGTTGCCCAGGCTGGTCTTGAACTCCTGGCCCCAAGTAATCATCCCACCTTGGCATACCCTAAGTGCTGGGATTACAGGCATAAGCCACCATGCCCAGCCACATAATTTAATATCAAGTAACAACAGGTGCTACTGAGAATATTTAGTCAGAGTAAGAAGTCTGAGTGTGATAGAAAGTGTCTCTGTAGCAGTCAACATATATTTCTCCAGTCTTGCATTATGGACCGTGAAATACTCTTCTAGCAGGAAAGAGATTTCAGCTGGGATTGGATCCTGGCTTTGTTATCTACTGGCTTTGGGGCCTGGGGAAAGTAACATAAATTCTTTGAGCCTCAGTTTTTCATGTAACAGTTTCTCACCTATTAAACAGGAACGATATTGCCTATGTGAAAGGCTATTTTGAGGATTTAAATAGATAATACATTAAAAGCATTTAGCATAGTTCATGATAGATATATGACCAATAAATGGCAATGTTATTAGATCACCTAGTAAAATCATAAACACAAGCCCAGTATATCATTACTATCAAAATCATCATTTTCACAATAACAACCTAAAGCTCGTATGTGCCAGGCTGTTCTAAGAACGTCCCATGAACTCACATTTGATCTTCAAACAACTCAACTATTATAAGCCCCATTTATTAGATGAGAAAACAGAGAATTGGACAGATTGCAACCTACAGAGGAGAAGGGGCTTGCCAAGATCCAACAGCAAGATGGTGCCAAAATCAGGCCCAGGTTCCAAACCTTCTAATTCCCAGGCCAATGCACTCACCAAGCAAGTTTCATCTCCTCTGAGACCACATGCCTGTCAAGGAATGGGTTTGAGATTAATTCCTGCAGTCCAGTGTCTACAAAGTATTCCTGGGAAAGCTAATTGGAATATTCCAGAAAGAGTTCTATGATCAAGCACACTTGGGAAATCTTGGTTGGGCAAGATTGGAGAGCTCTCTTTCTTGCCTATCTTTTGGGAGAAATGAATACACCATGAGCACTGAGACTCACCCAATCCCATCCTGCGCATTGGCCACAGAGCCCTTCTTTCCAAAGCATGGCACTGGCTGTCCCCTGAACCTCCTGGGGCAGAGCTTCGGGGCCCAACCTCCACAGCCAACATCCCATCATCCACACTGCCAGTGTCCACAGACCATTGCTTCCTTGAAATTCACTACTTCTCATCATGAGCTCTAGTTAAAGAAAAACAAAAAGCATTTTCAGGAAACATTTCCGCCAAACCCTTTAATCTGTGAATGCTTTGTCTCTAATCAAATATACACATACATATCTATTTCTCCACTGGAATGGCCGTGAAAAAAATTTGTTCCAGAGTAAACAAGCCTGGCCAGTAAGCACTTGTCTTGTGCTAATAATCCCTGTCGTCAGCGAAGCAGGAACAAGATCACCCTTAGTTAGGTGAGCGGCCTCCTCCAGGGAGCAGCTGGAGCAGGAGAGGGAAGAGCTCCCACCTCTGCAGCCCAAACACTGCTTCCGATCAGTCAGCTGGGAGTCGGTCCTTTCCTCCTGCCTGGCTTGGTCCCCATTATGTGACCCCCTGAGTTGGGTAAAGGCAGCACATCGGCAGTTTGCACAGCACTCTCGGGTCCGTTCTCCTCAGCCAGTCTCCATCTCCTCCCACACCCCCTTGTGCCGACACTGCCCATGTTGTGTGACGTAGAACCTTAGGTCTACAGGAGATGCCACCAGGTCTCACTGCAGCTGCCGCCAGGTGGACAGTTCCCAGGCACACCGATGGCTTCTCCTCTCAAGGGCCCTCTGCGGCTCTCAACTCTTCTACCTCAGAACTTTCTCTGAAGCTACAGTAGCTGGCTCAGCCCCACAGCCCAGAAGTTCAGCAGAGTTAATGATGCAGGAACAAGTCTCAACCATGGGGGACAAGACCCACTGGATCAGTCCCTCAGCCCCTGGAGCTCCAGGGCTGCAATGTCAACCACATTCTCCAGGTTTCCCAGTGTCTCCAGTGGGCTGCACCCGCAGCCGTAAGCAGCTCAATAACACACTCTCAACTGGCGTTTCCTCTGTGAGGTGCTGGCTATCCTCAGTTAGCCATGGCGGCTGCTATAAGAAACCACACGAAGATTGTATTTCACGCACGAATCTACCAGGCAGTAGCCCAGGAGGCTCTTCTTCTGGATGGAGCTAGGCTGATCTTGGCTGGATTTGCTCACGCACCAGTGGTCAGATGCTAGTGGAGAGGCTGGGAGATGATTGTTCTGGGACAGCTTCACTCATCTGCCAGGTGGTTGACTGGCTGTCAGCTGGAGTGATAGAGGGGACTGAGCCGTGAGTCCTACGCTCATGGTAGAAGCAGGGTTTCCAAAGGCAACAGACACCAGTCTGCAAGTGCCTTCCAAGCCTTTGCTTGTGTCATGGTAGCTAGTGTGGCAGCCGTGACAATGCACCTGGCAGGCCTTCAGCTGCAGGGCTCGTGGCTGACTGCATGAGCTTGCTAGGGCTGCGGGGACAAAGTTCAGTTGCTCCTTGGTGTCCACAGGGAATTGGCTCCAGGCCTCCAAAGGACACCAAAATCCAATGATGCTCAAATCCCTAATATAAAGTGATGTGGCATCTGTACATAACCTACACGTATATAACCTACATCCTCCCGTATATCTTAACTCATCTCTAGATTACTTCTAATACCTAATACAATGTAAATACTACATAAATAATTGTTATAATGGATTTTTTATCTGTACTATTTTTATTGATGCATTGTTATTACTTTTTTCTGAATATATTTGATTGAATTGATTGAATCTGAGGATGCAGAACCGACAGAGATGGAGGGTTGATTGTCCCACAGAGCAGGTGTCTTAAACAATGTAAGTGTATTGTCTCACAGCCCTGGAGGCTAGACAACTGAGACCAAGGTGTCAGCAGCGTCGGTTTCATGCTTTCCTTGGCTTACAGACGGCGTTTTCTTCCTGTGCCTTCACATCATCTTCCCTGCAGACATGCCTGTGTCTCAACCCCCTTTTCACAAGGACACCTGTCAGATTAGGGGCCAACCCTACTCCAGCATGACTTCATCTTAACTTAATGAATTACATTGATAATGACCCTATTTCTAAATAAGTTCACATTCTGAGGGTTAGGACATATGAATTTGGGGGGCGGAAATTCAACCCATAGCCCTTCTGTGGCCCTCTGAAACCCAGTTTTACTTTGCACTCACGCTGCTCCCAGCTAGCACCTGAGCCTGGTGGGGAGCTGAGGCAGGCCCATTCCTGGGAGACATGGGACTCCTCTAACAGCGGCCTGCGCCTGAAGGACACAGCCTTGAGCCTTGCCAAATCTTCCTAACACGACACACTGTTCTGGGACCATCCTCCCTTTGTCCTTCGGTCGGGGTCAGACTTGCACCCCAGTCTCATCTGGTCCCATTTTCTCTCGCAGGCATTTCCCCTGATAAAAGTCATGCACATTTAACCTGTCCTGGCATCTGCTTCTTGGAAGACCTGAACAAACACAACTAATATCAAATCAAAGCAGATCACATGGCCGAGGCCAGATTCAGGGCATGGGAAAAGGGCTCCTTCACTTTATAGGGGAGTAGGGAACTGCGGGTGTTCTCACAATTTCCCCCACCCCTTCCTTCTCTATCCACTCTCCCCACAGCCCCGCTTCCTGCTGCCTGGGGTCACCTGCGGACAAACCACCTGTGCCAGGCTCTGCCTTCAGAAGAGCACAAACAAGCACAGCATGTGACCCCACCCTCTACTTGACGGCCACATCTTGCCTGCCCTGCGGCCCCTCTCGGTGCCCAGGTGCAGCAGGCGCCTCGCGTTCTCAGCGAGAGCTGCGCACCAGTTGCTCAGTGCTGGGGTCAGGGAGGAGCCTGGCGTGGTGCCCTCGCAGTGGGCACAGACGGACGATGCCCGTGGAATAAGTGTGGCAACATAGGGAGTTCAAGTTCAGGGCAACCACAGGAGGGGCGCCTTGTACAGCCACTGCAGGCATAGTCAGGAAAGACTTCACAGAGGAGGTGACATTTGAGCAGAGCCCTGAAGGATGAGCAGATGCTGGACAAGCAGAAAAAAGAATCCAGGTGTCACCCAGGTGCACGGCATGGCCAGGGCATATATGTGTTGAGGCTATGAATGGGCCATTAAGCCAAAGCCTGGCGGGGCAAGCCCAGGGAGTTAGGGGTGTTTCAGACAGATGAGGAAAGCCAGAGGAAGAGGGAATTCCCAAAGGGGAAGATGGGATTTAGAGGTCAAAGACTCATCGGTCCAATTTTACAACCGTGCCGTATTTCTTACAAAGGTTTCTCTCCACTGTGGTCAACTTTTATGGGTTGAATTGTGTTACCAATAAAAGATATGTTGAAGTGCTGACCCCAGCACCTTAAGATGTGACTTTATTTGGAAACAGGGTCTTTACAGAGGTAATCAAGTTAAGATGAAATCACTAGGGTGAGTCCCTAACCCAGCATAACACGTGTCCTTATAAATAGGGGAAATTTGGAATAGAGACAGAGATACACAGAGAGAAAACACCATGACAAGATGAAGCCAATAGCCCATCTTTCCCAGGGCAACATTAAGCACCACATAGCAGTGGTCTCCCTAGACAGACAATTTTGCATATTGTCAAAGGACTTTCATAGCCACAGTCCTCCCTGTTCATTACATTGAGTCCCAGGGGTGGGACTGTTATCATTTTACATTAGAGGAAAATGAGGCCCAGAAGGGGGGAAGTAAACTTTCAAGATAATAGTAAAAACTCACCTTTAGTGTGTGCTAAGCTTATATAGTTCATCAGCCAACAAAAAAAATTACCTATATAACAGCAAATAACTCTGAATATGAAAATGAGTGCAATGACTACAGAAGATGTAACTTTGAGGTTGATAAGGCCAAGGAGCTGAGGAAGATTGAGGTCTCCATGCACACAGAGACCAGATGACCTCAGTAGATGTTCTCTATCAGAAATAGGAAGAGTGGGAGGCATGTAGAAGTCTCTGGTCCATAGCAATTCTGAAATCAGGCTGAGCAGACATTGTGTGGCTCTACTCTGGAGAAGGAGAATGTTTCTTGAAGATGCCCTGGTTGCAGAACCAGCTACTCTCGGGGAACAGTTTCCAGTCCACTGTTTTCTGTGACTGTTCCCTCCGAATTTTGGAAAATTCTTCCTAGTCCTGTATTCTTCCTTGGTTACATCTGAAAAAGACATTGGAGAATATGTCATTTCAGAGGACCACACATCTTTCTCAGCCTGCCTCCTGCACATATAATTTAGGAGGACCAAAGGTCACCATCAGGCTAGAACAGTACAGGGCTGAGAGCTCCTCTGGAAGTACAACTCTCTCAAAAATGTAAAATTTTTTATTGTTGTATTCCAAGAAGCAATGTCCACACTACAATCCTTTCAATATGCATTTCTCTCTCAACTTTAGTATGAATACATAGGCTCTCAGGCTTCTAAGGGAGAGTCCCCTTTATTCTTTTTTTCCTAAGTCATTTTATCCATTTGAAAGATTTACCAGACACTAAATTAATTGATTAAATGATTTAACAAAGAGCACAAGAGCTTCACCCTTGCTTATGTCCTAGCCATTAATTTTTTTTTTTTTTTTTTTTGAGACAGAGTCTCACTCTCTTGTCTGGGCTAGAGTGCCATGGCATCAGCCTAGCTCACAGCAACCTCAAACTCCTGGGCTCAAGCAATCCTCCGGCATCAGCCTCCTGGGTAGCTGGGACTACAGGCACATGCCACTGTGCCCAGCTAATTTTTTCTATTTTTAGTTGTTTGGTTAATTTCTTTCTATTTATAGTAGAGATGGGGTCTTGCTCTTGCTCAGGCTGGTCTCAAACTCCTGAGCTCAAGCGATCCTCCAGCCTCGGCCTCCCAGAGTGCTAGGATTATAGGCGTGAGCCACTGCACCGGGCCCTAGGCATGACTTCTAATTGACATTTTTTGCCAAAGACCATCTCAGTTTTACCTTTTACTGGTTGGAGATGAGAAGTAATTGTATCTTTCAACCCAATAAGTCCCAGAATTCCTGGACTCTCTATATTTCTTTTTATACCTGTTTACAAATTTGCCAATTCTTTTCTAAGCTCATCTCTTTCTTGAAGTAGCAACCAAGACATGTTACTAACATTCTGTTTTCCAATCTTTTTACCTTAAGCTGCAAGCTCCTTTATTTCATCTTTTGCCTTTCAAGTTATTTATATAACAGCTTTACCCAATATTTCACCACTACATAACAGAGATCACCATCCTTCCAACCTTCAGTAACAATTTTTTTGGCTGACCACTACCTGGCCCTAGAGCCAATGCCACATATATTAGGGTTTGTGTTTTGGCAGCCCCTCACTCCTGGTACAATAATACAATCTATCAAATCTCTCTGTAGGTCATGAAGTCACTTCAGGGTTCACCAGAACTGCCTGGAGGGGAGGGGAGTGATCCCTTTGGAACGGAGCACAGAAAGCTGCATCTGCAGAGCAGTTTACATATGACCGAGAAAGTGCTGGTGACTCATTTGAAAGAATGGGGACTGCTATGGTCTGAATGCACGTGTCCCTCCAAAATCCATATATCAAAGCATAATCACCAATGTGATAGTGTTATGAGGTGAGAGCTTTAGGAGGCAATCAAGATGAGGCCAGAGTCCTCACGAGTGGGATTAGTGCCCTTATAAGAGAGATGCAAGAGAACTGTCCACCCCTTCCGCCATGTGAGGATGTGGTGAGATAGTGCCATCTTAAAGCAGAGCGTACCCTCGCCAGACGCTGACTCTGCAGCACCTTGATCTTGGACTTCCCAGCCTCCAGAACTGTGAGAAACAAATTTCTGTGGTTTATAAATTACCCAGTCTAAAGAGTTTTGTTTTGGCAGCACAGATGACTAAGAGGTCATGGACATCACAGAGTGAGTCCCTCGTCTTTCTCCTAGTTCCACTTGGCCCCTCCTGCTGGCATTTTCTGTCTGTTGAGAGGAACAAGAACTTCCACATGATGCTGAATACTTGCATTCACAAAAACTCAGAATGAGTCCTGCGGAGGAGCCCGTCCTGTGGCTGCAGGCAGCTGGTTGCAGGCGGTGTGCAGGGGTGGGGAGAGCCGTCGCTCTGGCTCCAGCTCTTCCCGACGGCGCCCACATGCCCAGCACTTACGTGCTTTCTCTCTGGCCGCTGCAGAGTACATGCCAGCCTCCCCATCTTCCAGAAAGGAAAACTCAGACCCAGAGACACTAATCAACTAGCTCAAAATCACACATATTATACACGATTAGGACTGAATTAGAACTATACTCAGATTTCTAAATCCCTGCCCTTTTCATAAAGCAGCCTGACTTCAGCAACGAAATGACTTCTTTGATCCTCAAGGTTTTCCATCCGTAAAGTGAGACAGCTAGACTAGAACTCTCTAGTCCTCTTTTACCTCTGGGATTTTTTGTCTCTAAGGATAAGAATATCAAAACTCCTTTGCTGTTGGCTCTTTCCAGTTCATAAGCCCTACCCCACTCTTATATCTGGTCACTGCAGCCAGAAGCATTAAATAGAACGGAGAGATTGACATATAAGGGAGAGAGTGGAAACAAGCCTCTTTACATAACAATTCCTACTGTGGTTGGTTATAAATAACCCATGAAGACATTCAGGTTTCTCTGGCAGGCCCCGATTGTAGTGGATGTTGGGATGCTGTGACCAGGCAAATTGCTCTACGCTGATTGGGAAGGTGCCACTTCTATCCTAAATCAACTGGGCTAAGTGCTTTGCATAAGCTGAGTATTTGGGTTAACGACTAGAGCCAGCCAATAAAACACAAGAACATAGGAGCCTCCTGTCACTTTCAGAAGATAAAGGGCAGTGGCCTTCTACAGCCAGCGTTTATTGTGCTCTGCAGAGAGTGCCAGTTACCTCCCTCTGTGCCTGTGTCCCTGGGATACTCTGCTGCTTGGTTGCACCAGACCTATCCTGGCTAAAATCCCTCCACAGGACCAGACAGAGAATGGAAATAAAAATAAATCTCATCTGCTGTCTTTCCAGTGGCCTCTTTCATTCACTCCACACACTTCCTTCCAGCCCCTCCTCGCTGCCATGTGCTGGGCGGGACTCCGGGGGCTGTGGAGGTGGAAGGAGGATAAATGCGGCTTTCTGTGAGCAGTGATTGCCTAAGATACACATATAAAGATTGTAAACAATGGAGAAAACACATTAAGGGAAGTGTCCTGTGCTATGGAGAGGCAGCACAGGCGGAAACTCGTGGCTGGGGAATCGGAGAAGTTTTTCAGGCGGGGGCATTTGACTTGGGCTTGGACTGAGCTTCACAGAACAAGGCAGACAGCAGCTGTGGACGACTCTCTGGGTCAGCAATGACAACTCGAATCTTCCCTTCAGATGTCTGCAGTTACTAGTCTGGCTGTGAAGGTCTAAGCTTGCAGGTGCCGCGGCCAGAGCTTGCCACATATGGACGTGGGACCAGAGATCGGCTCCTACCAAGACACGGGAATTTCAGTCGGTCTCCCTCTTGATTCTGCTGTCTCTGCCTACATACTTGAGTCCAGAGTGGTCACACTAACAGCAGAACCTTGGGACAATCTCACCAAGGCTCGGTTCTAGGTTCAGCCATTCCTTTAAGCTGTGAGAGTAAAAGAAAATGACTTAACCTCCCCGAGTCTCAGTTTCCTTGTATGAGAAGCTGGGTTATGGGGAGATTTTGAGAATTAAAATAGTTCTCGCTGGTCCCCAGGAGGGGTTAACTTGTCCTGGGGCAATTCTGTCCTTGCAGTGAACACACTAAGGGTGCCCTTGAGGACAGAGATGCTATCTGATTCACCTCTGAACCCCTGTTCTTGGAGCACTTCCTGACGGCTATCGAGCACTCCAGAAATGTCTGATGAAACTGTGGTAGATTACAGTGTCGTATTATTATTTAGCAAACGTTTGCTCTCCCCGCCCTTCTATGGAAGTGGTGTACTTCCCCACCCCACAGACATTGGCTTGGCCATGGAACTCACTTTGGGCAATGGGATGTGAGTGCCAGTGAAGACCTCATCCAAGCAGAGACATTAAATGTTCCTGCATGGTTTGACATGGTCTCGCGTGATCCTCCTCTGACATGGGATGAGCATGCTTCAGACAGCTGCTGCTGCTTTCCCGATCCTCTAATGAAAGCCAAGTGAAGCAAATATGAACCCCAGTCACCACCTAGATCCAGGCCCATCTGAATCTAGCCAAGCCCAGTAGAGCCCTGGAGAGCCATCGCTGACCTGTGAATGTGAGAGGAAATGTTTGCTGTTGTTAGAATTGAGATTTGGGGATTTTTTAATGCAGCATTATCATAACAAAGCCTGACTACTACATTCCATAAAGTGACTTGAATGCTAGCAATGTGCCAGGTATTATTCTAAGTGCATTATATAAAGTATCTGATCAAACCCTTACAGCAGTACGTGGGTAACCTCATTCAACACATTAGGGCTGAGGCAATGTTATTCTCTTCACTTCCTGCATCCAAGTGAACCAGGCCCCTGTGTTTATCAGAAGCACAGACCAGGCTTATTGGAGAAAGACAGGATTGTGGAGATGGGATGGTCTTGGGAACAGCTTTGGATTCACAACGTTATGGTCTGAAAAATGCTCTCAGCAACTTCACATGATTGCTGATGTTTTTGAGGGCCATTCAGGAGAAGACAGGGTTGACATCTCTGGATGAGATATCTGAGGACCTTCGCTGGCCCCAGGACTCAGGCCTGAGGAGCATGAGCCAGGAGTGGAGAGCCAGGAGAGGCCGGGAGTGAGTGGAAAGGGTGGGCTCTGGAGTCTTACTGCCTGGGTCAGAATCTCAGATCTATGTGACCTTGGGCAAGTCACCAAACCTCTCTATTCCTCAATTGTGTCACCTATAAAGTGATAGTATTACTTATACCTACTTCCTGGATTTGTTGGGAACATTAAATGAGTTAATGTTTATAAAATGTTTAGCACAGAGCCTTTGCATGTAGCAAGCACCCAAAAATCCCCATTACCATGACCCTCTGCTCGGGGTGCTCTTTGGTTTTCCCTGAGGTCCTTTGGGACAGAGAGTGTGAAAATGCCCTCGACCCACACAGGGACAGGACTCGGGGCAAGGAGCCCTGTGCCCTGACCAGGCCACTGCATCCCTTACCATATCTGCAGTGGCACATCCTTTCCTGCTGCCTTTTGCATTGAGAACTAGGGCTTCAGTCCCTCCTGTTGGTCAGCAAAGGTGTTTTCCTAAGGGCCCTCAGCACGGCCATCACGAAAGTGCTTTCCAGCTCTCCAGGAGAGAGAATATTCTGACACACACTAAATCCAGAAAAATTCAAATGAAACGAAATAAAAGCACCAGGGGCTCTTACGAGACTGAGTGACTCAAAATAGAGTGGACATGGGGGCTTTGGGGACAAGACTGATCGTAAATCACCAAAGAGGAAAGCCCTGGGATGACTTTCAAGAAGGGCCCTCCTTGAGGTTTAGCTGTCACCTACCTGTGGTTGAGAAGCACGTCCCCTCACTGCTCTGTACAGCAGGGATAATGACAGAAGCCATGTCACTGCGTAGTGAGGGTTGAAGGCGTTAATCCATAGAAACCCTGGACACAGTGTTCAGCACAGATTCCACAGTCAGTCCGTGTTGGCTGGTATCTTTGGCAGTATTGGTCCTACACCCAGGCCTCTGCTCTGCTCCTCACCATATATACCCACCTGGATGGCTCAATGCAACTTAAACATCAGTCCAAAGCAGAATCAAAAGTATCAGACCCCTCACGGCCAAGCTTGCGCCCCTCTCAAGCCATTGAGGGCTCCGCAGAACATGATGGCAGGTTCCTGGAAGCAGAGACCATGATGCTAACACAGCTTTAATTCTGGGACCATGGCACAGGGGCGTGGAGTAGACAGTCAGTGCATCTTCAGAGCTTCTGGATTTTATTTTGTTTTATTTTAGAATTTGACATCACATTTTTATAGCATGGGATGGTGTCAAGCCAGACAAGTGTGGGTTTGAGTCCCCACCTTGTCACTTCTTAGCTGTGTGACCTTGAGCACGGAGCCTGAGCTCGCTGAACTTCAGAACCTGGAGCTGTGCGACGGGAAGGAGCAGGCCTCTCACGGAGCTGCCGTGAAGAATCAGTGTGATCGTTCTGCACCAGTCCTAACGTGGCCTCCGGTGTGGGGTAAATTCTAGTAAATGAGCTTTTTTTACATGAATAATGACCCCGTGAGGTAAACATGATGGTTTTCATTGTTAGAGATTAGGGGACCAAACTCAGAGACATTGAGTCATTTACTTAAAATCACACAACTGGGACTCAAACCCAAGCCCCTTGCCTCTGGGCCTGATGATCATCCTTTGTTGTCTGAAATGTCCAAATCATTTTACCCGCATGGCAGGGGACAGGGACAGAAAGTGGCTTAATTTATTGATTTCATTCTGACAGCCTCTCGCCCTGCAGGAGGAGCCGGCAGTGACAAAGGCCCGGTGCTTTTGGGTTTGTTTTCAATCCATTTTTTACATCTTCTTTGAAAATGACTTCCTGCCACTTTGCACAGAAAGGCCTGTTCTCTTTTATGAAATACCAAAAACAAACAAAAACAGTCCTCTGAAATGCTGTGTTGCCCCCTCCTAAGACCTAACATTTGTCCATTGTAAATCAACATTCTCTGCACCTCTTTCAATAGAAAATTCATCCTTGCACGTCTGTATTTAATCCACAAGCAATTCAGCAATGTTCCATCTTAACAGGGCATATTGTGAGAAAATATGAATGTCATAACTACTTTTACACGGAGAGAGCAATAGGCATGAACTTCGCTGCACTCCTGCGCGCCTTTGGAAGTGGATTCAAGGACCAGGAGCGCCCCCCGCCGAAGGTGCACGGCCCCACAGCCAGAGCATGCACCGGAGTTGGGAGACTTGGGCTCTGGTTCCCGCCACCATGCTGGGACTCCTGGACAAATCCCTCAACCTCTGTGGGCCTCAATCTCTGCATCTGCATCATAAAGGAAATGGACAAAAATGATCTGTGAAGTCTCCAGCCAGATTTCAAATTTGCTTAAATTACATGGGAAGTCGCCAAAGGACAAAAATGATAGTGGCCATTTCAGTTCAGGCTAGACAACCTTGTTGAATGTTTATCATTTAGGTATGGACTATCTTAAAGGATTTTTCCTTAGAAAAGAAGGGTGGAGGTAGTTGTTTGTGAAGACACGTGTGTGCTGGTGTGTGCTTACGTGCACATATGTATGCTCATGTGCTTAAAATGCAGCTTGGGTCTGTGTGTGTTGTGTGGGCATCTGTGTGCCTGAGCAGTGTGTGCAAAAGTGCCCTGGTGCTGTGTCTGACTGGCGCGCCATAGGGCATTAGCAACAGCAGGTGGCTCAGTTTAGGGACACTAATAATGACTCATTTTATGCAAACTTTTTACCAACAGCATTAGTCATCCTGCCCCTGGCACTCACCCTGCATATCTCTGAACCTCGATTTGTTCATCCAGGTTAACTTAAGGATGAAATGGAAAAGGGCTACAAAGCACCTGGGGCAGAGTGAAAATACATATGTAAATAAATGCTCTTCCTTACAATAGAAAGCCAACAGCACAGTTAGAAAGATGATGGCATTTGAAAAAAAAAAAAAAACACCATTTGGCAACCACAATAATAATTGATTCAGGGAAGGATCACTAATAGATGCTAAAACCAATGGATGAAAGTTTGAGAAATAATAGGATATTTTCATAGTCTTGAAGTATTTATCCAAAGGATACTTATGAATTACAAAGGGTAAAATAGTAACTTTACAGTGGACACCACCATCGCCCCATGAGCAAAGTTAACATTACTAGTAACGGGACTAGTTAACAGCACCTGCCCCCTGCTATGACCCTGATGAGGAACTCAGTGTGGCTTTTGCAGTGTCCCTGCCCTCTGCGCATGACAGAATCCAGTCCCCGGACAAACTCACACTGAAGGACACTCTGCCAAGTGACTGACCCATTACTCTTCCCAAAGCTCGATGCCATGAAAGGCAAAGAGGCAGGAACTGTTTCAGATGACGGGAGACTAGAAAGACATGACAGCTCAATGCAACACACAGTCTTGAATCATTTTGTTATAGAGAACATGATCGGAAGTCTGAATGAGGTCTGTAGATTTCATAAGAGAATGCCTTGTTCTTAGGAGATATGCACCACAATCTCCAAGGCTAAATGGGTAGCACGTCTTAGATGGTTCTGCAAAGACAGAGAGAGAAAGGAGCAAGGCACATAATGTGGTAAAATGCTGATGTCTGCGGAATCTGTGTGACAGTATTTAGAAATTCTTCACACTACTTTGCAAGTTTTCTGTAAATCTAAAATTATGTCAGAACACTTTTTAAAAATAAAACATAAAATGTAAAACATCGCTTATGCAAATTCTTTGACACTCCTCCCATCAAGAGGTGAAGTCTATTCCCCTCTCCTTGCATGTGGTCTGGCCTTAGCGATGCTTCTAACGAATGTGCATGGCTCACGGAGGCTTGGTCGCAAAGGGAGATGCGGCATCTGTCGGAACAAGAAAGTTCTGGGTGCGTGCGTTGGAGCCCTGAGCTTCCGCGCAAGAAGTCGGCTACTGCAGAGCTACCAAGCAGGAGAGGCCACACGGGGAGGCCTTCTAGATGAGGAAATGCCTGTAGGCCCTGCTGTTCCCTGGGGACAGCGTATTTCTTTCCGTTGCTATGTCCTGTCTTACCAACTGGCTCCAGAACTTTCCCAGAATGGGGGACAGACAAGTTGTTCCTGTCACCATGCAGAGCCAGGACTAAGATGAGGCTAGGCAGGTAGAAAGGTGGTTGTTGGGAAAATATGATTGAGGAATTAATGAAATGTGGCTCATAAGATCATTATATTACTATGTTAAAGACAGAAACAGGAGTTTGCAGGGTTTTGCCCTGAAGGAATGTGTGGACTCAATGGTTCACTTATTAGAAGGCTGCTATCATGGGAGAGCTCTCAAATCTCCGGTGGGGATGTTTTCCAGGAAGGTTTCCCGGTATCTCAAAATCTGTGAGCTTCCCTGTGTCTTGAAAGACAAGACAAGGTAGACATGGCCCACAGGATGGGAGCCAGAGACAATGAGTGTACTTTGCCCAGAGAAGCGTCCCAGTGGTTATAAACACCTGTTTTATTAGAGATGGGCTTCCTGCTCTCTCCTGTCTGTCTACCTTTAAGTCCACCATAACTAATCAAAGAAATATTGAGTCACTATACCTCTTTTGTTTTACCTTTGTTAATTGAAAACTACCTCTTAGAATTTAGAAGCTAGCCCCTAAAAGACTTTGTACCTGTTTGTTCACCTAGATAGATTAGAAGCCCCTTGAGAGGACTTTTGACCCTAACCCACTACCTGTATCCCCTAGCAACTGCATTCCCTGACATGCAAATATGTCACCCTGACAACTGGTAATTGATGTCTGTGATTATAAAAACCTGTATGAATCTAACCATATGGCTGGCAGTTATGGAGATCTGCCAGTCCCCTAGGAACCTCCTGCTGTGCTATATCTGATCTTTATATATATATATATAACTATAAACTATACCTTAGTCTCTGTGTATTATTTTATTTCTCTCTGTTGCCTATCAATTTCATTATCCTCTGTGGCGACCCCTATCTTAGGGACTTGGCTCCGTGGGGAGAAGCGGCTGATCTCCTCATGGGCCTGCCTCAACTACTCTCACCCCGCAGGTGGTGATGAGGGCACAGGAGTCAAAGCCACCTTCAAATTCAGTCTGGGTCTCTCTGGCTGGGTGACTCAGGGGATTCCCTGGACCCCTCCCCATCTCAACTGTCTCCCCCAATGTTTGGGAACAACCACTTGGTTAGTTGTAAAACAGCATTCAGTTGTGTTATGAGATGACAGCACTTCTTGTGGGACTTTCAGCTATGCAGGACTGATTAGCTCCCAGACCAGTGCCAGCCACAGAGGTAGGGCCTGCTGCCCACTGATGGGCGACCTGACCCCAGCACTCACTGTGCAAACTGGTGAGTGACTCACTCAATTACAGCACCCGAGACTCTGTGAGAGAGAGAGAGAGAAACCAAGGCGGAGAGAGACAAATGACATTTGTTGAGCTCTTACTCTTTGCCAGATCCTGTTCTAGCCTGAGAAATGGTGGTGAGAGGGCAGACCAAGCCTCAGCTCTCACGGCCCCTGGCTGCTAGAGAAATGTAGTTCCATCCAAGCTAAGAACCTCAACGTCCTCTTAAAATATATCAAGCCAGACTTTTCTAAATGAAAAGAAAAGGAACGACACAAATATAAACTCTGTGTTGGACATGGCCTGTGGGACTGATGTGCCCATTGCTCAGACAACAAAGCTGAAGCTCAGAGAGGTGCCCAAATTCAGACAATTAATAAATGGTGGGGCTAAAATTCAAACTCAAGGCTGTGCAGCTTCAAGTTCTGGGCAGAGTGGCTTTACAGGCAGACAGCTGGGACCTGAAGCCCATGAGCCTTGGTCAGGACAACTGCCACAATACAGGCATTTGCAGCCAGAAAATTCTCTGTGGTGTGTGTTGTCCTGTGCACCATAGGATGTTTAGCAACATCCTTTGCCTCTACTCACCCACACTCAGTTGTGACAACTAAAAACATCTCCAGATATTACTAAATGTCCTTGAGGGGCAAGGTGGGAGCAGGGGGCATAAAATTGCCCCCAGTTGAGAATCACTGTGAGCGCTGGTTCCACCACTTACTTGTCACATGACCTTGGACAAGCAACTTAACCTTGTCCTTAAGGTCCTCTGTGCCTCAGTATCCTCATGTGTAAAATGGGCAAATAATATAATAATATGTGAAGTTAATGTGAGGATCAAATAAGAATCCAAGAAAGCACTTGGCCCATCCATGTAAGGGCCATGCTGTCCGCTACCCTGTGGCCCCCTCAAACACAAGCTATCTGCAGAGCAGGTGCACATGACAGTCTGCTGACACGTAGATATGGGGATGGGAATAAATTAACCACTCAGTCACCAAATGAGCGGAGTGTCCTAATCTGTGCATTAGTGCATGTGCTCCCTGGGGATATCCTGGCCGCTTCTCTCACCATCGAAGGGCAGTTAAGACTAAATACCCCACGGCCAGGCTGCCTGTGTTCAAGTCAAGCTCTGCCACTCATGAGCTATGTGACCAGGTGCTAGTTATCCAGACTGCTAATGCCTTCATTTCCTCATCTGTAAAGTGAGAGTGATCAGAGGTGGTGAGTGTCAAATGAATTACTGCCTGTGTCACACTCAGCGCAGGCTAGTTCTCTGCAGAGGCTGTGGTGATTGCAATCACTGTGTTAACATTAACCCCATCACGCTCCTCTTTCCCAGCCTGCCAGCACAATTCTCCGAGTGCACCAAGCACAGCTTCATTTGCAGGCCTTTGCGCTTGCCATTCCATGTGGCTGGATCATGCTTCCTAGACATGAGCATCATTCCAACGCTTACTTCCTCCACATCTCTCTTCATCACCGTGCCTCTTCAGAGGGGCCTCCCCTGACCACCCTAAATAAAACAGCAGCTTCACTGCTCTACTCGCTCTGTTTTTATTTTGCATCACAGAGATTATCACTGCACAGCAGTATCTGTCACGGTCAGTACATACAGTATGATGCAGTACAGTCGCACACAGGAGCGCTCATTGGCATGTCTGTCCCCGACTAACATGTGAGTTCTAAGACAGCAGAGAATTGGACTGATGACTGTGTTCCCAGCGTCTAGGACAGTGCCTAGCACACAGTAAGTGTACATAATTATAATGAATGGTGAGAAATATTTTACAGAAGGGAATTCCAAAGTCCTCAAATAATTCATTTTCCATAACACAGAACTTACATAAACGGGGGTGCAGAACAGTATCACCACAAAAGATTTTGCTTATCATAGCCTGTTCTTTAGAACAAAATAGCTGTGTTTTTGAGATGTCCAAATCAGTTAGATTCACATTTCTCAACCTGTGTTCCCTGTAACTGCAGACTCCAGAGAAACAGTAATAGGAATTCCACCAAACAAGGATTCAAGAGGTCAAAGACATTGATGAATGATGCAGAATTCTCCCCAACTTTGGGAATCCATAATGCACAGGAAAAGCTCTAAGAAGCCCTGTAGAGAGATAGGTATTGAACCTGGGTTTACTGAATTTATTTCACCATAGTCCCCGTGCATTAACATCTGCATCACAAAGCACAATTTGGCAAACGGTGATCTAGTGTAAGTCTTTCAGTTTACAGTTGCAGACAGAGAGGTCAATTGACTCACTCAAGGTCACACAGCCATCTCCTGAATCCTAGAGCAGTGTGCTACCCAAAGGTCACTGAGCTAGCGATTCACAAGAGGTCAAAAACTAAACACAGACCTCAGATTCCAGTATCAGTTTGACGAAATTATAAAAATTGTTGTACCAAATAGGGTTTGCTTTCAATGTCACCATTCCAGAAATATTCATTCAACAAATATTTATTAAGTGTTATGTGCCAGGCACTGCACATTTTACAGTGAACAAGATATGATTGTACAGAAGACCAGCAATAAAATTATGCTTAAAGAGACCAAAATTGATTGAACTGTCCTTGATAAGACTGCTTCAAAGCAAGGACTTGAAAGAAAGTACATATTCACATTTCATTTTCTTCCATTGACAGTGCTCACATTTAGATCCAATGGTAATAATCTGCTCTCAACTGGAACAGTTCTGGAATAAAACACTCCCCTTCACCACGCACACTGCACAGAGGAAAAAACAAAAGATTGGAGTTCATTGGGCCTTTTTGTTATACACCTCAACCTACAGATTTTCCAATTTCATTCATATCCAAATTCAATGTCATCTGTGACATCTACATTTTAGTTAAAAAGCATGTCCCTATTTGCTGCTGTCCACAAATAGAAGTGCCCATTTAAAAATATGATTTCTTTTTAAAAGTATAGGGCCGGGCGCGGTGGCTCACGCCTGTAATCTTAGCACTCTGGGAGGCCGAGGCAGGAGGATCGCTCAAGGTTAGGAGTTCGAAACCAGCCTGAGAAAGAGTGAGACCCCGTCTCTACTATAAATAGAAAGCAATTAATTGGCCAACTAAAAATATATAGAAAAAATTAGCCGGGCATGGTGGCACATGCCTATAGTCCCAGCTACTCCAGAGGCTGAAGCAGGAGGATTGCTAGAGCCCAGGAGTTTGAGGTTGCTGTGAGCTAGGCTGATGCCACGGCACTCCAGCCTGGGCAACAGAGTGAGACTCCGTCTCAAAAAAAAAAATGTATATTGACTCACACGTTTCAAAGCTCTTCAGAAAACACAGTTTCTCAAAAGCCATTTCATTCTAAAACATACTCTAGATTTGAGATGGAAAAGATCGAGCTATTATTCTAGATGATCTTTTCAATGAACTGTTAGCATCTGTCTAGGAATCAGGAAAGTTGTCTTATGTTATTTTAAAAAGATTTCAAATGAGAAAAAAAAAATCTGGACCTGACAGCTCTGTATCTAATGCCATGGCACTGCAGCTCTTGGCACAGAAAAGAAACCTGAGAAATCAGAAGCTCTTTAAGGTCCTTTTCCCTGTGTGTACCTTTAAGGCCATTAACTGTCTGTAAAGAAAATAAACACATGCTTCCAGACCCAGTGAAAATTTTCCCTGCATTTTAAGGATGCGCACTGTGTTTTCTCCGGAAGCAATCCTGAAATCCAATCTGGCAAAGCAAATCCAATCTGGCATCCCACAAAACACATAATTTTGGTTTATTAGACACCAGAACAAACCAGGAAGACTTCTTCAGCGATAGCAAGTACACTCACCGGCACAGAAAGAAGAAACTGCGTAAGCACAGAACCACCAGGAAGCAAGACACAGGAAAGCCACGCCCCCACACATCACCACCACACACCCGACCTGTTGCTTAAAAACCAACCCAAACACAAAAAGGCCACTGAACAAGCTGTTGTTTAAGAGGGGAGGGGAAAGTATATTATTTAAAGACCAAGCATTACTTTTTTAAAAAGAGACAGAGCCAAGCATCACTCTCTCCTCCCTAATTACTAATCACTGGTCCATCACTGCCAGGCTGGGGTATATTTGACTGAGTTTATTCCAACTGCCTCTGCCAATTTCTTCAACTATGAATCAATGGGGTGAGGTTTCTGAGCACAAGGGCCACAGCACAGGGACACAGAAACACGTGATAAACTGAGCAGCATGGGAAATGTGTGTATTTGTGTCTAAATGTCTGTGCAGTTGCGTGGAGTCATGAGGGCATTTCCTATGCAGTTCAATGGACTCCCTTTGGGGTGAAAGGAGCTATTTTGCCTAATGAAATTTCCCCCTCATAGTCCAGCTCCCAGACAGATTCTGCAGCAGGGTCCCGTCTGGGGAAGTCTGAGAGATCTAGCACGTTCGATCGTCCTCCTCCTCCTTGTTGTCCATTTCGCTGACCCTGGGGGTCACTGCATGGGGGATCATGTGGATGTAGGCAGCTGCGATCTCCTTGTGAAAGACGGTGTCTTGGCTGTATGAGACGAGCTCATTGCTGATGTTCACTGTCTCCACTGGGGTGCGGGAGCAGAGGGGGCTGCACCCCAGCAGCACCTTCCGGAAGTCAGTGTCGAAGGCATAGATGATAGGGTTGAGTGAGGAGTTGGCCCAGCCAAACCAGAAGAAGACAACGAAGGTAGTCTCGCTGACGCATGGGAAACCGGGCTGCAGGCCCTCAGGGTGTCCGCTGCAGAAAGGGACCATGCAGTTAAGGATGAGGAAGGGCAGTCAGCAGCACACGAAGACACCCAAGATCACCGACAGGGTCCTGAGGACCTTGGTCTCCTTCCTGATGGAAGCTCGCAGGCTGGTGTCCCGCGCACAGGCAGCGCGTCTGCTACATCTCTGCACACGCTCCACAGCCCTCTACAGTGACGAAATCCTACGGATCTGCACCTGGGCGATGCGGTAGATGCGCGTGTAGGTCACGATCATGATGGCCACCGGGATGTAGAAGCTGATGAGAGAGGAGGAGATGGCGTAAGTGCGGTTCAGGCTGAAGTCACAGCTCTCCGCCCTCACCTCGAGCTTCCTGGCTTCCTCCCAGGGCGTCCCATTGGCCAGGCTGGATGGCAGGTCCACCCCGCCCCAGGAGCCTGCATTGTCCCTGTGCCAGTTGAGCTGAACTGGAATGAAGGAGATGAGGATGGACAAGGTCCAAGCCAGGCCGACCATGACCAAGGCAACACGCTGGGTCATCTTGCGCTCGTAGCAGAAGGGCCTGGAGATGGCCCAGTAGCGGTCCACGCTGATGACGCACAGGTTCAGGATGGAGGCAGTGGAGCACATGATGTCAAAGGCCACCCAAACGTCGCAGAACGCTCCAAAGGGCCAGTAACTTGCCACCTCGGTGACCGCCTTCCAGGGCATGACCAGCAGTGCCACGAAGATGTCAGACACGGCCAGAGACACAATGAAGATGTCGGTCATCTTAGCGCGCAGGTGGCGGCTGCGCACAATGGCCGCGCACACCATCACGTTGCCCAGCAGGGTCCAGATGATGAGCAGGGTCAGCAGGCTGGCGGTGTCCACCTGTTTGGGCCCCAGCGGCAGCGCCCTCGCAGATCCCCCCATGGCGTCTCCCTGCGCCAGCTGCTGCTGCAGCCCCAACCGTCCCAGGGACGCGGTGCAGTTGCACCCTGGCGGCAGCATGTCTGGCTCCGCTGCAGGGGCGGGCTGCGCACCGTCCCAACTTCAGACCTGCACCCCACGGGCGGCCTCATCGGGCCAGGGGTGCGCCCCCTTAGCCAGGGGACCCTGGAGCCCAGGGGGCGCTCACCGTGCGCTGCGCGGGTTCTCGGGGCGTGGGGGGACTTCTCTCGCCTCCTCAAGAGCCTCCAGGCCGGTGGCCGCGTTGCACCCCTCGAGTCCCGGCGCTGGGGACAGGAGGCGTCTGGTGCCCGTGGGCCGCCAGGACTGTTCCCGGGAACCCACAGCGCGCCAGGTAGCGGTTGTGTCTGGTTCGCAGCTGGAGAAGGGGAGAGTGCGCCGCCACCGAGGGGGCGGGGGCCGGGAGCCGCGGGCGCTGGGCGAGCACTGCTGCGCTGCCGCTGTCCCTCGCCGCTCGGGTCCCGCGTCCCGCCCCCCGCGTCTCGGCGCTCTGCTCGCTCCCGTCCCGCCCCGCCCAAGCATGGGCGCCCTCGCTCGCCGCGCTCCGCCCGCCGGAGTCCAGAGCGAACCTTCAGGTCCGAGAGGCGCCCTAGGACCAGACTCTAGCCCCGGGCCGGGGAAAACTCGCCCCGAGAAGACGAAAAGGTGTTTGGCCCAGCCTTGGAGCCCTAAACCTGGCCGCGTTTGGGGAACAAAGAGGTGGGGTAGGGATGGGGAAGAGCACCGGCTTCTAGCCGGGGAAACGCCCTGTAGGCTAAAGACGCTGCCTTGGATTCCCCAGAGACCGGAGTCCCCGTCCCGACTTTATTCCTGGCTGTGAGACCTTGCGCGCCTTACATAACTTTCCCCGGCCTTGCTTTCCCAGCCTCCGCATGGGATAATGATCCCTTCTCCTCTGGGCGGTATTGGGATTCTGAGAAGCCATCTAGGAAGAGGTGCGCAGTAGACAGTGTCCCCCCCTTACTCCGTCCTCCCAAGCCCCTCCCTCAACACTCATCTCCACACTGGGGCTTCACTTGACCTCCAAGTAGACTGTCCTTTTCCCCACCACAACCGATTTTTCCTTTGGGGAATAATTTTGGATGAACCCAGAAGACAAGGGGGGAGGAAGAGAGCCCCCCAGAGAGTTGGAAGCCTCCTCCTTGCAGGGCACTTTCACAGTCTCTTTTGTAACCTTGGAAGGGGTGGATAAATAAATATCTCAGTGTTTAACACAAGAGGAAACGGGCTTGAATGGGTGGCCCAAAGCCCAAACTGGAAAAAAGAAAAAGAAAACGAACAATGGAAAACAGTGGAGATGGAGAACAGTTCTGAGCTCTGAGCACACCTCCCCAGCCACGCGTTGCACTCGTGACCATTCCAGTCCCTCCGCTGCTGTAAAGCTCAGCTGAAGGTACCTGGGAGAGAAACTGATGAGACAGGAGCGGGTTCCACACTCTATCTGCAACCTACTGGTCCCACACCTGCAAGTGTGGTGAGATCTAGAAACAGGGACTGGACTTTCTCATCCCCTCCCTATTCTCTCTCTCCAACTAACCCCACCTGCATCCTCCACCCTGGCCCCACCTGTCGCCTGGACCAACACCTGGAAGTGTCCCAGCTTCTGAGACTTAGGCTGCTCAGTCTTAAACAGCCCCTCTCCCCCTTCAGTGCTTTCTGCTGCTGGAGATGGCAAGACCATCTGTCCAGATGCCTACACCTGCAACTGGAGAGTAATACCTCCTGTCTCTCTTTTCTCGCTGCTGACATCCCTGTCCTGGACTGTGTCTTCTCCAACCTGGTGAAACTACCCTAGTCAACCAGCTCTGCCCTGAACACTCAACAGCAGGCAGAGTGGTCTCTCCTAAATGTGACTATGATCATGTCACACACACACACACACACACCCCAGCTGAACCCCCTCCCCCAGTAGTTCCCCGTGAGCCCTGATCCTTGGCCAGGCATGCAAGGTATTTTAGTCATCTTGCCCTTGCCTTTGCCCACAGCTCTGCTGCTCCTGCCACACCTCCACCTATAGCCCGGATTTGAGCTGCCACCACTATCGCCAGAAAAGAACACTTGTTGTAATTCCCCAAATGGGTCACATGATAATTCCTCAACCTGGAATGACCTTCGTGCCATCCTCCCCTTGTAGAGAACACCAACTCATGATGTCAGAAAAGAACTTGGATTTTTGGAGACAGGGATTTGAAGTCCAGTTGTTCACTTCATTCTTTTATTCAGCAATTATTTATCAAGCACCTACTATGTCTCAGATGTTGTTTTAGTCACTGGAAATACAACAGTGTGCATCCATGTGTGTGTGTCCCTTCCCTCTAAGGACTTGCAGTTTAATGTTAGAGATAGATGTTAGCCCTGTAATCATCCAAAGACATGTACAAACATGCCTGTGACAAGCGCTGTGAAGGAAAGTACACAACCTTATGAAAGTGTGTGACGGAGGGGTCGGCCAAGACAAGGTGTCTGGCAGAGGCTTCTCAGGGGAATTTTCTCTTTGGGTTGAAATCACAGGGAAGTGGGCAAATGGGAAGACAGAGGGAAGGATAATATGGCAGCAAGAACAGGAACTTACCAGCTGTGGGATCTTGGGCAGGTTACCTGATCTCTCCAAGCTTCAATGTCCTCCTCTGGAAAATGGGTTAATAATAGTAGTTTTAAAAGTAAGTGTAATGAGGCCAAAATAATTAATGCCAGAGTGTTCTGAGCCTCTCTTCTTCCCTAGGCTGCACATGTGCAGGTCCTTGCCCTGGCTGCTCTCCAAGGACAAGTATCCCCTGGCTTTTGTGCTGGACAGTCACTGAGTGGGTACTTATTGGACCTGGAGGAGGAAGGAATGGCCCCAGAAGGAAGAGATTGTATTTGTCTTCACAGTAAGGAGCAGAGGGAGTGAAGCGGGGAAGGGACTGCAAAGTGGGATGGAGTTTCCCCGAGAAGAGTGTGTGCAAGAGGGAGGGAACTGTCTGGACAGGAGCGGAAAAGAGGTGACAGCAGTGTGGGAAAGGCATTTCCTGTTGCCTTCACGGAGCTTAAGAATGCAACTAAAGACTGAGTTTGGAAATTATCTTTCACTATTGAATGTAACACTGCAGGATCATGGCTCTGTAAATCGTAAAGAGCACTGAACAATGTTAGAGCCTTTCCCTCCTTTTGACTGTAACTCAGTCACCTCTCCTGACAGCCTTCTTGACTATTCCGCATGGCACAGGTGTCCTGTACTCCAGGAGCTTGCTGGGCTGGTTCTGTTGCAGCCACTATGACACTGCATTGTCCCATCCACTCACATGACCACCTAACCCCCTAGACTCTCAGCTTCTTGAATCAACAATGTGCATCTTATTCATGTGTGAATGCCCCAAACCAACGCAATGAGTGGGTGCTTGACAATCCTTATTGGTGATGAGGGGATTCTGTGCCCAATACTGTGAGATCAGTGGGTAGATGATCCAGTCAACCAAGAAGGGCAGACACACACTCACCATACATTCTACATTCATTTTCAGATACTCCTGTCCTCTGAATTCCCTCCATCCGTTCATTCATTCAGTAAGCAAGTACCAATGGGGTGGAGGCAGGGCCTACAGGGTGTAGAGGTCACAGTGAGGGCAGGTGTGTACAATGACTATGAAACACTTCCAGCAAAGGACGGTAAAGTGTATCAATAGAGAGCTTTCTTTGTCTAATTTAGCACAAAATTGCCATTCAAGCAGGGAACTCAGCTGCGACTGTCTCCCAGACCCGGTTCTAGGCCTTGGGGATATGAGGAGAATCAAAGATATATGATATATTCCTCATCCTTCTTGGGCTTATATTCTAGAGGGGAGACAAATAAACAATTTCAAAAATAAGGTAATGTTATATAGTGGTAAGTGTGCTAAGAAAATCAGACAGAATAGTGAAACAGAGAGTTGCTAGGCTGGGGGCAAATTGCTTCCAAATGAGCGGTCAAGGAAGCTCTTTGCAATCAGAAAGGTGAGAAGGATTTATTCAGGCAAATATTGGGAGTATATGGTTTTAAACCAGTCAGTGCAAAGGTCCTGGGGCAGAGTGAGCTTATTCAAAGGAAAGGCGGCATGGCTGTAGCACAGTGGCCAAGGGAGGAACAAGTGTGAGATGGAAAAGCAGGTGAGCCCCATTGCCATGGTGAGGACAGAAGAATTTATTCTAAGTTCCAGATGCCTGGACTTAAAATCCCATGAACTAGATGATAGCCGAGAGCCCTCACATCTCCAAAGCGGCAGTCTTTAAGCCCTAGCAATAAGAGCTTAGAGGCTTCCAAGATGACAGGAAAAAGGGGAATGCTATGGTGGAGCATCTCCAGGTGCCCTCTCCAAACTCTGACCCTTTGTATGAAGAGACAGGTATCAAGGCTGAGATTCAAAACACTCTAATAAATATAGCATGGACCCCAACCAATCACAGCAAGTGCCACATGTCACCCTGTAGCACTGCAGAGTTCCAAAGCATCCTTCCTGTGCCAGCATTAACCTTTTAATTGCTGGTTATGGGAGGTGGTTGGGATGTCCAAGGTAGCAGAGATCACTCAGGCAACTTAGGGTAATGGCTACTTACCAAGAGGCAAGAAAATATCTTCATAAACGGTAGAGCTATAGTGGACCACTGAGGCTGCATATCACTGGTGAGGAGTCCAGCACAGCACCCAGACCCAGGGAACAACTCTCACTGAAGCTGAGCCCCGGGGAAGCAACCTTCTCCTAAGCTGCTCCCCTGCCACCCGTTAATCACCTTCACTGTGCTTTTGGATGCACCTGGATGTCTCTGAAACATTCAGAACGTTCTTTACCAACACTCCCACTTGCGCATCAGTCTCAACTTCCTTTCCACTTGCCTTCCCTTGCTCCCGTAGCAGAGACACCCCCAGCAGATGGCTATGCCCCTCCCCTCCATTTGCTGGGCTCCCTTGCTGACAGGTGGAGGCTATGGAGCCAGATTCTGGCTAATAGAACGTGGGTGGAAGTGATGTGAGCCACAGATCTGAACCTTAGAACCCTCCGCTAGGACCCTGAGCTCTTTCTCCCGCTGCCACAGCGGCCTTGGAACCCGTGTGGTCTAGAAGCACAGCTACAGATGGAGAAGGCCCTGTGCTAGCTAGTGTCCAAAGACAGCCGGCCATGGAACCACCCCTCCTGGCCTCCAGGTCCCCTCCCACAGTGAACCTGGGCTGGCCTCCCACAAGTTATAGAATGCAGTGGACCTGGCACTCATGACTGTCAAGGCTCGGTCATGAGAGGGCTTGCAGCCTCCACTTTGGTCTTCTGGAACCCTTGCTCTTGGGAGTCTCCCCACTGGGTCCCACCCACCCCGCTGTGAGAAGCATAAATCACATGGGGAGGCCATGTGGAGGTTCCGTGGTCCAGAACACAGCTGAGCTCCCAGACGGCAGCCAGCATCAAGGGCCAGCCATGTCAGTGAGCTGGCATGGACATTCCAGACCAGTCTGTCTTTCCATCACCTTAGCTACAGGGATGGCCCATGACCCCAGAAGTGCCAGTCATCGTGCTGAATTTCCTGGCCTCAGTGATCGACTGAGGTATGGAAACATGTCCCAGCAAGGGTCAGATGGAGTTCTCAACTGGGTTGGTATGCAGATGCTGGGGGAGATGTTGGGTCTCTTTCTGCTGGGGTGGCTCAGCTAGGACGCAGCGGGTCTTGGTTTCCAGGTGGTAATTTTCCTTTGCAGTAGGAGGAATAAGCCTCATACAAAGAATAGTGCAAGTGGTGCAAAATAGAGAAAGAGAGAGAGGAGAAATGTTGGGAAAAGAAGAGGAGAAGGAGGGGAAGAGAAAGAGGAAAGCAAAGGAGAAGGAGAAGGAGAGAAAGGGGAGGGCTGGGGAGGGAGAGAGAGAATGACATCTGTGAACCTCTAAATCCAGTCATACCCTGGCCTTTGCAGTTATAAAATCTATTAAATCACCATTTTGCTAAAACATATCTAAGTGAAGTTTCAGTTGTCACCTGAAACTGACAAAGCCCTGCCTAGCACAAGGAATAAACAATGCTTGGTGGTGACATGAGAACAGGTGACTGACTGCCTGTTGGGTGGGCAGCACAGGGAAGTGCCGTCCAGGAAAGAGGACACTCATCAGAATTCACCAGCATGCAGGTAGCAGGGCACCTCTTACAGAGGGAACAGCATGTGCAAAGGCTCAGAGGCAGGAAGCTTCATGTGTGTGAAAGGATACATTTTCAGAACCCTAAAGGTTTTCTTTGTTAACCAAAAGACTGTTTCTCATTGTTTTTGGAAACTGAGTTTTCTCTGTATCAATAAGACCTTATGGACACAAAGTACATATGCAGCAAGGTGTCCATGGCATCTCTCTGGTCTTTCCTGGGGAGGGCCCTGTGGCCAGCCAGTCTGGTAGGGATGACGGTCTCATGCCAGCGCTGGTCCAACAAAGAGTTGGACAGAGATAAAAACAATTGAAAACCAGGACATGCCATCACGTCAGCCTGGGAACTCAGACTCAGCATAGACTCTAACCGACTAAGGGGCTAATGAACTCCTTCCTTATTTTATCCCAGCCAAAGCCCTGATCTCGGGGGATAATAGTGCAAAATTGCACTAAGAGGATTTTATCACAAGGGGAGTTTTCCTAATCCAGTCAGCAAATATTCTTCTATTTAAACTCATTGACCCTCCTTTTTCTGAAGGTATATTTTAAATCAGATTTGCTCCACTGAGACAAATGGCAAAACCAACAGGAAAATAGGCAGGACTGTGCTGCTGCTGCTGCTGCTATTCCTGCCTCTGCTGGCATCAAAGACTCACCTCTGTTTTACATCAAGAGAAGCTTCGTCCCATGCCTGCAGGACCACCCGATCCCCCAGCCCTCCCCATGTGCTCCGCTCGGCCCAGGGGGCACAGGTGGAGAAAGGGGATGGTGCAGCCACATCATCTCGGGTACAGGGCACAGGCCCCCAGCAGTGGCCCTAAAGCCTCCTCTTCAGACCCATAGCTCAGTCCCTGGTCCTCCCTCTCCCCAGTTCACAAATAATCCCAGAAGTCTGACACCTTTGTGAGGCAGAATTGTGTAGATGGACACGGATGAGTTTTAAAGACAGTCCTGGGTTCAAATCCTTCTTCTCTGACTTGCTAGCTCCGGAGTCTTGAGCAAGTGACTAACTTCTCTGAACCTCACTTGCCTCATCTTTAAAATGGTAACATGAATCCTTCCTATGCAGAGGACTGGATAATGAGACATTATAAATGAGATGTTATACTTAGGAAACGGCAGGTCTCCACAATGGCTGAGCTTTGTCATGCTGCTAACAAGTAGCCCTGGGGTCTCAGCAGCTTAAACAGCAAACATTTATTTCTTGCTAACAATTTGCAGTCCGCTGGGGAGCTTTCACTCAGACTGGGGGCAGGTTCTGTTTCCTCCTTGTCTCATTCTGGGCCAGTAGCTCCCTGGAGCTTGCCCGTCTCATGGTGCAGGGTGACAGCCAACAGGGCCACCCAACCCCATAGTCACTTAGAGCTGGTCGGACAGGGCGTGTGTTAACTCTGCTCATGCACCTCTGACAGAAGCTGGTCATGGGAGCATCAAGAAATGTACTGTGTCCACAGGGCAGCCATGGCAATGCGGGAAGGCCGAGAAGAATTGAGTCAATACAATAGCTGCACAGCTCACGATAAATGGAAGCCCTTACGGGTTCGTTATTCCAATAGAAGGGGACCCTTCTCTCCAGCCCCTGCCACCCCTAAGTCAGGTCCTTGCTGCTGTTGCCTGCAAAAGGCTGCCAGAGCCTTCCGGCAGGTCTCTGTGTGTTGGTGTCCCCCACCCGCCCCAGCCGTCCCGTGTTCTGCCACCAGGACAATTCTCCCAAAGGCCGCCGAGGCGCCTTCATGCTTCCCAGGCTTCTCCATAATCCTTATTATTAGCCCAATTAATAAAATTAATTCCTCAATTCCAAGCCCGTCGCAATCCCCCTGTCCAGCCTGGCCTTCCCCAGCAGAAGCGTGGCTCCCTCCCCCTGTGGCTCCCTCCCCCTGCCTAGTGCTCAGGCCTGGTGCTCTTGCACTTGCTCCCCTGCCTGCCATGTCCTTCCCACTCTTTTCTGAAGGGGGACAATCCCCGCTTGCCTTTCAGACCTGCACTGGTGCACAGCCTCGCTGAGGGCTCCCGGGACTCCAGGGCAGCGGCCACCGTCTGTGCTCGAGCAGCGCCTGCCCCGTCACAGCTGCCAGCCTGCTGAAGCGGTGGTCTGCCCACTTCCCTCGCTCGCCTTTCTCCTCCAGCTGAAAACTGCTCCAAGGTCTTGGCCTCTTGGAGTCAGTCTGACTGGGCGGAACCCAGCTGACATTTGTCACATAGATGAATACATCGTGGAAGAGGTGCCAAGGGCTCACCATCTACCCACGGGCTCTCTGAGCTCCCCACACTGTTTGGCAGTTGTGTTGGACACTGGCTGAGTTCTGGGAAGCAGGAAGGTGAGCAGAATGCTGCAGCTGTCCTTGTCAGAGCACCTAGGAAGCCCCCACTGATGTGTATCAGACTTCACGTGAGTAGGAAGTATGCTCTTTTTGCACTATCACTGGGATTTGGGGTCATTTCTCTCTGCAGCCCAGCCTCGCATAAACTAGCTTGACCTACACATGTTTGATAGATGTTGCTCCATCTCGTGGCTTCTGACTGAGTGTTGTTCAGCATCTACAGGGCATCCTTATAAACACGATCCTTCACTCGAAGGGCCCAGAGCTCCCTGGTGAAGTGGCTGATGCCAGGGCTGGGTTCAGGGAAGTGCAAGATGAGCCTGGAGTGTCATGTCGTGCTGGAAAACAAGAAAGTGCTCAAAGAATGACGGGGATGTATCAGAAGGACACAGCAGTCAACTTGAAGGGGTTTCCACTTGCCAAATCTGGGACAATGAGAACATCAGCATTAATAATAATAGTTTATTAAATAAAATAAGAATCCATGAATCCATAGCAACAGTAAGAAAAAAAAGGAAGGAAGGAAAGAAAAAAAGGAAGGTGTCTTCTTTACAGCAGAATGCTAATGAATAAATAGAGGAGGAATAGCAGAGTCAGAAAGATCACATTTTGTGACCATGGTAGTAATAACCAATTCAAGCAAGAATCATCACTATGTGAAAGTTTGGAGAGGTACAGGATATGGTCTCAAAAGCACCTCCATTCACATGATTTCTTAATGACAAAGAGAAGGAGTGGTAACTCCACACTGGAGAACCGGCAGGCCCTCCCTAAACGGGGTGAACAAAGCCAGCGTCACCCGAATGCCAAGTGCCTGTCGCTGTGCTGCACCAGGACGCAGGAGCACGTGGGTGGTGCCCCTGTCCTCTGAGGAGGCCCCAGGCACACCCAGACGGAGGGGCCTTCCGCCACTCTCGAACTCTTCACAAGTGTCGATGTCACCACGGACAAACAGAGGCAGAGGACCTGTTCCAGACTAAAGGAGACTGAAGAGGCATGACAGCTGATGAGGGGAAAGCTGTTTTAAAGGACATTATCAGGACTGTTGGCAAAATTTTAACGTGGACTGTATATTAGACAATTGTTGACAATTAGACAATTGTATGGTAGCAGTCTTAAATTTTCTAATTAGAGCATTAGACTTCCTTGTACTTAGGGAATACATTCTGAAATGTTTAAGGAAAGGAAAAGATGAATGCAACTGAATTGCAAATGGTTCAGGGAAAGATTAATATAATATAATATACTATAATATAATATAGATTAAGTAAATGTGGCAAATAACAATCGGTGAATATGGGTGAAGACTATATGAAAGTTCTTTGTCTTACAACTCTTCTGTAAGGTTGTAATTATTTCAAAATAAAAGAAATGCTTTCAGCTGTGAATGACAGTGAGTCTTATTCCTCTTGGCTTATGCAATAATGACATTTAATTATCTAACAGAGGAAATAAAAGGGAGCAGGTCAGGGCTGGTGCAAAGAGCCTCAACAGCTGAAACCCCAGGTTTCCTTCATCTTTACAAATAAATGCTCCACCTTTCCCCATGTTGCAGCTTTGTGCCCTTGGTGCCTCATGGTCACAGGATAGCTGATACAGCTCCAGCCATCATGACCCAGTTGAGACTCCAGGAACGAGTAGGGGAAAGCTATGTGAAGCGGGCTTTTCTTGATGTGTCTCTTCTTAAGAGGAGTCAAGAGAATTCTCCTTATGTCTCATTAGCTGGGAACAGACAGCAGGGCAGGCCCTGCTGACAAAGAAGACAGCACACTGTTCTAAGTATCAGGCAAAAGGTCACAGAACACAAGGCCAGGCTTAAATCAACTATTAACCATGATTCATCACCTGAGAGCACACAGCGCCCTGTCCCAGGTCTCTTGCAATCCATGCTCTCAGAGAACCCAGCGGCCTGTCCCAGCCCTCACACAGTCGATGCTCCCAGAGCACCCAGCGCCCTGTCCCAGCTCCCACCCAGTCCATGCTCCC
>VBSM01001118.1:3164108-3187157 GCA_008086735.1 Cheirogaleus medius
CAGCTCTCCCCCAGTTCATGTTCCCAGAGCACCCAGCGCCCTGTCCCAGCTCTCTCCCAATCCAAGGACGCCCCTGCAGAGCTCAAGTAGGAAGGAGTACTAGGAAAACGTAACCTCACCAAGTTGATTTGAGTTCTTCCAAAAGGAAACAAATAAGTGGGTATTTTTCTAAGTTTTCTGTGGTGTCTCCCAGGTCCCCATTTTTGTCCCAAAGATCTTCAAATGTCCATTCATGAATAGTTCACTCGAGGATGGTTACTGTGTTCCTCTTCTCCAGGCATTTGGGATACAGTGGGGAACAAAACAGATGCTGTCTCTCCCTGACCACTGTCAAACTATCTGCGCATGACTGTGTATGAAAGGTCTGCTGGGTGCAAGGAGAGAAAGCCCGATGGTGTGAGAGCTCCTTCTGCAGATACCAGGTCTGATCTAGGAGTGAGGGAAGACTTCCCTGAGGCACCTGTTTGAGTGGAGATCTGAAAGATGAGTAGGAATTAACTAGATGAACAAAAGAAGAAGCTGCGAGTGCAAAGGCCCTGGGGAGGAGAGAGCATGACACATTCAAGGATCGAATGGGGCTGGTCCACGTGATGGGTTATGAAAGACGAGGGAAATACAAGGAAAGGGACACGAGATGGGCTGGGGAAGTGGGCAAAAGGGACCCTGCGGGACCCTGGGGATGCCGAGCAGGGGAGGACATGAGCATATTTGCCTTCCTCAGATGCCACTCCAGCCACAGCAAGAAGGACAGATTGGCAGGGGCAAGAGGTGAGGTGGAGAAATGAGTGAGGAGATGATGGCACTTGGTGGGGTGGTGGAGGTGAAGCTGGGAGAAACGGGTGGAACCAAGCTCTGTGGGGGCACAAGTGGCAGGTGTGGCTGCTGATGGAGACTGGAGATGTGGGGTGCAAATGCGTGATACCTTTCCTTTAGCAAAAGACAGGTTAGCAAGAGATAAGCATAACAAATCTACTTAATCAGTTTTACGTGTCAGGGGAGTCTCCAGAAACAAAGCCCCAAAGCCCCAGGGAGAACTGTCAGTTCCACGCCTGGGTTTGATGAAGGGACAGCCGTGTGGAAACGTGACTGCACAAAGTGTCTGATCTGAAGGAACAGGCCGAGGCAGAGCCCAGAAGGCCTGTCTGCTCGGGTCCTTCTAGGCCTCGCTGCAGCGTCCCTCCTCCTGGGTACAGGGCCGGCCCCTCTGGAATGAGGGGCTTCACAGGAGAAGGGAGGGCGTGACCTTTCTAGACTTCGTGGCTTGCTTTGGGGGAGAGGGGTTCTAGCTTCTCCAACCTGACTTGGGGGGAAGGAGTTCTGGTTCCTGTGACTTGCTCTGGGTGAGAAGGCGGGTGGGAGGCAGGCGGGTGGGCGAGCAGAAGACAGAGTTTGCCTGTGAGGCTCTCCCAGAATCTTCAGTTCAAAGCACTCAGCAGGCCAAGGCGCCACACTTTGGGGTGTTGTGTTAAGTCCTGACAGGGTGAGGGCAGTGTGAAGACAGCCTCGGGGGCCTGGCTTGTGTGACAGGCTGGACCACCTGTGGCGCTGGAAATGAGGGAAAACAGGCCAGGGGGCTGGGAAGCCTTGAGTTTGCGTTTGGACACATTGAGTCTAAAGTGTCTTCGAGACACCGAAGTAGGCCCTTGGAAATAACCAGCCTGGAGCTGAGAGGCCAGGTTGGAATGTGAATCCAGGAACCAGCCCCTCCAGACGGCAGATGTGCCCTTGCCACGGCCCAAACCACCGAGGAGAGCGAAGAGAGAAGTCAGTCAAGAGGCACCGGGGCTTCCTGAAAACTCTAAATGCCCAAGAAGGAGCGAGGAGCCTGTGTCTCCTGAGAGGGGACAAGAGTGGAGCCACCTCGGAGGGGCTGTGTCATCCAAGGCAGACCTGCCCGGGCAGCCACCCCTCCCTCCGCAGGCGGGAGCCGGAGACACAGAGGGACTTGCTCGGTGCCCAGCTAACCCCACTTTGTTCTGGGCAAACTGAAACCACAATCCCGGCTCTCATTTGCTACATTTTCTGCTTTTGTATGAGGCACGAAAAGTAGCGCAAAGGGGCTCTCAGGGCTTCCCGTTGCTGCTCTAACACAGGCTGTGAGCCTGGTGGCTTAGCGCAGCGCCGGGCTCACAAGTCCACAGCCAGGCTGACCAGACCGCAGCTGAGCTGTCAGCAGAGGCCCCAGAGGAGAACTCACTCCTCGCCTGTCTCTGGTGGCTGGTAGCATTCCTCAGGCTGTGGCCATGTCACTCCAATCTCTGCCTCCATGGTCACATCACCTTCTCTTCTACAGTCCAATGGCCTCTGCCTCCCTCTTCATTTAAAGGGCACTTGTGATTACATTGGGCCCCACGGATAAGCCGAGGTAATCGCCCCATCTCGAGATCTTTGACCTAATCTCATCCACAAAGTCCCTTTTGCCACAGTCCCATTCACAGGTTCTGGGGGTTAGGACCTGGATACCTTTGAGGGGCATTATCCACCTTTTCACAGGCACTCTGGGCCGTGCACAGAACCTGAGATCTGAGAGGTCTTGGAGAGGCGTCAGCAGTGTGAGCAGAGAAACATCTGGTCTCCACTCAGCATCGATCCCTGGAGGCAGACACCCAAAATCACACACGTGACCATAGTAAGCTTGCTGTGTGCATCAGCTCATTTCTCTCAGTGACCCTTGAGGTCCATCCCTTATTGCCACTGTCTTGCAGACGAGAAACCAAGGTGCAGGGGTCTGAGAGTAACTTGCCTCAGAGACCTGGCCTCAAAGCCTCGTCCCTCTTCCTGCACCACACCCGCCAAGGAGAGCCCACTCACACCTGCACACGGTGGCATCAGAGCCCTTTCCAGAGCTTCCTTTGCCTGGAGTCTGGCCTCCCCTCAGGGTCCAGCTCAGGGACCAAGGAGCAGCCACATTCCAGGTCAGGGGACAGAGCCCTCGTGCATTTCTGCAGTCCACCCGCAGTTCACCCATGGCTGATGGTCTGAATATCATCATGCCATTGTATCACCTTTAGGCTGTTGGAGAGGCTCCACTTTAGGAGAACGTGCCCAGCCAGGGAAGGCAAACACTCCCCCACTCCTCCTGCCATGCTTCTGCCATGTGACCCTGTGGACACACTGGCCCTCCCCGAGCCCTGTTGCTCTATGTGGCTTAGCCCTGCTTAACGACCGCTTTCCAGACAAGTCGGGTGGCTGAAGGCCTGTGTGTAGTGTTGAGGGGAAGCAGAGGCACCTGGAAATGGCGAGAGCATCTTGCTAAAGCGATGGTTCCACATGACGGTGGTTAGCCCCTCACTGAGAAGATACTGCAGGAAGCGGCAGGAAAACAGGACCCTCACTGCAGAAAGGACAGACCAGTGGCTGGGACTTCATGTGCTCACCTCCCCGCTGTCATGCCGCAGACCCTGCCCACTCTCAGGCCCCACCCCCACCCAGGTTAGAACTCACGGTGCTGCTGAGCTACGGCAGACTTTAGGGAGTACTAGTTAGGATAGGTCAGCTGTAAGTAACAACAAAATCCAATACACATCAAGGGGTCAGCAAACTCTGCCCAACCCCCTGGGGCCAAATCCAGCCTACCACCTGTTTTTATAAATAAAGTTTTATTGGAACACAGCCATGCCCATTCATTTACTGGTTGTCCATGGTTGCTTTCAAGCTACGATGGCAATGGAGATCTTATGGCCTCACAAGGCCTAAAATATTTTCTATCTGGCCCTTTACAGAAAAAGGTTGCCCAGCCCTGGCCTAAACAGTAACAATACTTTGTTATCGCTCATAACAAGGAGTCCAGAGGAAGGCAGCTCCAGGGTCACACAGAGGCTCCCAAATGTCATCGACACCCCAGTCTCCTGTCCCCTCCCTCAGAGGGTGGTTTCTTATTCTTGGGCTGGTTGCTTCATGGTCACAAACTGGCTGCCACAGCTCCAAGTTTGACTTCCTTTTACAACCACAGTCAAGGCAGGAAGGAGGATAGGTCTCCTCCTCACCTCTTCTTATTTTGGGTCAAAATCCTTTCAGGGCCATCAGCAGAGGCCCTCGCCTAGCAGTGTTAAGATGAGGGGTCAGCAAATGTTTTCTGTAAATGGTCAGAAAGTAGATATTTTAGGCTTGGCAGGCCATATGCAGTCTCTGTAGAATATTGTGTGTGTGTGTGTGTGTCTTTTACAATTCTTCAAAAATGTCTACTCCATTCTTAGCTCACAAGCCACAGTTCACTGATGCCTGGTCTGGCACTGCTCACATGCTCACCTCCGTACCAACCTCCAGCAACAGAGGAGTGGGCTTACCCTCGACGTCAAATGTGCTTGGCTTAGACCGATCACCCAAAACTGGTGTTCCAGGACACCTGCCAGAAGTTCGGGGGGGCAGCGGTGGCTGCTATCAGAAAGACGGTTAGAACTCCATTCTCCAACAGGGAGAAGAAATTGGCTGTGGCTGTCCCCTGTCCGAGGAGAACTGAACCCACGCGTGGGTGGAGCAGAGGTGGGTCCCACTGTGTCCTCACAAGCCTGGTCTGAGAGCAAGCAGGGGGAAGAAACGCCAGCGCCCGGCCTCTTTCTTAACGACCAGGCTTATGGCGCCATCTCCTGCCTGGAAGGCAAACGGAGGCCTGGGCGCGAGTGCTGGAAGCAGGCAGCGTCTCTGCCAAAAACTACAGAAGGAAGCATGACAACCCGAGTGCCCACAGGGTCCCCAGCCCTGCCCCACCCCCCACCACAGCCTGGTGGTATGAGGGCGCCCCAGAGAGCAGCGAGTGCAGAGGCCCTGAGGGGCAGGCGTGAGGAGGCCACGCAGCTGGGGCAGTGCAGGGGAGGAGCAGGAGAGGGGGCAGGGGACTGGCAGCAGAGGAAGGTGAAGATGGATCTCCAAGATCCTGCTAGACCACGGGTAGGAGTCTGTACTTTCTACTAACACCAGTGGGAAGCCATTGAGGGGCTTTTAGCAGGTGACTAGGTTTGACTTACATTTTCTCACCAGTTAGCATTACTACCCTTGTTATGGTGATTGGCGTGTTACTAATACTAATATCACCAGTGCTGAAACATCGTACCAGGCTTAGCCTCCCTTTCGCAGGTTGAAACAGCGCCGCCACACTTCTCCCGTCCCTCCCCATGGCCCTGAGGGTCTGCCCTCCGGAGCAGCCAACACCTCATTCGTCCCCATCACACCCAACAAAAGTGCCCTCCCGGGCAGCTCTCCCGACACCCCAGACTCAATGCCACCCCCCAACCCCCGTAGGCTGGGGACTCTCCTACCATAGGAGCACCTCGAAACCCCCATGTTCCTCCAGAGCCACTGGATCGGGACCAGAACGCCCCGCAGGGAGCGGGGATTGCTGGGTCAAGTGTAGGGAACATTCTTGCCGGAAGTGTGCCAAGCTCTTAGCTTCCCCATGAGACCTCAAAGTCCTCCCAGGCCCTCACCGGGAGGCGGTGACAGGCACCTCTGACACAGGCTGCAGGAATCCAATGGCATCTTGCACCCGCCCCGCCGTTTGCTACCCTCGAGTCTCCTGCCCACCTACCAGGTGCCGGCTCAGGTTTGCCCTTGAAGCGCAGGTGAGGCGGGCCCGCGGGCGAGGCGCCGGCGCCCCCTGCTGGTGGGGAACGAGCCGTGCCTAGCAGCTTGCCTTCTTCCCTGTTTAAGCAAAGCAGAGCATTTTATAACTGGGTGAAAAGCAAGCTATTCTGTCAGCCGACTTGATTGTTCTGCACACGTATCCCAGGGCAATTGTTTGACGGATATTTTTACCGAGTTGACTTTCTTTTTAAGATGATATGGCTAACAGAGAGAAAAAGGCAATGGCATTTTTAAAAATGGCATTTTGGCATAATTGTCCAAATGCTACAACGTCCTCCCTATGTAGGTGTGATCAAAAGGTCCCCTCCTCCATTCAAACAAAGCAACAATGCTTACCTAACCAGGTCAACGCTGGACTGGGACCTCGCAGACACAGACGTGGGCAGAGATGGATGCTGAAGTGCCTTGTTAGCTGTGAGGGCCGTGCAACTGCATGTGGGGCAGTAGCCAATATCACCCCCGCTGGATTTCACGACTGATGGTGGGGGCGACCAAGGGGTCTAATTTGCCCCCAGGCGGGGGCAGCTGGGGGATGCGGGTGGGGTGGGTTCAACAGTTTGAAAAATGCCTGGCGGAAGGAGTGCCTTTTCTAATGCATACCCAGGTGCCACGGGAGCCCATTGTGACGCTAGACATCTGGTTCCATGGCACATGCCCCTCCACTCTGCCTCGCCAAGAGCCATGGCTCCCAAAACACACAAATTCGAATCCCAGTGTCCCAGGCTCAGGGATGAGCTCAATCTACCAAATGCACAGGCTTCTTCTGTATAAGGTTTCAGCGGGTAAGTGAATGCTGAATAGCTCAGACTGCTATAACAGAATACCACAAGCTGGGTGCCAACAACAGTTATTTATTTCTCACAGTTCTGGAGGCTGGAAAGCCAAGACAGGGGACACGGTGCCAGTATGGTCAGGTTCTGGTGAGGGCCCTCTTCTGGGTTGCAGACTTCCAACTTCTCACTGTATCCTCACATGGTGGAAAGGCAGCATGCAAGTTCCCTGGCCCCTTCTTACAGGGGCACCAGTCCCAGTCATGAGGGCCCCATTGTCTTGATCTAATTGTCTCCCAAAGGCCCCACCTCCAAATACCATCACATTGGGACTAGGGCTTCACCATATGCTTTTGGGGGCACAAACATTCAGCCCATCGCAGTAAAAGATTGCCCTTATAATGTACGTGTCCAGGGCAGGGTCCCCACAGTGAAGAGCTGCATGGAAAAGCAGATCAGTGTCAGGTCTCCTAATAAACACAGGGGCACCCATGGAGGAGTGAGTCAGGTGATCTTAACAGCTATTAACATTGAACTACCCCACCCCAGTGGTCTACCTGCCAAAGACCAGAACACCACAGCCTTTGACACTCATCTCTCAACAATATGGGTGAATTTTGGAAATTTACCTTCTTTGGTGGCTTTGTCAAATTTCATCTTCCTTACACTGAATTTTTTTTTCTTTCTTTCAAATGTTTTTACTACGAAATGATTCGTGTATATTTTTTAAAAAGTGTAGGGGAAGATACCATAAATAAATACCTCTGCACCAGTCTCTTTGCTTAAGAACCATCTCAGACACAGCACGCACCCAGCCTTCGGTCTCCAAGTCCCGCCCCTTCCCCCTGCACTGGGCTTGGCATTAGTTCTTTCTTCACATCTGTTTATAATCTTACTACACATGACTGTACCCCCAAATAACATCAAAGGCTGTTTTGCCTGCTGCTAGACATGTCAGTATCATCATACCAATTATATCCCTGTGCTACTTAATTCTTCAATGCAGTGTTGTTTTGGGAACTATCCATGTTGATACATAAGTTCTGGTCCATTCACTTTTCACTCCTGAGAAATATTCCATTGTCGGGATAGTCCATAGCCCATCTCTATGTACTCCTAATTGACAAACATTTAGGGTTGTTTCCCTTTTTCCCAATGACACGCAACACTGCAGTGAACATTCCTGAACACAATGAACACGTATGAGATTGTCTCTGGAGCACACACCGAGGAATGGAATTCCCAGGTCTTAAGGAAAGTGCACCCCCAACCCTAGTAGATATTGCCAACTGTTCTCCAGCCTGGTTTTACTGATTTGCCTTCCCACCAGCAGTATTTAGGAGTCCCCTTCTTCCACATCTTGCCAATCCTCACCTCTCTGATAAATGGGAAGTGGTAACTCATTACTATTTTAATTTCTATTTCCCTTATTAGAGCCTCAAGATCTCGACACCTGCTTAATGTATGCTCTGGCTACTCTTCTGTGAATTGCCTTGGTATTAACATCATAAATTTTCTTTGCCATGTAAACTGATTGAGTCAGGATGCTCATTAGCCTGTGGGTGGAAGCTACCTGACATCTGTGAGGGGCGGGGCTCTGCCCATAGCGCTGAGACGCTTCATCTTAAGGCCACTCCTTGAAAGCTCTGAGCCCAACCAGACTTGCTGGCTTTTCCAAGCTCTGACAGTACCCTTTGTCCACTCTAACACCACCACAGCCTAGATCAATTGCCCAACGTTATTATGGATCCCTTCATCTCCTTTACAGAGCCCAAAACCCACAGGCTGAGGCCCCAGGGCTGTACTGATATGCTTAGAACAGAGTGTAAAATTAACGCCAATCCAGATGGAGAAACCAGCATTCCCACTCCGTTGTTGCTGAGTCAACATAGATCACTCCAGAGGGCAATTTGTCAAGGAGCTCAAAGACACAGTTATGAAGATGCTCACCATGGTGTTGTTTATAATCTCACCAAAAAGAAGAAATCACCTAAATGTCCCTAAATGTCCAACATCTTGGTTTGACTGAACAAGGAATGTTATATCCCTCCGTGGAGTATACTTTACAAAATCATACTGCAAACAAATACACAATGTCAAGAAACATTGTTCAGGAGTCTTAACTTGAGGACCATGGACTCCCAAGGAGCTGCTTCTCAAAGGGCCTTGGCATCGCCTGACATGCTTATAAAATGCAGATTTCTGGGTCTCACTCAGACTGAAAGTGAACTTCCAGCTGGAGGGCAGGCATCTTAACCAGTTCTCCAGATGATTCCTAACTAATCAAAGCCACAGGGACCCAAAAATAGGTAAGAAGCAAACTCTGGTGTATTAAGAGAAAAAAAGCAAGTTACATACAAATTCAATATATATAAAAATAATCCCATTTGTGTATGTGTACTAATAGGTACCTAGGTACCAAAAATCAATTCTAGGTCAGTTTCTCAACTTCATCACCACTGACATTCTAGGCCAGACAATTCCTCAGGGTGGGGGCTGTCCTGCATGTGGCAGGGTGCTCAGCAGCGTCCCTGGTCTCTACCCACCAGATGCCAGGAACACCCCCCAGTGGTAACAATCAAAAATGTCTGCAGACATTGCCAAATGTTCCCTGGGGAAACAAGACCCCCAGACTGAGAACCAATACTCTAGACCTGCGGTCCCCAACACCTGGGCGGTGGACTGGTACCAGTCCATGGCCTGTTAAGAACTGGGCCACACAGCGGGAAGTGAGTGAAGCTTTATCTGTATTTACAGCCACTCCCCAGCATTCACATCACCACATAATCTCTGCCTCCTGTCAGATCTGCAGCAGCATTAGATTCTCAAAGGAGCACGAACCCTGCTGTAAACTGCGCATGCGAGGGATCTAGGTTGTGCTCCTTGTGAGAATCTGATGCCTGATGATCGGAGGTGGAGCTGAGGCGGTGATGCTAGTGCTGGGGAGCAGCTGCAAATACAGATTATCATTAGCAGAGAGGTTTGACTGCATAATAAATGTAATGTGCTTGAATCATCCCGAAACCATTGCCACCCGTGGTCCATGGAAATATTGTCTTCTGTGAAATCGGTCCCTGATGCCAAAAAGGTTGGGGACCCCTGGCCTAGATGGAAGGTGTTATAGATGATATTTTCCTTTGTTTCTAGTACATATGCCTTTTTTGCATTTTTTCCAACATGAACATATTTTAGTCATGTAAAAATACCTTGGTTTCTTAATTTCCCATTGCCTGTGCTGTTGATATGAAAAGATATTCACATTAGTATTTACAGTAAGTAAACTAATTTTATTATGATTTTAAAATAGGTATGGAAAAACATATACAAAGGCCTCCCAAATATCAATATTCTTTAGGCATCTTTAAAATATTTAAAATGTTTATAACCTTTGGACTAGGCTGCCTAATTTTAATTATATATCTTAAAGAAGCGATGCCAAATATAAGAAATGCTTTACAAATATAGTTGATTTTTGTAGAGTCACTTATCAAAGCAAAAAGTTATAAACACTCTAAAACCAATAATAGGAAACTAAGTTAATTATGGTACATTCACTTGATAGACTATAATACAGCATTAAAATGATGTTTATAAAGAGTTTATAACAATATAGTGGAAACATTTATGCCATATTGTTAAATGGGTAAAAAGCTGGATACAAAATTGAACATGTTGCATCACCACTAGCAGGTACAATAATGACAATAAAAAGAATCCTATGCATCAACACAGTCAAAAGAAATATACCAAGATCTTAAAAAATAATTGTTAATTGAACAGTGGCATCACAGGTGATTTTTTTCTCTACTTTTCTGAAATATCCAAGTTTTCTATAACAAATGTGTATATATTTATAGTGGGAGAGTGAACAATAAAATTTGTTTTTAAAAATACTTCAAAATGATTACAAATAAAAACATGCCAAAATTTCAGGTTAGAAATATGTCTTCATATTGATCTATATATAAATTTCTATCCATATGAGTAAAGTAACTTTGTTCAGAAATTAAGCCTATCAGAAACTATAATATAAGCTGTGATTATACCCACCTTCATCGGCTCTGAGAAGGGTAAAATTTAAGAGTGATTACTATGCAGATGGTCAGGGAAACGTATGGAGTCACACAATACATCATAAACAGAAAATTACTTTTATGCAAAACAAACTGGATAAATCTTTTTACAAACCTAGAATCACATTCTTCTAAAACAGAGCGGCTCTTTTAAAACATGATAAAGTAATTTGGGTTTGATTAGAATGAACTAACCAAGGGCAGCTCTCACCTCCTGGACTCTGATCTAACCTGTTTACATTTATCAAGGGTGATGGGCAACTCCAGCCACAGGAAACACAGTCTTTGCAGACAAAGGGCAGCCCTTCTCATATTTGTCAAGCAGTATTTGCCCAGGCTAGCCTTTCCCAGGTGGCTCCAGTGAACTGTCTCGTTTGCTCATTCCTCAGTCTCTTGTGGACCCAGATTATATCTTACAATAGACCTCAAAGAGGGAGGCAGCTGCATGCATTCGGTAGAAAATAGAAAAAGGCATGGCCAGGTTGACCACAATTATCCAAGGTTCAAAGCCAAAGACAATTTCCTCCAATCCGTTGTCATACTCGGGGCGGCAGCCAAAGGCGGGAGGTATCCAAAGCTGCAAGAGAAGAGAAAATGGCCTATCACAGTGAGCAGCTTCCAAGGCATCTAGGAGGCCCCACTTGAATCCCAGGCACCACTGATCTGGACTCGTAGAAACTGAGACACACCTGTCCAAGTGATAAGAAGACTCTGCACAGCATTTCTCATCTCTATGGAAACCATCAAATCCGTGAGCCTGCCATGAACCTTCTCTCTTCCTCACCCCCCACTCCTTGCAATTTGTCCTGAATGAATGCTTTCTGAACCCATTCAATTCTCTCCATCCCTACCATCCTCACTGAGCCTCAGTTTTCTCATCTGTAAGATGGAATACTAGTACCTGTAGGAGAGGGCTAGAATGAAAACTAAGTTTGTGAAACTTAAAGCAATAACCTATTATTATACTAGTGTTGCTCATGAGACATACACACTGGTCCCTTCTCAGCCTCTTCTCTGTCCCAGATCCCTCCCCTTCTGCTACCCCTTAAGTTGTCAGGCTCCTCGGGGACTGGTCCTGGGCCCACTTCTCCCTTGGGCTGCCGCTTCTACAGCTTTTTCCACTGCCACGCGTGGCTGACAGCCTCTAGTATGTCCCTCCAGAGTCCCCAGCTCCTCGGGTCACTTTCTTGTGGAGTCCCCTCCCCTTGAGTTGGGCTGAATCTAGTGATTTGCTTCGAACACACGAGATATGGCAAAAGTCATAGAGAGTCTCTTCTGCAATTAGGTTACAAAAGGATCTGGTGTCCATCCTGCTTGTCCTCTCTCCCAAGAGAGGAGGCCAACTGCCGTGTGACAAATCGCCCGACAAAGAAACCACAGGGCAGAGAGCTGAGGGCGGTCTCAGCCAACAGTCCACAGGAACTCAGACCCTCAGTCCAACTGCCCTCCGCTGAATCCTGCCCACAACCATGGAGCGAGTTTGGAAACAGATGCCTTCTTTCAAAGTCAAGCCTTGGAACGCCAGCGCCCCGGCCGCCAGGCTGCAGCTGGGGGGCGGCCCTAAGCAGAGACACCCAGCTAAACTGTCCTCGGATTCATGACTCAGAGAAACTACGAAATAACAAATGTATGTTGTTTTAAGTTGCTAAGTTTTGGGGTAAGTTCTTACACAGCAATAGCTCACTGATGCACGTGGCCTTCATTAGCACCTCCACACAGAACACTCCCTAGTAGGTGCAGCTGGCCCTCTGCGTCTGGGGCATCTTTGCATCCAATCAACCATGGATCGAAAAATAAAATGGATGGTTGTGTCTGTACTGAACATGTACAGGCTATTGTTTCTTGTCATTATTCCTTAAACAGTACAGTGTAACAACTGTTTACACGGCAGTTACTCTGTGTTAGGTATCATAAGTAACCTAGAGATGGTTCCAAGCATGTGGGTGGATGTGTGTAGTTATATGCAAATACTGCCCCATGTTATATAAAGGACTTGAGCATCCGTGCATTTCTGTATCCACAGGGAGCCTGAAACAGATACCCCTCGAATCCCGGGGCATGACTGCATCTCTACTCCACCGTGCTCACTCGCTGCCATGACTCTAGAGGGCTGTCCACTGTCACTGCCACCGGTTCTTCCCTGTCTCCTTTGCTGTCTCATCCCTTGGTCAGCCTCTTAACACTGGCAGCACCAGGGCTCATGCCTGGGTCCCCTTCTCTCCTCTACACACAGGACCTCCGGAGCTCTCACCAAGTCCCTCGTGGTAAATACCAGCTACAGGCTTGTGACTTCCCAGTATAAATCCCCAGCCTGGATGGACTAGCTTCAAGAATTCCAAGTTTCTGTTTTCCACTGGCAACTTGGGTGTCTAAAGCGCATCTCAAACTCAGCCCGCCTTCCCCATTTCCCCATCTTAGCAGCAACAGCCTCCTCCCAGGTGCTCCATCAAGGTGCCGGGTGTTGGGCCTGTTTCCCTCTCACTGTCCAGAACATTGCCCCTGCCACCAGTCCCCCCCACCCCCCGCCAACCATGCGCCTCCACAGCAACGGCTTCAGCCCCTCCCATCTCTCCGTGCCCACCTGTCCAGGCGGCCTGCTCTCACCGGGGCCATCGCGGTGGCCCCCACGCGGTCTCCCTGCCCACACCACTGCCTCCGTAGGACATCCTTAATGCAGCTGCCAGCCTAGCTTCCATGGACACAAGATCACGTCTCTCCCCTGATTAAACCCCAAAGCTTTCCCAGAACATTTCAAATAGAATCCACTGTCCCCTGTGAGGTTATAAAGCACTCTGTTAGCAGATTCCTGACCACCTCTTTCTTTCCCACCACTCACCCTAGCCACGCAGCCCTTCTTCCTCTTCCTCACACCAGACCAGCGCACGCCCACCTCCTCTGCCCAGGGCACGCATGGCCAGCCCCTCCCTGCCTAACGCCGCGGCTTCAGAGAGACCTTCCCTGTGAGTGGCCCGTCACCCATCGCTGCCTCCCACGCACTCCTCCACTTAGTGGCATGACACTTGGTTGGCGTTATTCTGTTGCCTGGTTTGTAGGGAACATAGAAGGCAGACCAGAGACCCTGGTCACTGCCGCACCCTCCTCATCACTCACAGCTGGGTCTGACCCCCCGTCGGTACTCAGTGGGTGCATTTTAAGGAATGGAAGGCGGGAGGGAAAAGGGGAAAAAGGAGGGAAAGAATCAGATTTGCTTGGCGGACGCACGGCGCTTCTGGCCTCAGAGGGACCCTCCTAACTTTGTGGCTTTAGGGAAATATCCAAAGTTGCAGCCCCTGGGCATGTGCCAACTGAAATTAGGGGGAGGAAGCTCAAAAGCCTCTGAGCTAACAGGGTAACAGGAGGACACCTGGTCACACGGAGGCAGTGGCAGAGCCGACTTCGCCCTGAACAATGGGCGGGCACCTCCGTGGACAGGGCATTTCCCATCAGCCACGGCCCCTGCAGAGGCCTGTGTGGTGCCAAAGTCTGCTTGTCCCTCTTCACCACCCCTGCCATCCTTCCTCTGTGTGTCTCCAGAAAATTCCCAACAGCACACGATGCTCTGTGTTCCTTTTTCTGCTCTCCATACCCTCAGCACCTGCCCCCGCTCAAGCTCCGTCCTTTCCTGCCTGGGCCTCTGTTCCAGAATCCTGCCTCCGGCGCTCCCTCCACTCTTCCCGCACACTGCCTCCAGGGGTGTCGTTCCCAGACAGATCTGAGAGGGTCCTCTCCTGCCCTCAACACAAAGAACAGACTCCAGCCAGGCCTCGGAAGCCTGCTCGAGCCAGAGCCCCTCTAACCGGCACTCTCTCCTCTTGGCACTCTGCCGTTCTGCTCAACACGTGTGGAATTCATGCTCAACTATGTGGCGCTCCAAAACATGCCATGGTCACACAAGGTGTACCCTCTGCCTGAAACACTTTTCCCTGCCTTGACCACCTGGTGAACTTCCAATCATTCCTTGCTGATGCAGACAATATTGGGTGAGTGACTGAGTATACACCTTCTTCTCCCTTACTACCTTCCACCATAGAGGCTGGAAAGCAAACCATCCATATCCCCAGCCTCCCTTGCAGCTAGGGGTGTCCCCCTACTTCCTGTCTCAAACTCAGACATGATGCCTGGAGCTGCTGCAGCCATCTTGTGACCATGTGGCAACAAGCACCACACCAAGCATGACCAAGTGGAAGGATAAACAGTGCTTGGGTGCCTGGTGACATGGTGCAGCTGCCAGGCCACCACCAAGAAGCCAGCCTCTGGAATTCTTGTGAGATAATTAGATGTCATTAAGACTTAAGACACTGCTGACCACATTCTCTAGTACAGCTGAAACGACTCCTGATTTATACTGAGCCTCACCTCAAGCACTCTACCACTGATGTCCCTCTGGATCCCTGCTTCTATGACACCTGTCACATACCCTGTCTCAGCATGCGTCCTACAATCTCCTTGGCCCCCTCCTCCACTACACTGTGACCTTTTTGAGGAGAGAGACTGAGTCTTCTCACCTTTAATATTGAGTGCCCAGCCCAACCCCGGTACACAGCGGGGCCTTGTAGGTGAATTTGTAGAATATAGGTCTACTTTCCAGCCTCATTTTCTAACCTGATATTTAAAATATTTTTGTCACAAGCTGCCTCCATTCCTTATTTGAAAAGGGCAAAGAAAATAGATTAATTGACTTAAAAATAATACCAATAACTTGATGCAGATTACCGAAATATTGCAGAGGAACAAAAAGGCTGCAACATTCCTCAAGACTCTTCTCTTGGCGTCACCCTGCAAGAAGTGGAGGCAGCAGGCTGGGCGTGGGGTCCCTCCCCATCCACTCTCCTCTTCTCCCTTCCCAGAGCCTCCTCTCAGACACGCGTCCCCACTGGCTGTGCGCGGCGTGTCACTGCCCTGGGGAGGCTCGTCTCGGGCCACACCTCCAGTCTTGAGGCAGGAAGAAGTGAGGGCCATTCTATTGCCATTGCAGACTGTGACCACCCGAAGAGTCCGGATGTCCTCGGAGAGCTTCTCGGGCTCGCGGTGGATAGACTCAATGATGAAGAGGTTCTGGATGTATTTCTCCACAATCACCAGGATGGAGTAGGGCAGGTTGTACCAGGTGTAGGGGGGGCGGTCCTCGGCACAGAGGATGGCCAAGATCGAGCCCCAGGAGATGAGCCAGGAGCCGGAGGCAGTGCCCACCAAGAGGTCGGAGTCCAGTTTGCGGGCCGGGTTTTTGGACTCATCTAGTGATTTCTCGTCCATCCTGTAAATCCAGATTCCAACCAGCCCTGCAGCCCCCATGAGCATCAGCAGGACGATGGCATACAGGTAGAACATGATGAGTGCCGACTCGCTCTTGGTTTTGGAGCGCCCGATCCGAATCAGGTACACCACGACCACCCCGATGGTGGCGGCCAGCGCAGTCAGGCCCAGGGCCATGCCCACCACGACCCCACTGGACTTGAGCTGCATTTTCTGGTGCTGATGGTTGTCAACCTTGCGCCCAATGTTTTTCCACAAGACATAGAGCATCGTGGAGGCCAGGATCTGATACTCTATGTTGAAGGGGCTCAGGTAGTAGATCCCATGGGAGATGGCCGAGCAGAGAGGCAGGGGGCTGCAATTGCACTGCGGAGTGTGGTCGTCTAAGGCTGGGGGCAGGAGATCACAAGAGGGGATTAGCACGTGCAGTGGGGCAAGCGGACAAGCACAGAGAAATATTTCCACTGTGGATTCGTGTGTGGGTCTTCCCACCAGATTACTAGCTTTATTTCATGGCTTATTACCATGTTTTGTATCATGGCTAAACTGATAGCCATGAATACCCCCAAAAGGGCATTCATCATATAAATCATATTTATTTGGCAGATTGCCAAAGAGGATAAAGACTATGACTCCTCTTTTATTAAAAAAGGGATACGTAGATAATAGATATATTAATATATAGACAGACAGAAAAAAATCTGGAAGGACATAAACTTAAATGTTAACAATGGTTATCTCTGAATAGAAAATGACAGATGATTTTTATTTTCTTCTAGATTTTCTTCTATTATAGGTTTTGCTTCCCTGTATTTTCTAAATTTTCTCTATGAATATGATTTATATCTGTGATTTTTAAACTTATTTTTAAAATACTTTGTGGGGGGCTGGGCATGGTGGCTCACAACTGTAATCCTAGCACTCTGGGAGGCTGAGGTAGGAGGATCACTTGAGCTCAGGAGTCTGAGACCAGCCTGAGTAAGAGTGAGACCCCATCTCTACCAAAAAACCCAAAAAAAATTAGCTGGGCATGGTGGCGCCTGTAGTCCCAGCTACTCAGGAAGCTGAGGCAGGAGGATCGCTTGAGCTTAAGAGTTGGGGGTTACGGTAAGCTGTGATGACACCATTGCACTTTCCCAGGGTGACAGAGAAAGACTCAGTCTCAAAAAAAAAAAAACTTTGTGGGAGAAATGCTCCTTCTAATCAGCAAAGAATTGCCTCTTAAGGCTCTCCAACACAAGCAGACATGACAGGAGACCAGCACTCTTCAACACCAGTGAGGGCGTGCAGATGTGCACCACCTCTGGAAAACAACCCAGCAACAGCACGAAGGACTGTTTCATAACAAGAGGAAAAGTACTGTAAGTAAACAATGAAATGTGTAACTAGAGCATGGAAGGTGACATAGATATAGTCATCATCCCAATCTAGTCTTCTACTCTACGGGATAAGTAAAAAATGTAATCAACAAGTTAGGTAAAATTGTGTGTGGGGGGGGGGAGTGGGGAAGGAGAGAAAAACACCTCAATGTCTAACAATTTAGAAATTAAGAGTTTTAGTACATCCATACAATGGAATAGTAGTAAGTAGGCATTAAAAATTATAATTAATATGTATTTTAATGATATAGGAAAGTATTCATGTTGAATGAAAATGGAAAAAAGTAAGAACAAATTACATGTCTAGTACTTTTTTAAGTAGTTCACAACCCAGTACCAGGTTATAAAATCAGTTTAGATGGTAGCAACCAACATTTTTTTAACAGAATAAATTTGCAATGGAATAAAATAGGATAGAATGGAATGGAATTGAATACAATAAAAATTTGAGACTGTCTTTGAAATAGTAAGATTAAGTATTATTTCATGATACATATATACACACAGTTATGTGTGTATTTGTGTTGCAATGCAAAATCTATTTCTTATTGAAGTCTGGAGTCAAAAACAGATTGAATATATATTCAATATTCACAATATATATTCACAGTATACAATCAACTATAAATAAATAAATAGCACACTACAAAGAAATAGCCAAATGTTAACAGCATTTACTGTATTTCTGGGTAGGTATTACTGTGTATTTTTTCTTTATACTTTGTCATTGTTTTAATTTATTTTATATATATACTACTCATAAATCAGATGGAAAAGCTTTATAGTAACATTAATGACCCTCACTTTTGCAGAGCACTATGCAATTTGCAATTTTTAAGGAGTTTCCCAACCCCTGTAACTCAGTACAGTATTATGTAGGAGAAATCGGGAGAAAAAGTTCAGATTAACAGAACATTAGGACTAATGGAGTCCTTTTTTAGTGAATTAATCTAATCTTTTCTTTCACAATCTTGGAGCCACATTACTAGGATTCAGATCCTGGCACAACTATGTGGTCACTGTGTGACCTTGGGATACTTACTTAACTTCTCTGTGGCTTGATGGTTTCATCCACATGATGAGGTTAATATTGCCTACCTCGGAGTACGGGGACAGGCGTTAAATGAGCCAATGGAAGCTGCCAAGGACGGTGTGGGGCACTCAGCAAATGCTTAATAAAAGCTTGCTTTTGTTATTGTTATCACTGCTGTTACTGATATTGAGACCAAGGAGGAGATGAGGCCCAAAGAGAGAGAAAGACCTCCCCAAGGGTGGGCTGCTAGCTGGGGGTGGTGAGGAAGTACAGCACGTGCCCCTGATTTCATTGTCTCCACCCCACCGGTGAGGAAATGGGTTCAAAGCTGCTCCACAGGACGGCCGGGGCTCACACAGCGAGCATAGACTGTAGCACATTAAAGGTGTAAAGGACCTTTGCAAGCACACGGCTCAGGCCTCCTCACTTCACAAATGAGAAAAGGGAGGCTCAGAGAGGTTGAACGGCTTCCAAAGGGCACACAGCTAGTAAGTGACAGGAACAAACTTGGGACACCCGCTTCCCAGCATGCTGCACTTTCCTCTACCCCACATTCCCCTCAAACTGGATGTTCCAATATAGAAGTAATATATCATAAATGCTAAAGAATTTTGTTAAAATATATATAAAGATGAGTGCTACGGGCTCTCAAATAGGAACGGGCAGAATCAGACGGGCGAAACTTACAAGCCACGTACAGTTCAATAAAAACTTCAAATGAGTCACAACCAATTGGCCACAACCTACCATCAGACTTCTATGAATTTTTTTAAGCCATACTTTTAACAGAATGGGCAATAGAGATTTAATCAAAAACGCAAACAGAAATGACCATCAGTCTTTCAGCGTTGAAAACAAAGACATTTATTTCTGCAGCAAACTGGACCGTGACGACGGCCATCGAAATGACAGCCCCTGGGTACAAGTCCTGCAGTGTGGAGGAAACCAGCAGTATGCTCAGCACACACTGCTTATGAGGCAGGGGAGAGCCTCGGGGAGGTTTTGTAAGACTTTCAACAGCCGGAGACTGGCCCACGCTGAGTCGGGCCACCTGCAGTGCTTTGGACCCTGCGGCCCCACCTGTGAACATCAGGGTCTCCGCAGGGCTCCGTGATGTTCCGACACGGTGGAAGGGCCACTCACCTTCCGCACCACTCACCTGTCGTCATGTTCCCAAAACCCAGAGTGATGAGTCGTTCCTTGTGCTCATTGAGCTGATGTTTTGACTCATTCAGGACTCCGTTAGCCCACAGAAGCAGGTTGGTGAACACCGAGTGGATCACCCCAAACCTAACAAAGACATTGACTCAGTTCTTGAGCGACTCTGGGAAAGCTCCAAGCCCATGGTGTGAGACACACACACACACACACACACACACACACACCCTTTTCATTTTCAGCATGATTCTGGTTTTACCTAGCAGCTCAGACTCTGGGAGGATCCCCTATCTGCCTGGGAGGGGCAGTGCCATGGGATCTTCCAAAACCACAGAGTCTTGACATTCCACTTAATCTTGAACTTGCCAGTACTCTACTCATTGTCTACGGGACATCAAAGAAGCTGGGTCTCAGAAGCAGGGCTACAGAAATGAAAATTTACTAAAAGCAGGTGGCCAACCCCACCATACCCCAAGCCCTTTCTCCGGAAGGGAAGAACAGAGAACAATGAGGGAAAGACGAAAGAGTGACACTGGAAATGTGAGGAGTGGGTACAACCTTACTATTAGTTGGGAAATCCAAGCATCATCATATACCCGCTCTGCCTTACCACCTGCCTCTAAAGACACGGAGACTCCTCCGAAGCTAGACATGGTCATACTGGCCAGTGACATATGAAGTAGAGTCTGCTGGACATTACTGAAAAGCTTTTGCTTTCTTGATGAAAGAGATAAGAATGAGAAAGGTCTGCTATGGTCCTTTTCCCTTTTTTTTCCAACCTTGAATGCAGACATGAAGGCTGGAGTTATGGCAGCTGCTGTATGATCACAAGGCCACCAGCATGGGCTGAAGCCCCCACCCACAGAGGATGGCATAGTAGAAACCTAGAAAGAACCTGCTCTGAGATGGCACTGTTGAGCTGCTGGAGTCTCAGATAGGTTCAGGAATTAGTTCATGGTCACACATGGAGAAAGCAGCCACACTGGGGTTTGAAGAGTCAGTTAGCAGCAGTGCTATTCTGTTCTGACTCGCATCCTGCTCTTGCCTCTACACCACACTGTCTCCTCCAGCAGAAGGTGGAAGGGGGGACTAAGTTGGAGGTGGACACTGGACTCTGGGTAGCAGAGGAGAGATCCGTGGGGAATGTGGTTTCCATATGGTCACTGCTGCTTCAAGTGTTCCCATGCTTGCAGGCTGTGGTGGCTTTCAGCGCACTTGGCAGTGTGCCTTGCACGGAGCAGGTGCAGCAAACACAGGTGATTTGAGAGAGGCATTCTTTAAAACTTTCTGTGGGACTGGTCACTCCTGAATGGGAGAGCAGGGCCCCAAGGAAGCATGCTCCCTCCCTGTCCAACGAAGGGACCACCTATGCATGACCTGCCCACAGGAAAAATGATGCATCTGTGTCCTCGACCCCGACCCTGCCCCTGCCCCTGCTCTGAGTCCCCCCGCTGACCCTGCTGGGGTCACGCACAACTGTGGGCAAAACCTGCCTCGTTTGAACCCTGACTTCCTTTGGCAGCTGCATAATGTCCAGGCACAACTAGAGAAAGAAATAGAATCCCAGGGGTGTCCGAGGCAGGTGTTTGCCCATCTGTTTGCCCCTGATGTTGCCCAGTTGCTATAGGTCACACCAGCCTTCCCTGAGGCGTCTGGGCGGCGTTCTATAGAGCCTTTAACAAACGCAGACAATGCCGTTGGCCTCCGACTGCCTGGCTTTTCTTTTAGTCATAATGTACACAGCTCCCCTTTCTTCTCTCCTTTTTCCTGGTCCCAATGGCATTGTCCAATCCCAGGCCCACGGAGCTCAAGGAGGTAGGCGATGCCACCCACAGCTGCAAACTGCTCTGCTGAGCAAGCTCTCTGGAGCTGGCAGCCTCCTGCCCTACGACTAAGGGCAGGTGTCGCTTCCCCATGCCCCGCTGCCTTTCCCACACCTGCATCCGATAGCCCAAGACCTCAACAAAGGCAAGGCTTCCATGAGCCATTTCTGATCTCAATTCATGTTTCCAGTTCTACTTTTCGAACCTCTGTCCCTCTGAACCTCGCCTCTGGGACAAGAAAAGGACTCAAACCAGCAAGGGAATTCTCAGATGAAGAGAAAACGGTCTGTATGTACTGAAAGTGTGGGAGAGTGGAATGGTTGCTCAAAAGATCAGAAGAAAACAGTAAGTCCAGGGGTGGCAAGTTCAGAAGCCTTCGGGGCCTGGCAGGAAATGTCAATGAAAAAAGCAGGTCTAGCGGACACTAGGGAGTAGTGGGGACTGTGGCAAATGGAGGGCCCAGCCCCCTACAGGGTGCAACCTTGACTCAGCTCTCGCCCTTTGTTGCCAGGCTCTTTTGGGATTGCTAAATCTGATTTTTCTAGAAAAATCTCAATCTAAAATCTAAAGGTAGTAAGTAATTCAAAAACGTTGAACACTTTGCCCTAGAAACAAAACAAAATAAATGAAACTAAACCCTCATCTGGCTCAAACCGTTCAGTCACCAGTTTTGGAGAGAGGCCCAGAGCAGGGAGAGACTCATCTCCAATCACGCAACAAGCAAGGCCAATGCAAGCCAAGGCCACTCCCACTGGGTCCCCTCAGATGCAGGGTCCTGGTGGCGAGCGTCGGGTGCACAGCCTACGGCAGGGCTGTCTGGTAAGAAGAGAATGCAGGACACAGATGGGAGCCACCTGTGTCGTTTTAAATTTTCTAGTAGTCACATTTTTAAAATCATAAAAAGGAACAGGTGAAAATAATCTTAATAATATTTTGTTAAACCAATTCATCTAATACATTATGTCAACATGTAGTAATATCAAAATAATTGTTATTGAGATATTTTACTCTCTGTTTTCATTCTAGTCCCCAAAATCTGGGGTACACTTGACACAGCACATGTCAGTTTGCTCTGGCTACAATCCAGGGGCTCAGAAGCCACCTGTGGCTGGGAGCTGCTGACCTGGACAGCAAGGCCACAGACTCTTGCACTTGGAGGGAAATGGACCCACGAGTCCTGAGGCCAAGCACAGAGAAGGACTTCACCCAGCCCAGCCAGCTGGCAGCCACCACAGTCACCGTCAGCATTCAGGTCCCACAAAGGCTGCCTGGCCCTGGGCATTTGCTTCATTTCTCTGAGCCTCAGTTTCCTCATCTGCTAAGTAAGAATCATGACCATACATATTGTCGCCAACTGACAGGGCTACTGTGCGAGAGAACCTCGTAAGTAGCATGTAATAGGAAGTGCTTTTTAATGGGAGAGTTAATACGATTCAGCAGGAGTTCTGGGGACAATCCACTCAACCCGAATTTGTTGACAATATCTCGCCCTTCATCCCAGCAATTCTACTTCTAGGAATTTAACCCAAGAAAATAATTAAAGATGTTCAAAAATATTTTTGACTGAAGATGTTCACCACAGTACTACTTATAATAACAACAAACACTTTCAGACAAATTAAATATCTAACAATAGGAGTCAGGGACAGAGTTCTGTCCCCACTTCCTGCTCCAAATTCATATGTTGAAACCCTAATCCCCAATGTGACTGTATAAGGAGACAGGGCCTTTAAGGAGGTAACTAAGGTTAAATGAGGTCATAAAGGTGGGGCTCTGATCCAGTGGAATTGGTAAATTATGAAAAAGAGAAAGAGACACCAGAGCTTGCTCTCTGCCCACCAGTGAGAACAGTGAGAAGGTGGCCGTCGGCAAGCCAGGGAGAGAGCCCTCACCAGACGTCAACCTTGCTGCATCTTCATCTTGGGCTTTGAGCCAAGATCTTCTCTGAGAGAGGGGGGGGGAGAGAGAGAGAGAGAGAGG
>VBSM01001118.1:3187257-3203410 GCA_008086735.1 Cheirogaleus medius
AGAGAGAGAGAGAGAGAGAGAGAGAGAGATAGATAGATCCGATGTCTCTTCCTCTTCTTATAAGAGCACTAACCCTACCATGGAGGCCCCATCCTCACGACCTGTCTAAACCCAATCAGCTCTCAAAGGCCTCACCCCAAATGCCATTCCTTTGGAGGTCAGGGCTCCGTCATGCGAACGGGGGTAGGAGAGGAATGAACATCCAGTTCATAACAGAGTCATCATGGGGATTCTTAAACTCTACTGTAGCCTCACACGTTTATCAGGAAAAAAAGAACAGTTTCTAAAGAATAACCTTATGGAGCAGATGAAGTGAAACCCATGACTGGGACAAAACCAGCCAATGTTATCCACAGGCTGCCGCTGGAGCCCTACCCCAGGGCTGAAGGGAGAGCAGGCGGGGCACACACATACCCCTCACTCCCCAGCCCCGAAAGGGGACAGCCCAGTATGGAAATCTCAGGCCTGACACTGGCACTCTGGCAACCTGGGGCAAGTCTCACCTTGCTGGAGCCTGCTGCCCATCTATTTAATGAAGACCAGAGCCCGTGTGTGAATTGAATGGGGTGATGGATGAATGTGGAAGTCTTCGTCCAGCTCTAAGGGACAATTAAAGTTATTTTGGGGAGGAGTCCTCACCTGTCCATTGCCCTCCCCTGCAGGGCACAGCATTAGCACCCACTTCTAGCCCCTCCCTTGCTCCCCTTGAAGCCAGCAGCAGGGCTTCTGGTATTACTAGGACTGGGGTGAAAGGTCACTGCCAAGGATGACACAGGCTGCCCAGTGCCACCTGCAGGACACCACTCACACTGCCGAGGATACCTGGGTCACCAGCCCTGCACATCTCCAGCGGCGCCGGCAGCAAGCCCTGCACGGTCGGGCCTCAGAGGTGTCCTAATGCTGGCTGACGTCGACCCTTTTTGCCTGATGAAGTTGCTGGAATCTGTTTCTATTTCAGTGGTCAACTGAGACAGTTCCATCCAGCGGCCATACATAAATTCATCTTTTAAATATCAGTTGTCATTTTAAGTGGTACTGGGGAGTTTTCTGCTCCTCTTTGAGAGTTTATGTGACGAGAGACCCTTCCATACCAATGCTGATTATCTGTGAGTGCATAGTGCTTTCTCACAGAACAATAACGCCTTGCATCTAGGGCATTCACCCTGTTATCCCATGGATTCTCTCCTTTGAGCCTCACAGTCACCCGAGAGCACAGGAAACAGAGATAGTGACAGACCCGGCACTTCCTGAGGGCCTGTTCTGTGATGCTGTCGTCAGCTACCTCTTCTAGTCCTCAGAGGCAGCTACGTCACTGTCTCTGAAGGAAACCAGAATATGCCTCTGTCTCTGCCATGCTTGCATGGCGGCAGGCCAGTGATTCTCTTACCGCCCCTCCTCCTCCCCTGCCCAAGGACAGAGACGTAAGTGTTGTCCTCGCTGGCACAGTTCTGGGTTCTTATCAGCTCAGAAACTGGCTCTAGCAGGGATAGGGGAATCTGAGAGCAAACTTGCCTTAGTCTTGTCATTATAGGATGTGTGGCAAATCTTTGTTCAAATACTCTTTAAACCACTGCCTTGAGAGAGATGCTTTTGAACTGAGGCCTCTCCCATGTGATGAGTACAGCATGTTTCAATAAACTTCTGCCGGTTTTTCTCTTGTTAATCTGACCTTTGTTTTGAAGAGACTGTCTCGACCAGGCACTTATAAAGCTTAAAAAAGAAATTGTGGTTGTCTTCCCTTTGTCTCCATTTTTTGGATGAGGAGACCGGGGGTCCTAGAGGGGAAGTGTCTAAGATGCAGAGTTGAAATTCAAAATTCAAATCCATACCATGCTACTTCCAGGGCTAGCCCCAGGAAGGGACAGAAGGCAGAGAGCCTCCTCTCCCGGCCACGAGTGAGAGCTTTGCTGTCAGAACTGAGTGGACAATTGGTCTCAGTTTTTATAACCCAAGAAGGATGGCAGGAATGAGTTTTGTTTGTTCTAAATGAAACAAAAAATTCAACATATAAAGCAATCATCCACAATTTTTACCTTTCTAGTGTTTTGAAAGACTGGATAATATCCTTTGCATGCCCCCAAAGAAAATATACCTAGATGGAAATAAAGAGAGAAAAGAAAAATGTGTCAGTGGGAAAATCATCATTATATTTGTAAACCTGAGAAGCTATAAAACTCAAAGAAAAGGTCGGGGAAAATGCTGGGGACATCAGTGACCTCCCATCCCATCTGAGGTGGCAGTACCACTTCCCAGTGGGGACAGCAATCCAAGAGTACTGTGCTGTAAAGCAGGTGAAGGCCTCACAGTTCATCAGAAAACAGTGCTGTGATTGATTGAGGATGCCTGCTGTGGGCAGGGTGTGGGGGTGGTAGCATGCCTGTCATGAAGCCTGTAACTGGTTTATATCACATATGTCAGGTTCATCCAAGAAACATCCACTAAACAGTTACTCTGCACCAGTGGCCAGAAACCAAATGCTGAGTGCTTTAAATAAAGAAGAAAATTGATTTGGGCTGGTCTTTTATTTCCTTCATTGGTTTTGGAGGCTCAAAATTAATGTTGTTGTCAATTCATTGATGGAAATGTCCTTACTGGGCAAGTGTTCTTCTGAAAACATCTCTGAATTACTGCAGTCCTGACCAATGTCTGGTGATATGCCTTATCAAAGCAGGACAGGCACGAAGGGTTTTAGAAAGTCCTTGGAAACCGTTATCTCAGAAGTGTAAGCTTAGGTCTCCTCAGACCTTCCCAGCCCTATTCTGTCTGGGTCCAACAAAAGTCATTTCATCCTGGTATCTGCAGCTTTCACAGTAATTACCACAATTTTAGAATAAATAAATAAATGCTCTATTTTTTAGGATAGAACCGGAAGCACTGTTTTGTTTTTTAAAACTAATTTTCTCATTCTCCAGTCATCTAATGTAGCAAAAGCATGCAGTAGCAAGTGTCCAAAAAGCAAGAATGATGAATTGACTGACCAGCCAATAAAAATGTCTTAAATTAGGAAGATAGAGCTCTCCAACCCACCAAATAAGAGTGATATTTTGAAAATTCACTTCTGTCCAGGTCATTCATCTACCTCAAGCCTTCAGTGGCTCCCCATCACCCTCCAGGTGGAGCCGAGGCTCCTAGGTGGCGGTCAGCCCTGACGTAGCGCTTGCTGCAAGCCCAGCCCTGTGCAAAGTGCTATCCAGACACCGGCACCCTTAATCCTCACAACAGACCCATGAAGTAGGTGCTGTGACTGTCCCCAGGAGGCTCAGGGAAGTTGAGTAATTTCCTGGAGGTCGCACTGCTGGTCAGAGCCAGAGCCAGGCAGTCTGACCAGAGTCCAAGCTCACAAGCCCAACACCAAACCGTGGGTCCAGCTTGCGCCCACCACCCTGGCCTCCTCTGCACCACGGCCACATGTCCCCCTCCCCATCATGCACGAAGGCCACACATCCCACGGACGTGTCTTCCAAGAGCCTCTGACCCTGTGCCGCTCCCTCGTGCACAGCCAGCTGTGGGGCGCTTCCCTCGCGAGGCCACCCCTCCCCCCAAGCTGCCAAAATGCCCTGCTTTGTGCCCCCTTGTCACCCTGGGCCATGTTGGTCAAAGCACTGAGCCTAGTGTTGTCACCATCTGCTTTTGTGCTGACACTGCATATGGCACTCTTGTGCCCCTAATAGCGAGAACAGTGTTTGCCTAGCACTTAAAATGGGCTGGAGGAATAAACGAGTGTGTGAACGAATGAATACAGTTCTTTCTGGCCTCACTAAAGCTTTCCACATTGTCTCTGCTATTGCCATCAGCTCTAACACCACGGGATTTGGCTCCTCTGGAATGAATGGCCAGCTGACTCTCATACTAGGCAGCTCAGGCTGACATAGCAAAGGACCACAGACTGGCAGCTTCAATAACAAAAACCCATCTTCTCAAGGTTCTGGAGGCTGCAAGTCCAAGATCAGATGTCGTCAGGGTTGGTTCTTTCTGAGGTCTCTCTCCTTGGCTTGTAGACAGCCACATCCTTCCCTGTCCTCACATGTTCATCCCTCTGTGAGTGTCTGTGTCCTAACCTCCTCTTCTTATAAGAACACCAGATTGAATCAGTGCCACCCTGATGACCTTATTTAACCTCAATTGCATCTAAAGGGCCCTATCTCCAATACAGTCACATTCTGAGGTACTGAGGACCAGGGTGAAAGCATAAGAATTTGAAGGAGACACAATTCAGCCCATAACAACTTTCAAATGCAAGGCAGCCTCTTCAGATTCGTCCGTCCCCTAGCAGGCCCTCAACCTGTCCCACCATGCTGCCACTGAGCTAACGTGCTTCCGGGCTCATCTGGCATGTCCTCTTGGACAGCTTCACCGTGTGAGAATGTGTTTGACCTCGAGAAACATTCTAAGTCATCTGGAGCCATCTGGTAAGTCAACTGGGTGTACAAACTGAAGATCACTTTGGATAAAAGATGGAGTTTTAAAAATGGCATCATTGGCTTTATGAAGGTGGAAAACTGTGTCTAAAGGGCATTCTCAAACTGGAAACCCAAAAATATTCTGAGCAATGACAGTATCACTAGAACAAGTTCATGATCTTCCAGGGTGACTTGTCAGTAGGAAAATAATCATTGTGTCACAGCCTCAACTTTGAGATAGTCACTTGTCTTCTCTGAGCTCCAACTTTTTCCTTAGAAAAAAATGAGGGCAGACCCTGCCATTTTACAATAAGGATAAAGCTAGAGGACATTATGCTAAGTGAAATAAGCCAGACACAGAAAGAAAAATATTGAGTGATCACACTTATATGTGGAATCCAAAAAAATTTTTTTAAATCAAATGCATAGAAAGAAAGAGTAGAATGGTGGCTGGAGGAGATGAAATGGGAAGATGCTGGTCAAAGCACGCACAGCTGCAGGTACCAGGATAGACTGTTAGCAAGCTAGTCCACAGCATGAGACTGCAGCTACCAATGTATTATACACAGGAAGTTTGGTAAGAGAGTAGATTCTAGGGGCTCTTACCACAAAAAACCAACAAACAAACAAAAATTAACGGTAACTGCTATGTGATATGATGACAGGTATGTGAATTTGCTTGGCTGTAGCAGTCACTTCACTGTGTATAGGACATCAGAACACCATGTTGTCAGCCTCAATCCATGCAATACAAAAGAAGAAAATGAGAATGACAATCCGACACCTGTTCTTGCGGAGCCGTCAGAAGGATTACATGAAGAGATAAGTGAAAAGTGCTTTGTATGCTCCAACATGCCACAGAAATACTAGTTATCCCTTTTGTCATTAGAGCAATGAGCATCCCCTCCTAGCTCCGACAGCTACTACCAGGGATTCCTGCCAAGGATGGATGCTACATTGGAGGCCCATCCAGGATTCTTTTTAACCATGAGATTTTTCTGACTCTAAGCTATACTTTTAAATTCTAGTTATCAAATCTTTACTTCTTATTTCACAAATCCACACCAAGTTCACCATTGCTGGGGGAAACATCCTTATACATTTCTAAAAGATTTTAATCCACAAGTGGGCAAACAAAGTCTTTCCATGACCCTGCAATGGCACAAAGTTTCTTTTGGGGGGTGATAAAAATGTTCTAAAACTGATTGTGGCAATAATTGGGCAACTCTATGAACAGTCTAACCACTGAACTGTATATTTTAAATGGGTAAATCACATGGCATGGGAATTCTATCTCAGTAAAGCTGTTATACACCAAGAAAAAGAAATTCCTCCAATCCTTCTCCGGTAGACTCGGGCATGGCAGAATTTCCAAGCCAGAGTCTTTATCATTTTATGTTCTACCTCCCAACATCCCCACAGAGATGGCCGAGGGGACACAGAGTCCCATTCTGCAGTGGAGGAGGAGGGAGAGCTGGGCCGCAGAGACGGACTCCAGTTCCCCTGGGGCTCGCTGGGCAGTCTGCAGCTGCTCGTGCCCCACTGCTTGCTGGATGTCTCGGCGGTACGGGTTTTATATGCCCTGGGAGCCACTTAACCACTTCGGGACCAGCGTCGACTATAGCTGACAGCCACAGATGAAGGCGCACAGCGACTTTAGCCAACAGCCGTGATATGACTTTTCTGATTTTTCATTTATCAAAATAAAATTGTGAACATTTAAAAATAACGTAATGAAAACATATACGTATATGTTACCTATTCTGATTTACATTACAAGTAAAGCTGCCTGCAAAGTAAAACAAGCTTTCAGTGCTTTAAAGCTTTCCTCATCACACAAGAGCAAAACGGATGCGTCGTCAATGCACAGCACACGCTACCGTGCGGACTGTGAGCGCCGGCTGTGGGCGAGGGTTCACGGCCGGTGAGCGCCGTACCGAAGTGGTTAACAGGAACCAAGACAGCGCAAATAGACAACAGTAGTTTACCTGCAGCAGAGTATGCACCGTGTGTGTGACAGGGAAGACTCCTTCAGTGGCTGATAAACATTTCGAAAATCCAACAAAGTATCCAACCTTAAGGCCTCCCAGGATGATGGTAATGACGGCAAACAATGTGATACTACCTAAATTTGGGGGGTGGGGAGGTAGAAACACATGTTAATATGCACTGATGTTATTTCAAAATAAATTATATTATTATTTTTTTAAAGATTTAAAAATGTTTATTAAGCCATTTATATTGCCTTTTGTGTTAACTGTCTCATCTTTTCTTATTTTTTTTAATTTCAGAGTATTATGGGGATACAAATGCTTTGGTTACATAAATTGCCTTTGCACCGCCCAATGAGCATGCCCATCCCCCAGACAGCATTCACCACACTTGTTAAGTGTGGATTTTCCCATCCCGTCCTCCCCCTCCCACCTGCCCTACACCCTATGAATGCTACTTCCCATTTGTGCACATTAGTATTGATCATTTAGTACCAATTTAATGGTAAGTACATGTGGTATTTGTTTTTCCATTCTTGTGATGCTTCACTTAGAAGAATGGGCTCTAGCTCCATCCAGGATAATATAAGAGGTAGTTCATTTTTTTATGGCTGAGTAGTAGTAGTACTCCATGGTATACATATACCACATTTTGTTAATTCACTCATGTATTGATGGCCACTTGGGTTGTTTCCACATCTTTGCAATTGTGAATTGTGCTGTTGTAAACATTCAAGTGCAGATGTGTTTTTTATAGAATGTCTTTTTTTCTTTTGGGTAGATGCCCAGGTGTGGGATTGCTAGATCAAATGATAGTTCTAGTTTTAGTTCTTTGAGGTATCTCCATACTATTTTCCACAGAGGTTGTATTAGTTTGCAGTCCCACCAATAGTGTATAAATGTTCCTATAAATTATATTATTTTTTAAACCTTCATATATACGGTCAAATGATTTTTGACAAGGGTGTCAAGACCATTCAATGGGAAAAGGGCAGTCTTTTCAACAAATGGTATAAGGAAAACTGGATATCCACATGCAAAAGAATGAAGTTGGACCCTTACATTACACCACATACAAAAATTAACTCAAAATGGATCAAAGACCAAATATAAAAGCTAAAAGCATAAAGCTCTTAGAAGAAAACATAGGGGTAAAGCTTCATGGCATTGGATTTGGCAATGATTTCTTGGCCATGACACCAAAAATGTGAGCAACAAAAGTTAAAATAAATAAATTGAACTGCATCAAAATGAAAAAATTTTGTGCATCTCAGAATACTACCCAGAGAGTGAAAAGACAATCTATATAATGGGAGAAGACATTTTCAAATTATATATCTGATAAGTCATTAATATCCACAATAGAACTCCTACTAGTCAACAACAAAAAAAACTAATTAAAAAATGGGCAAATGACTTGAATAAACTTTTCTCCAAAGAAGATATAAAATGGTCAACAAGTACATGAGAAGATGTTCATCACTAATCATTAGGGAAATGCAAATCAGAACTATGAGATATTGCCTCATACTCATTAGGATGGCTAATATCAAAAAAACAAAAAGAAAAAAACAGAAAATAACAAGTGTTGGTGAACACATAGAGAAATTGGAACCCTTGTGCACTGTCAGTGGGAATGTAAAATGGTACAGCCACTATCAAAAAAATATGGAGAGGCCCCCATAATTAAAAATATTATTATTACATGATCCAGCAATTCCACTTCTGGGCATATACCTGAAAAAATTGAAAGCAGGAACATGGAGGAATATTTGCTTCCCACGTTCATGGCAGCACTATTACCAACAGCTAAATGGGGGACCCGACATCCACCAACAGACGAATGAACAAAATGTGGTGTGGACATACAATCGAATATTATTCTTTTTTTTTTTTTTTTTTTTTGAGACAGAGTCTCACTCTGTTGCCTGGGCTAGAGCGCCGTGGCATCTGCCTAGCTCACAGCAACCTCAAACTCCTGGGCTCAAGCCGTCCTTCTGCCTCAGCCTCCCGAGTAGCTGGGACTACAGGCATGCGCCACCACGACCAGCTAATTTTTTCTATGTATTTTTAGTTGTCCAGCTAATTTCTTTCTATTTTTAGTATAGACGGGGTCTTGCTCTTATTCAGGCTGGTCTCAAACTTCTGACCTCGAGAGATCCTCCCACCTCGGCCTCCCAGAGTGCTAGGATTACAGGCATGAACCACCGCGCCTTGCCCCATTTATTTTTTTTTTTTGTATTTGCAGCAGTAGCTGACTCAGTCATAATCAAATATTATTCAGCCTTAAAAAGGAAAGAAATTCTGACACATGATACAACATGGATGCACCATGAGAACATGATGCTGAGTGAAATAAACCAATCACAAAAGGACAATACCATAGGATTTCACTTATATGAAGTATCTTAAGATAGAGACAGAAAGTGGACTGGTGGATGCCAGTGGTTGGGGGAGGCGGGTGGGTAGTTAGTATTTAATGGGCACTGAGTTTCAATTTTGCAAGATGAAAATTTTCTGGAGATTGGTTGCACAATAACGTATATGTACTTAACTCTACTGAGCTGTACATTTAAAAATGGGTAAGTTGGTAAATTTTATGTTATATATATTTTACCACAATTAAAAATATATTAATAAGATAAATTCTACTATTGAGCTGATTAGCTGAAACTAGAAGACAGGCATTGTGTCCTGTTCATCACTGTAGCTACCCCATGCATATCCCAGAGTTTGACAAATGATATACATTCTATAAAGTTTGGTTGAATCAACAGAAGGCATCTAGAAATTTTTCTAAAAAGGATCAATCAAAGAGTGTTACTATTCTGCTAAGAAATCTCAGCTCTCTAACCCTAAAACCCTGCTCTCTAAAGAATAAGGGTGCAGAGGGTGCAAGTTATACAGGTATACAGGAACTCTCTGTACTACCTTTGCAATTTTTCTGTAAATCTAAAACTTTTCTAAAATAGAAAGTTTGTTTTTTAAAAATCAGGGGTAGGGGGTCTGTAGCAGTAGCCTAGAAAGGGCCTGTGCAAGGCAAGTGAAAAAAGGAGGCAATCTTCGATGGTATAATGAGCATCATTTTGACCAAAAAATAAGAACAAACCAACAAAAAAAGTGCATAAAAAAAGACTCTAAAGGAATATACAAAATACACTAAAAAGACTCTTGGTGACAAATGAAGGAATCAGTGAGAAAAACACAGTGACCGTGGGGTCCTGATCTATGTCAAAGTTCTCATCCCTCTCCCAGACCAACACGGACCACTGTCTACACATTCTCTTTCATGAACAGGAGGAAACGGGAGCCCGTGTGATGCCTGTCAAGGTCCTGAGCAGAGAGGCGAGGATGAGCCGTGACAGCGAGTTACAGCATTACAGCCTCAGCCTGAGAAGCCTCCATTGAAAAGTAATGCAATCACCTGGCCCGTTTCCATCACTCGAAGTCTTATAGAAACAACTCTAAGTCACATTTTTTTAAGCCCTGGAAAACCCCCAGTGAAATCAGAAACTTTGTAAGAGTGGAGATTCGATCCCAGTGCTTTGAAATGGTTTCACTAATGCATGGTTGGTTTTGATTACAAAAAGAAATAGCAAGATGAGGTGAGGCAGCCTGGTTGAGTGGCAAGAGCGCAGGCCTGGAGCCCTGGGGACCAGGGCACTAGTCCTAGCTGTGCTCAGTCCTAGCTGTGCCCAGGAATGTGTGAGCTCCTACAAGTCATTTCCCTGCTCCTGGCCTCAGTAATCCCGTGCAGAAGATAAGGATAGTCTAAAGCAGTGGTTCTCAAACTCGAGCATGCATCAGACTCACTTGGAGAGCTGTGAAAACACAGACTGCTTACATAATGAATGCGGTGCGCACCGCCTGGAGGATGGGGGGGGAGGGGTGGCAAGGGCAATATATGTCACCTTAACAACCTTTGTACCCCCATAATATGATGAAATAAAAAAAACACACACACACAAATTGCTGGGCTCCACCCCCAGAGCTTCCAAATCAATGGGTCTGGGTGCAGCCTCCAAATCTGCATCTTTAACAAGTTTCCAGGTGAGGCTGATGCGGTTGGTCTGGGGTCCCTACTTCGAGAACCACTAGTCTAGATCTCTGTGATTGACATTTCAAGCATTCTGTAATAAATACTTCATATATTTTCTCACATTCTCGAAGTCTTTCCTTCCTTCATTTATCCATCTATCCAAGGCTTCATTCACCCAGTTATTTATACAACAAATATTATGGGTACTCCTATTATACATAAAGCATTGTGCCAGGGGCTCAAAGATAAAGAAACAAGATTGCCAGAGAAACAAAAATATGCAAGTATAATATTGCGTAAATTGGGGTGTGCACAAAACATTAGAGGGATGAGGTGGCACCAGACCAGACTTCTTCTATGCAGCATTGGAAACCACAGTACAGTGGAAGAGTCTACTGCAAGGAAAGGGCTGCAGCTCAAACACCTTATTCCCAGCTAGGATGCCACCCACTCATCCAGGCAAAAGGCAGAAAGACATTTGAAAATATGCAAAATGTAATTCACTCAACAACTATTTGTTGAGCACCAACTATGGGCCAGCCACTGTCCCAAGCACTGGGGATATAAAGATCAATAAAAGAGAGTATCTGCCCTTGGGGAGTTTAACATTCTGGTAGGGGAGACAAAAAATAAACAAAAAAATAATAAACATATAAAGAATGTCAGGAAGTGCTAAGTGCATGAAGAAAAGTAAAGCAGGGCGGGAGATTGAGGTTGAAGGTGAATGATCAGGAAAGGAGGGAACCGTGGAACAGAGACCTGAGGGTGAGAGAAAAATATCATCCACATAAGTTGTCTGACAAAGGGTTTTAACCAAACAACCATCGAACTAGAAGAGAGACCTCAAAATGAAGGGAAGAAGAAATAATAGTGAGTAAATAATTTTGCAAAAGACTGGAGGATGTGTGGAGCTATAAGGGACGGATGAATGGATGGATGGATGGATGAGTGGGTGGATGGATGGGTGGATAGATGGATGGATGGATGGGTGGATGAGTGGGTGAATGGATGGATGGATGGGTGGATGAGTGGGTGGATGGATGGATGGGTGGGTGGATGGATGGGTGGATGGATGGGTGGATGGATGGATGGGTGGGTGGATGGGTGGATGGATGGATGAGTGGGTGGATGGGTGGGTGGTTGGATAGATGGATGGGTGGATGGATGGATGGGTAGGTGGATGGGTGGGTGGTTGGTGGATGGGTGGGTAGATGGGTGGGGGATGGATGGGCAGTTGGGTGGGTGGGGGGATGGGGAGATGGGTGGGGAGATGAGTGGGTGTATGGGTGTATGGATGGGTGGATAGATAGGTAGGTGGATGGATAGATGGATGGGTGAATGGGTGGGTAGACAGTCAAGTAGATAGATAATTAGATTAATAGGAAAGAAAAAAAGATGACAAATGAAATCCAAATGGAAGAAGATAAACTGCCTAGGAATGTACAATTTACATGCTCTATAAAGACTTGTCATACATAATAAACATTTTAAGGGGGAATTCTACTAAATATGAAACTATCTCTACAAAACCTATAAATTGGAGAAGGACTGGGTGGGGAGCAGAGAAGAAAAATCTTTCAAAGTCCTCATGATAAAGAGATGGGGGAAGACAGGAGAGGAAAAAGGGGAAGTGGGAGCAACAGAGTTTCTTGGAGCGAGACACATGTGTCTTGCTGTGGGACACATTTGGTATTTTGGTTTCAGATAAGAATGGAATAATATGCATCCGATTATGAGAGCGAGGGAAGGGAAGATGGTCATTAATGAAATAGAAAATGAAATAGAAAAGGACATTAAATTTTCCAAATGTTCAAAAAAGGCAAATATGCATCAGAGGAAAATGAAGGGGTAGTAATTTAAAGTATATCATTATAATTATTATAAAAATGGAAACAAAATCAAGTATATAAATCATTACAGTAAATTAGGATGATCTAAATCCTCCCATTAACTAGTAAGAAGGATGGGATGATTGAATTAAAAATAAAACCTACCTATATGCTCTTTACACAAATCACACTTTTAACTAAGTAATAAAGGTTGAAAATAAAGGAGGTGGACAAAAAGGAGAAAATAGAAATAGTAATATCAGACCATATGGAATTTAAAGATAATGTAATGACATTAACATTCCACCTTTAACATTACATATAATAAAAGACATAATATATGAGGAAGATATAACAGTCACACATGTGCCAGAATAAAATAGTTTTTTCTTTATGTATTTAACTGCTAGTCTTTAAAAAATAGAATGCAAAGCTTCAGAACTAGACAGATCAAGTAGACAAAATGTAAGTAAAGACATAGAAGAATTGAATCACACAATCAACCAATTTGCTAAAACTTTGCATGCCTGGAAAAAAAAGAGTATCAATTTTGGATGTCCATGGAACATTGACAAATATCATGCTCTAAAAGCAGTAGAACATAGAATACCAGTGGAGGCCAGCTGCCTAGCTTTGAATCCTATCTTCTACCACTTACTAGTTGATGACCTTGAACAATAACTTAAGTGACCTGTGCTTCCGTCTCTTTGTTGTAAAATGTGAATAATAACACTGCCTATCTCATATGGTCGTTCAGGAGATTAAATGAGTTATTACATAGAAATCACCTACAACAGTATCCCACAACTAGAAAGTTCTATAAGTGGGATGTGATTATCATCATCATCTTATCACTCAACCACAAAGAAAAACGTAATGAATTAGAACCAATTAGAAAGTATCCTGGCCACATTACTTGAGAATAATCCAAAACCTGCCTAGGGTGCTCATCCAGTGCTGGCAGAGGGCCCTCTCCCCTATGTAGGCACTCAGGTCCCTCCTAGGAATCTAGAATCTTGAGCCATAGGTTCTCGGAGGTGAAAGTTTTCACAGAGTTAGTCTACATCTCCAACCCAAGCAAAGATGCTTCCCAGTGCATCATGACTGGCGGCCATCTGGCCCCCACCTGGACATGCCTAGGGCTGGGATGCTTAGTATCTCGCAAAGTGTGCCCTTCCATCACCAGCTGATGCTTACACTCAAATAGTCTTCCTTATGTTGAACAGCAACTGACCTCCCAGAATTATCAGCCTCTTCCCTGGAGCTTCATTCACTCACTCATTCATCCACCTATCCATTCATTCATCCATCCATCCATCCATTCAATTATTCAGCAGATACTGATTGGCACTTACTGCCTGTTAGGCACAGGATACCATGGTAAGCACAGTCACACCAGAGCTCATTAGCCCAATAAACAGTACCTGAATAATACAATCTCCAGCTTGATTAGCCCTGGAAAGAAAATGAACAGGGTTCTACCAGAACATACACCCTGGAGGCTGCCCCTGGTCTCAAAGTATCAGGAAAGGTTTCCCAGAAGTGACTCTTGCTTGCTGAATGCCAAAGGATGGCCCGGAGCTGACGGGTGCAAGGCAGCAGCAGCGCCTTCTACCCTGTGACCTCTGCGTCCTTCCCTCTCCTGGACAGACATCTTTTCACTCCCCCTGCAGCCACAAGGCCGGGTGTGGTGGCTCACACCTGTAATCCTAGCACTCTGGGAGGCTGAGGTGGGAATATGGCTTGAGGCCAGGAGTTCGAGACCTCCTGCGGCCAGTCTCTCATACGGACCCATGAGATCTTCAGGAAAGACCAGGCACTCCGCATGCAGTCTGACTTCCTTCCGATGAATCCCAAACCTGCATCTGCTTTTTTGGCAGCCACATTCTCTTTTTGATGCTGAAATCCTGACATTATGTTTATGTTTCCATTAGACCAGAAATATCATCCAAAAAACATATGCAAGAAAATGCATGCAGTTAAGCAATACTCTCTCTTAGTGATTCCAGGATGGGTATTGGAGATCACCACTCCCTTTCCTGAGAGAATTGCCCTCTGCATGTTGATCTAAGACTCTGTCACCAGCACCAGGGCAGAGCAAAGTTCCTCAATCAAACCTGTCTTTCCAGCTGTGCATCCAGGGGAAACCTCAATGCTGCTGGGGCTGAAGGCACTTCCCCTTGGCACCCCCATCTCCTGACATTCCTAATTAGACTTTTGCTTCTTTGATGAACCCACAGCTCCTCTGCAGGAATGGCCAGGGCTTTGCAAACTGCTTTCTCTCAGCATCTCCCAGCTCCTCTCCCAGAGGTGGCTGGGATTCTTATCTTACTGATGAGGAAACTGGGACTCAGAAAGGTGCAGGTGCTAGAGCTGAGATCTCCAGCCACGGCTTCCACAGCCAATACTCTTCCCATGGCCCACACACCTCTTTCAAATGGTTCTATTATTATGAGACAACTCACCCAGTGTCTAAATGGCCACCATTTACCAAACACCTACTACGTGATGTGTTCTCTCCATCTTGCCTCATTATGTCCTCTCTATTTGGTGTCCAAAAAACATCTCAAATGTAACTTGTCCACAAGAGAACCTTGCTTCTGCATCCCCACTCTGCTCCTCCCTCTGGCTCCCCAATCTTGGGAAATGGCATAACCATAACCGTTCACCCGTGGACTCAGGCTCCCATCCTGGAAGGAGGGAGAGAGAAAAGAACGAAGAACAGGGGACAGAGGATGGAAGAAAAGGAAAAAGAATACTATAACTGTGGCCTAAAAAGAAAATAAAGAGTGTGTCAATAAGAACAGGGCAGAGTGAGGGACAGAGGGGTGTGGTCAGAACCACGAAGCGTGGGGAAGAGGGTAGAGAGTAGGGAAAGGAAGGGTGGGGTGAGGCCTGACCCCAGTCCTGGAAAGCAGGAGGGCAGGTGGGAGGGTGGAAAAGACATTCCAGGAGGAGGGAACAGAATATGCAAAGGCAAGGAAGCATGAAATACTGTGGCCCGAACTGAAGGTCTTTGAGAAGGACTGGGGCACAGGATAAGAGGAAGGAAGTGATGAAACGAAATAATCCATCTGGGGCCAGATCTTAGAACACCTTGGGTGCCAAGAAAAGGGAACGTGGCCCCCAAGGTGGGTCAGTGGAAGCGCTGCATGGCTTCAAGCCAGGGACAGACTGAAGAATCCGTGTCGCTGACGCTCTGCTGATGCGAGATGAGGCAAGAGCCTGGAGGCAGAGAGGGGCTGCTGTGAGGCCCAGGCTTGAGAAGGACGAGAGAAGAAAGACAAAGCAGAGAAGGCAGACAGGGCGCAGTGGCGGCTGAACAGCCGCCAGACTCACCGCGCAGCCAGCGCGCGCCCGCGTGCGTGTCCTTGAGGCGGATGAGGCGGCGGTGCGCGTGGCTGCGGCGCACGTACCACAGCATCCAGAGCAGCTGCAGCAGCATGAGCGCGCTCAGGAGGCTCAGCAGGTCGCTCTTGCCCACGCCCGACGCGTGCACGGCCCAGGCCAGCAGCAGCAGCAGCCCCGCCACGAACACGTTCAGCCCGTACTGGCTGCTGAGCGCCTCGGCCAGCTTCTGCGGGAAGGGGGCTCGGACGGCGCCCGGGCGAGGGGCCAGCGACCCTGGGGGCCGCGGGGACTCCGCGGATTGCGGGGACCCTGGAGCCGCGAGCTGGGGCCGCGAGCAGGCCACAGGCCCCGACGAGCCCGCGTCCGAGGCGCTTGCAGCTGCCCTGGGCAAGGCGGGCTCCCCCAAGCCCTCGGGCATCTTGCCGACACCAAGTCCTGTTCGGGGGTGGCTGCCGCCGGCCCTGCTTGCTACCTCTGCCTCCTGTCCTTGCCCCAACGCCCTCTGCCAACCGGCCCCCACCCCTACTCACCCCACCTCCCGGC
>VBSM01001118.1:3206962-3219191 GCA_008086735.1 Cheirogaleus medius
TGCATATTCTTCAAATGATTCACATATGTCATCCTGCTCATCAATGACCTTTGCCAACTCGGGAAAATGTTCATCCAATATTTCCTTTTGAAGAAGTGTTTTGAAAAAAGATAGCTTTTTTCAAAATGCTTGGATTTTTTGCCACATATCATCTATATATACCCTTAGTTTTACCTTGCAAAGAAATATTCAAGTCATTTTGATTTGACATATCACACAAAAGTGTTGCATTTCTATAGAAATCTTCTTTTAATAATTTGCATTGCTGATTCTGTTTTTCATAAAATTTAACTGTTTGTTCTCACAGAGATAAAATTTTAGCTAACACCTGTCCCTGCGATAGCCAACGCACTTTAGATTGATACGGCAAATCAACACTGAATACCTCATCATTCAACTTTAGCATATCATGAAACTGACGATGCTGTGTTGTATTTGCACAAATATAGTTAACAATACTTATAACTTGTTGCAAAGTATCACTTAAAAGAGTAGGTTTAGCACAGAGATTTTGCTGATTCAAGATACAATAAAAAGAAATGAGAGCATCTGGATCTGTTAATATATTTCTTATCTGTGCAATAAACCCTTCATGTTTTCCTGTCATGGAAGGTGCACCGTCTGTACATACACTCACTAAATTTACCAAATTCAGTCCAACTTCACAACATTTCTCTTGAAAGTTGTTGACTATATCTATTCCTTGCGTTCTGCTTGCAAGAGTGCCCAAAGCAAGTAACTCTTTGTAGCAAAGAAAATCTTCTGTTATGACCTGAATGAAGTATAAAACCTGTGCTGATTCAGTGGTATCAGTTGATTGAATAATATATATTTCCCCCTTTTTTTAAAGCCAGTCAAATTTTATATATATATATTTCCCTTTTGAAGTATTGCATGAAGCTGTCCTGTTAAGTCGAAGGTTAATTCATGTTGCCAATCAGTTATGGCTCTCCATGTAAGAGGCAGTTGTTGGCACTTTGAAACATTATCGGCGTCTAAGCAACCTACAACTTCAACAACTCCTTCTTTCACAATTTCTACATCACCGAAAGGCTTCCCTTTTCCCCCGAGTATACAAGCTACTTTATAAGTTGCTTCAGTGGCATTATTTCCAGGTCTTATAGCAATAAGAATTGAAAGAATTGTCTTTGCTTTTGCTTTTGATCTTTTAATTTCTGCAATACAACCTTTCACTCCTCTCCCTCTAATTTAAAATATTTGTGGTCTTTCTGAGTGTTAAAACACTGATGCGCATTGAGGTTCTTTAATGTTGATATTGCACTATCACAGAGCAAGCAAATCATCTTGTCTTTAGCAGAAACAAGATAATATTGCAATTCCCAATCCTTATTTTAAAAATCTGTTTTCTTCCTTCAGCATTCTCTTGGTCTTCTTTGACATGATAGGTTGTTAAGCAGGCAGAATTAAAAAATATTGTTGAGCCATGTAACTATTCACAAATTCCACTGCAAACAGAAACACAGCGCACCACTGTCAAAAGCTGGTAGCAGACTGGCATACTCGGCCCCCATAAACTCTCGCCAACCAGCCTCGTGCAGTGGTGGCGCCAGCCAGGCGGGGAAGTTAGAACTAAACCATGAGCGCAGCAGCCGTCAATCTAGCCCTCATGGCTTACTAAGGTTTTAATTGTGCCGGTCAACCTGGGAGGATTATTTCATTGAAACTTATTTTACTTGTTGGTACTTTAAATACATTAATTTTAAAAATAAAAATACAAACAGAAATTTATTAATAAAAATAAAAGGATTTATTCTATAAAATTTGGATTCAGTCAAGAGGTCACACTTATGGACCTAGAAGCAGGTTCCCCAACCCTGGACTAAAGTCTGTCCCTTTTATTCTATACTGAAGACAATGCTAAACTCACTGCTTTCTGCCTTCTGCTGATAAGATTTTTTTTCAAAGGCCTGAGCCACACAGCACCCCCAATTTCTTATGACGGCCCCTGCTCAGTGGTGGGCAGATGCGAGGAGTCCGAGATTTCACTCTGCCCACTGTCTTCCCCTCTTTCAGAGCCGTGACCTGCCACGTCGCCCTTAGAACTGATCCCCTGACTCAGTGCAAGGGACTGGAGATGCCCTGGCCAGGCAGCTGCTTTCCAGTGGCAATTCAGTGCTACACAGATGATGGTGAGACACACTTTCACGAGACATGGGCTCCCCAAGTCCAGTGAGGGTGATGGGACTTCAGAGGCCAGAAGCCAGTGGTCACACTGGACCACAGGGCTAACACAGGCACCTTACCCTGGTGGGCAGCAGGACCCACGTGACAATTAGGACATTTTGCCCTCAATCACCTTTGGCGGTGGCTGTGTCATCCCAGTATTTTTAAGAATAAAAGAGTTTGACAGTGTCTTAGTTTCTTAGGATGGGTGTAACAAAGTAGCACAAGCTGGGTGGCTTAAAACAATGGAAATTTACTCTCTCTCATTTTTTTTAGAAGCCAGAAGTCTGAAATGGAGGTGTCAGCAGGGCCACACCCTGTCCGAAGGCTCTGGGGGAGGGTCCCACCTGCCTCTTCTCGCTTCTGGCGGCTGCCGGCAGCCACTGGCTCTCCTTCGCTTGTGGCTGCGTCACTCCAGTCTGTGTCCCTGTCGTCACACGGCCTTCTCTGTGTCTGTGTCTTTTTCCTCTTCTTATAAAGACACCAGTCATACTAGATTAAGAGCCCACCCTACTCCAGTAAGAACTCGTCTTACTGTGTATCTTAATTACATCTACAAATTCTATTTTTAAATAAGATGACATCCAGAGGTACCAGGGGTGAGGACTTCAGCATATCTTCTGGTGAGATAAAATTCAACCCATAACAGGCAACCTATTCATTGCAGTATTATTCACAATAGTCAAGATATGGAATCAAACTTCGTGCCCATCAGTAGGTGAATGGATAAGGAAAATGTGGTGTATAGACACAACAGAATATCGCTCAGCCTTAAAAAAGAAGGCGATCCTGTCATTTGCAACAACATGGATGAACCTGGAAGACATCATGTTAGTTGAAATAAGCCAGGCACAGAAAGACAAATGCCACATGATCTCATTTATCTGTGGAATCTAAAACGTTGAGCTCACACAAGTAAATAGTAGCATGGTGGTTACCAGGGGCTAGGAGAAGGGGGTATTGGGGATTAGGAGATATTGCTCAAAGGGCACAACATTTCAATTGGACAAGAAGAATAAGTTCAAGAGGTCTACTGTACAACAGGGTGACTGCGGTTAATGACAATATATGGTGTTCTTTTTTGGTTTTTTGTTTTCTTTTTTGAGACAGCATTTTCCTCTGTTGCCCAGGCTGGAGTGCAGTGGCCTGATCCTAGCTCACAGCAGCCTCAAACTCCTGGGCTCAGATGATCCTCCTGCCTCAGCCTCCTGAGTAGCTGGGCCCACGGGCATGCACCCCACATCCAGCTAACTTTTGTATTTTTTGTAGAGACAGGAGTCTTGCTATGTTGCCCAGGCTGGTCTCAAACTCCAGCCTCAAGCAATCCTCTTGCCTTGGCCTCCCAAAGTGCTGAGATTACAGGTGTGAGCTACCATACATATGGTCTCTCTCTCTCTCTCTTTTTTTTTTACCTAGGCGTTACCAACCAAGAAGTATATGGTATTATTGACAATTGCTAAATGAGTAGATTTTAAGAGTTTTCACCACAAAAAAAATAAGTACATGAAATAGTGCATATGTTAATTAGCTCAATTAAGCCATTTCACAATGTATGAGGAGACTTCAAAATGTTCAAGGAAAAATGGAATTAAAAGATAAAAATAAAAAATATAAACTTTGTTTCTGAACATAAGCTCCATCAAGTTCAAGACACTATTGTAAGCAATGACACCAGCCATTTAGTCCACCCATAAAGAGCTGAGAGTCCTAGGAATTTAGCCAGGTCAATTCAGTCCTTTTTACATTATTAATTGAAGAAAAGTGGGTACCTTTTTTAGATTTTTTAAGATTAGGAAACAGAAAGCCGTCAGAAGGAGCCAAACCAGGACTATAAGGGAGATGCTTGATTACTCCCCACTGCGGCTCTCACACCCCTGCCCTTGTTTGGCGAGAGGAGCGTTGTGGTGGTGGAGGAAGCTCTGGTGAAGCTTTCCCAGGTGTTTTTCTGCTAAAGTTTCGACTAATTTTCTCAAAGCAGTCTCATAATAAGCAGATGTTATCATTCTTTAGCCCCCCCAAAGCCAACAAGAAAAATGCCTTGAGCATCCCCAAAACTGTTGCTGTGACCTTTGCTCTTGACTGGTCCACTCGAGCTTTGGCTGGACCAAGCCCAACCCTTGGTAGCCACTGCTTTGACTGTGGCTTTTCCTCAGGATGGTACTGGAAAAGCCGGGTTATGTCTCCTACTACAGTTCTTCAAAGAAACGCCTCAGAATCTGGATTCCACTTGTTTAAAATTTCCACTGTGGCTGGGCACAGCGGCTCACACTGGTAATACCAGCACTTTGGGAGGCAGAGGCAGGAAGATCACTTCTGCCCAGGAGACCAGCCTGGGCAACATAGTGAGACCCTCATCTCTACAAAATATTTTTAAAATTTAGCTGGGCATAGTGCTGCGCACCTGTAGTCCCAGCTACTCGGGAGGCAGAAGGATCACTTGAGCCCAAGAGTTGGAGGCTTCAGTGAGCTATGATGATGCCACTGCACTCCAGTCTGAGCCATGGAGGAAGACTCTTGTCTTTAAAAAAAAATTAAAAATAGAAATGATAAATAAAATACAATTTCCATTGAAAGCTCTGCAGCTGATCTTGGAGCAACAGTTTAGGCAGCCATCGAGTGGAAAGTTTGCTCAACTTTAATTTTTCAGTAAGAATTATGTAAACTGAACCAATTGAGATGTCTGTGGTTTTTGCTATTGTTTCTGCTGTTAATCATCAGTCCTCTGAATCAGGCCACGATCAAGATTTATTTTTCCTTGCAGATTGATGCAGATGATCTGCTGCAGTGGGCTTCATCTTCAACATTGTCTCATCCTTTCTTGAAAGGAGTTCTCCATTTGTAAACTGCTGATTTTGAGGGGGCATTTTCCCCATAAACTTTTTTTTTTTGAAACAGAGTCTCACTCTTTGCCAAGGGTAGAGTGCCATCGTGTCAGCCTAGCTCACAGCAACCTCAAACTCCTGGGCTCAAGCAATCCTCTGGCCTCAGCCTCCCAAGTAGCTGGGACTACAGGCATGCACCACCATGCCCGGCTAATTTTTTCTATATATTTTTAGTTGGCCAATTAATTTCTTTCTATTTATAGTAGAGACGGGGTCTCACTCTTGCTCAGGCTGGTTTCAAACTCCTGACTTTGAGTGATCCTCCCGCCTCGGCCTCCCAGAGTGCTAGGATTACAGGCGTGAGCCACTACGCCCGGCCTTCCCCATAAACTTTTCATGATCATCAGTGATTTCACCATTCTTCCAACCAAACTTCACCATAAATTGGTGTTTGTTCTTGCCTCAATTTTAGCAGAATGCATGTTGCTCTGATAGGGGCTCTATTCAAACTGCTGTCTTATCCTTCCTGGTGCCTCACACTAGATCCGGTTCAGACATGTTATAACAAGTTAGTATTACATGAGTTTATTTTGGTGCAAAAAATCCATGTATAGGTTTTTCATGATATGCATTTTTCATGAATTTTTTAAAGACCCCGCATACAAAGTATCTCTTTCTTTTGAAATAATGTTATATTTATAGAAGAGTTGCGAAGATAGTATAGAGCATTCCTGTCACCCCTTCACCCAGCTCCCGCTAACATCTTACGCACCGTGATACATTTGTCAAAACTAAGAAATTAACATTGATAGAATACTATTAACTAAACTATAGACTTTATTCACATTTAGCCACTTTTTCCAGTAATGTCAATTTTTCTACATAGACCTTTTAGAAAACACTAGACATGGGCTCTGAGTTGATTCCATGGTCACTTCTTTTACTGGAAAATAAATCCCTTGATCAGAAGCAATGCTGTGCAGAATACCAGGGCAGTGACAGGGTGCTCCACAAACATACAGATGGGGAAGCTAGCAGGACCACTATAGGAAGGGAAGGAAAATACAACCTCAGAATTTGTGTTTAATCCAGAGAGGACAAACCTCCACTCCCTCCATGATGGAAGGCGTCTCATACAATCAAACTTCCCCCAGGCAAGTGTCCCCAGGCAAAGATGCTGTATCGGCAGCTCAGTGTTGGTCTCTGCTGTTGCCATCTGTTCTTCCACAGGATAATAAACTACCCAACTTACTGGTATATAACAACAATCATTTTATCGGGCTCCTGGGTCCTGTGGGTCAGTATTTGGAGGTTGCTTTTTCTCTGCTCTACAATGTCTGGGGTCTTAGCTGGGAAGACTTGATGCTATGGTCTGAATGTTTGTGTCCCCACAAAATTCATATGCTGAGTCCAGGCATGGTGGCTTATACCTGTAATCCCAGCACTTTGGGGGCAGGGGTGCGAGGCAGGAGGATTGCTTGAATCTAGGAGTTGGAGACCAGCCTGAGCAAGAGTGAGACCCCCCTCTCTACAAAAAGTAGAAAAATTAGCTGGGCATGGTGGTGAACACCTGTAGTCACAGCTACTCTGAGGCAGGAGGATCGCTTGAGCCCAGGAGTTTGAGGTTGCAGTGAGTTATGATGACACCACTGCACTCTAGCCTGGGTGATAGAGTGAGACCCTGTCTCAAAAAAAAAATTCATATGTTGAATGCTAATCAGATAGGTGATGGTATTAGGAGATGGGGCCTTGGGAGATGATCAGATCAGAGGGTGGAGATTTCATGGTTGGGATTAGTGCCCTCATAAAAGACATCCCAGAGAGATCCTTCACCCCTTCTACTATGTGGGGACACAATGGCAAGGCACCATCTATGAGGAATGGACTTTCACCAGACATCGAGTCTGCCAGCATCTTGAGGCCCGCCCAGATTCAAGGGAAGGAGCTAAAGAGTTCCCTCTCAATGAGAGGCATTTCAAAAAATTCAAGGCCCTCTTTTAAAACCATTGCAGCAGGTTCTGCACCAGCACTTACCAGCAAGCTGAGCCGCGGCCAGAGGACTTCTGTGCTAACCCTGTGCACAGTCTCCGTCCCTGCCACCATGCACCCTGTGCAAGGGCGCATCGAGCAAGCTCTGGATGGCTGGGGAAAGGCTGACAGACACCCACAGAACATGCCACGTTGCCCATTTGCTCTGCGGCGGAGGCCCGTTGGTGAGCAGTCATGTGAGACACAAATCTCTACATCCATTCTGAGAGCACTGTGCCCATTACAGAGATCTAGCCACATCCCTCTTCCCCGATTCTCTTTGTCGCCAATCTTCCAATCCTTTTCTTTTCAAGTCACTGACCACCTAGCCAAACTGTTATCCTGTTAGCAACCATCCATGAGATGATGTAGATTTGCATTCTGGATGTCTCTTAATCAGGACAGAGTGGGCAAGCAAATGTACCACTCACCGTTCTGCTGACTGGGAGGATTTTCCTTCACCACTGTCCTTTGGGTGGGGCTGTAACGCTGCAGCTGTCTTCTTTGGGTCGATGCCATCATACGGTGCAGAAGCATCTGTAGACAGCCTGAGCTCTCTCCTCAGCCATGAGCAGCTCCCATGGGACCACAGGTCTGGATTGAGGAAAGAAAACAATGAGCAAGGGTTGGTCTCTTTTTTCTTCTTTCTTTGTTATTTTTTTTTTTTCAGCCAAACACTGTCAACCAAAGGAGTTGGTCTCCAAGGAATCTGAGTCACCTGCATGTGCAACTTACTTATGGTTTCCAAACCTGCTCAAGTTCAATGTCTTATATGCCATTTCTACTTGACAATGTGTTGCTGCTGTGCATGTTCAACTTTATGGTTTGGTGGATCAGATAACATTCAGTTCATGTTGCCTCCAACATTTAAAAATTTCCGTAAGCATTGTGCCTCTTTTTAAATGGTAACCAGTACCAGGAGCAACATCTTGTCATTTATCTTGGAGGTAATATCTCAACATACTCCAGATCACTGAGGCTCCTGAATTTGTATAGGGGTCATCTCCCACACTCTGTGTGTGTGTGTACATACATATATATACACTATATACACACACACATGATTGACCCTTGAATAAACCCATGCAAGTTTAAATGGCATGGGTCCACTTATAAAAGGATTTTTTTCAATAAATATATTTGAAAAATTTTTGGTGATTTCTGACAGTTTGAAAAAACTCATAGATGAACCGCATGGCCCAGAAATAAATAAAAATTAGGAAAAAGTTAGGTATGTCATGAGTGCATAAAATGTATGTAGATACTAGTTGCTTTTATGATTTACTACCTTTCTTTATTTTTAGAGACAGGGTCTCACTATGTTGCCCAGGCTGGCATACAGTAGCTATTCACAGGCTTGATTAGAGCACACTATAGCTTCGAACTCCTGGCCTCAAGCAATCCTCCCACCTCAGCCTCCTGAGTAGCTAGGACTACAGGCGTGCACCACCATGCCCAGCTAGTACCATAAAATATACACGAATATATTAGGTTATTAAGAATGAAATGTCTTACATTTCAGTTGATATCGCTGACATTTCACTTTGACACTTTTTAAAATTTTTATTGTGAAAGTACATCCTCAGTCTTTCAAGTGCATGGTTTGGCTTGTGATTATCTTTCAAATTTTTTTAGAGCAATTTTTGTGTAACCATGGATAAGTCAAAAATTTGTGTTATTTTTGAATATGAGTTCTGTCGTGGAACCAATGCAGTGCAGACAGCTCAAAATTCCCACCAAGTGTTTAGGAAGGATGTGGCTAATGAACGCACAGTACTTCAATGGCTTAAGAAGTTCCATTCTGGTGATTTTAATCTTGAAAATGAGCCACGTGGGCAACCTAAGACCAAGGTGGATAATGGTGAGCTGAAAGCTGTAGTGGAAGCGAATCCATCTCGACCTGCACATGAATTCGCAGCAGGGTTTGATGTTGCTATTCCAACAATATTGGACCATTAGAAACAAATGGACAAGGTAAAGAAGCTGGATAGATGGGTACTGCATGAACTAAACAAGCATCAGAAGAGAAATCATCTTGAAGCTTGTCGTTCTTTGTTGTCACAATATAAAGGTGAATCATTTCCACACCGTATTGTTATGGGTGATGAAAAATGGATTATTTTTGACAATTGCAAGCATTCAGCACAGTGGTTGGATAAAGATGAAGTGCCAAAACACAGTCCAAAACTGAAAATTCATCAAAAAAACTAATGGTGTCTGTTTGGTGGTCCAGTGCTGGTATTATCTCCTATACCTTCATGAAACCTGGTCAATTGATTACACTGGATATCTACTGCAACCAGTTGGATGAAGTGATGAGGATGCTTACAATGAAGCAGGCAAGATTGGTCCATAGAGACAGGCCAATCCTCTTGCAAGACAACATGTCACAAACAACGCTGCTCAAACTACAGAGCTGGACTTGGAAACTCTCTTTCATCCACCACATTCACCAGACATTGCACCAACTGACCACCAGTTCCTCCAGGCTTTGGACCTCCTCCTTCAAGGAAAAATATTCAATTCCCAACAAGCTGTGGAAAGCACCTTTTGTGATTTCATCGCCACTTGCTCTCCAGACTTCTTGGCTGCTGACATAAACAAGCTACCATAAAGATGGCAAATGTGTTAATAGTTTGCATACTTTGATTAATTGTACTGCTTCTTGTCTGATTTGAAATCAGACATTTCATATTTAATGACCTAATGCAATGTTAAAATGTAGCAAAACATACGCATACACAATGCAAATGGCACTATTCACAGTCAAGAAAAATATAAATAAGCATAAAGATGCAGTATTCAATCATAATTGCATAAAATTAACTGTAGGACATATTGTACTATGGTAATATTTAATAATTTCATAGCCACCTCCTGTTGCTATTGCAGTGAGCTTGAGTGTTTCAAGTAACCGCTTAAAATGCCATGTGATGCTAATCATTTCTGCATGAGCAGTTCATCTCTCCAGTAAATTCCATATCAAAGTAAAAAGTGATCTCTCAATTTTCGTGTATTTTTCATCATGTTTAGTGCAATACCTTGAATAAACCTTGAATAACACCATGGACCCTTACAAAGTGCCACTGTGACGCTGGAAGTGCTCTCAAGCAGCAAAGTCATGACAGTACAAGAAAAAGTTGAATTGCTTGATAGGTACCACAGACTGAGGTCTGCAGCTACAGTTGCCTGCCATTTCAGACATATGATTCATTTTGTAAGCAGATGATGTAAACTTATCGATAAATACAGTACAGTACTGTAAATGTATTTTCTCTTCTCTATGATTTTCTTAATAACATTTTCTTTTCTTTAGCTTACTTTATGGTAAGAATACAGTATATAACACATGTAACATACAAAATATGTTAATCTACTATGCATGTTATTGGTAAGGCTTCCAGTCACTGGTAGGCTGTTAGTAGTGAAGTTTTGGGGGAGTCAAAAGTTACACATGGAGATTTTCAACTGCATGGGGTGGGGGGGGTCGATGGCACTAATATCCCTGTTGTTCAAGGGTCAACACACACACGCACATACATATTTACATGTACGGCATCTAAAGTACATGCTACTTCCTGTTCATCAGACCCAATTACACAGCTTCACCAGTGTGGCGGGCCAGTGTGATGTTGTGTATAATGTCAAAACAATCTAGATCTAGACTGCGGCATGTAACGAAAAGGCTAACCCCCTGAGGAAAGACTGTGCCGTGTATGGTTAGCTCTGCCTGGTAAGGGCAAAACTAGGACAGCCTCAGGCACGGTGGTATCCTGTCATTACGGTTCCTGCGAGAGAGCCCCGGTCTGCAATGGCATCCGCCCACTATCCACCAGCTCGGAGCTGCTTAACCCTACTCATTGGCACCTTTCCTATTTCCTTGACAAATGGAGTCTTTGGGCCCTTCTAAAGAGCTTGGTTGTCTGAAAGGTTTCCATTCTCATGCACTAGACCCATTTAACCACTTCAGTACGGCGCTCACCGGCCGCGAAGCCTTGCCCACAGCCGGCACTCACAGTCCGCACGGTCGTGTGTGCTGTGCATTGACGACGCATCCGTTTTGCCCTTCTGTGATGAGGAAAGCTTTAAAGCACTGAAAGCTTGTTTTACTTTACAGGCAGCTTTAGGAAAATAACTAGAATAACTCCTAAGGACTTGTTAAAAGGTCACAGATTCGTAGTAACTTATTAGCTGAACGTACACACTGCAACTGCAGAGATAAAAGTAAAAGCTTTTGGCTGTCGACTAAAGTCGACGCTCGGCTGTGCGCCTTCATATCACGGCTGTGGGCTAAAGTCAATGCTCGCGTTCATCTGTGGCTGTCGACTATAGTCGACGCTGGTACTGAAGTGGTTAAGCACGGCCACTCCCTGAGCCTGCCAATCCCTTCCTCCAGTGTGTCGTGGTAATCCTGGTGTCTCTAGTTTAATGTGGGCCATTACTTTCTCCAAGCCTCCAGGAGCCGTAACAGCAGGGTACTTGAACCAGCTCCTAAAGCCCTTGCCAGGGTGTTAAATTTTTTGTCAGCAGAGAGTTTTGATAAACTTTATATTCTGCCTGTATCCAGGATCCATTCTCAGGCTCTCTCCTGATTCTTATCAGTTTGTTAGCCAGGTCCTGAGCACCTTTGCCATATAATCCCTCTTTTTACTTAGCAGGCCAGCACATCCCCAGCAAGGTGACACTAATATTTGACTCAGGGTATTGGATGGGTAGCCAAGAGGGATTATGGGAAGCCAAGAGGGATTATGGGAACAAATGATGAAGAGCGTAAACATTGCTTTGTAGGGTTCCTACCTCTTCTGAGCCCTTTGCATACTCTTCAAGCAAGGAGGGCGTTCTATCTTACAATAAGTAGTGGCCCCGTTCTGCAAGCCCAGAGGGTTCTGAAACATCTAGGAGTACAAGTTTCTTAAGTGCATTTAACAAGACACCCTCATTCCAATTCTCAAGGCCATGATTCTTCCCTGATTTTGGCGTAGACTTTCCTAGACAGAGAATTTGACCTTCCCTGCTCTGCCTACTCTTTAGCTGTGTCCACTCCGCAGCTCCAAACGGGGGAAGTGCCCCCGCATGTCTTCCAGCTTGCATTGTTAATGAATTGTTCTGGTAGAAGCAACACTAGCTCAGACGTAAAAGGACAGAGACAGTACAAAATAGAAAGAGCCCGCTGGACCACAAACCTTTTTTTTTTT
>VBSM01001118.1:3222310-3235114 GCA_008086735.1 Cheirogaleus medius
AAATGCAATCAGTAAACTGACAAGCAACAAGGCACCTCCAAAGAGAAACCAACTGTGGAGACAAAAATAACATAGGGGTTACTTACATAACCCTTAGCAAATCAGCAGATATCTTAAACATTTCATTAACAGCTTAAATATCAACATCTAAGAAGAATATCAACTGAAAAAGGGGTACAGAGGGAAATGTAATTACAGTAATAGCTTGCAGAAAGCCTCTATCTATGGGAGATGGGGGTGAGAAAAGACGACACATGGCTCATCAAAGGATTAAAGAGTAAGACTTTGAAGAATACTTTTATAAACCAGCCAACCAAGAAAGAACCCTGGGCCGGGCGCAGTGGCTCATGCCTGTAATCCTAGCACTCTAGGAGGCCGAGGTGGGAGGATGGCTTGAGCTCAGGGGTTCAAGACCAGCCTGAGCAAAAGCAAGACCCCGTCTCTACTAAAAATTGAAAAATTAGCCGGGCATGGTGACTCGCACCTGTAGTCCCAGCTACTCGGAAGGCTGAGGCAGGAAGATCACTTGAGCCTAGGTGTTTGAGGTTGCTGTGAGCTAGGCTGATACCACTGCACTCCAGCCCAGGCAACAAAGTGAGACTCTGTCCAGAAAAAAACAAAGAAGGAACCCTGGTTACAGCTAAGCATTTTCTTTAAAAATACAGGAAAGACAGCAGCTTTCTGGTTGATTCTGAGAGTGAGAGTAATAAAGAACATTCTCATCAGGTACCATTAACTCCTCTAAGTTAAGTAGAATTTCTTGGAATATTGAAAATCAATTTGGAAGATAGTTAATTCAAATTCTCTCTCATGAAAGATATCTACATGAAACCCTCCCATTTTCAGAATCTTACCTACCCTCCCCTAAAAGACAATGCCTTTTTGTTCCTCTCCAATTCCAACCATGACCTGACTCAGTGTGCATGAGGCATCCTCCTCTAGCCTTGCATAGATTTAAAGAACCCTAATGCCTCAAGCTTCTGAACTGAGGCTAAAGCAGGGAAAAAAGAAATTACTCAGGTATCAGAGGAATGAGCTGTTTTCAAAAAGCAGAAAACCTGCATTTCCTTCTGTGCACCCCTCTCGTTCCACAGCTACAAACTACCCCCTGCTCAATGAGTCCCTCACCAAAAATACAAATTGGCTTTGAGTACGCAATTATGTTTTTTTCCTCTAAGACAATACTTTTTCAAGGATAGGCCTATGATTCTACTTCCTTCCCATCCCCCACAGCCCTGGTCCCAGCACCTGTGACTGTAATTGCATTTCCCTCTGTACCCCTTCTCCCTGGGGCCCAATATTCCCCCTCCCTGCACTTTGTCTCTGCCACATGACAGCTGTGTGGTCCTGGGCACTCCACTTCCTACCGCAGACGCCCCAAACATCTTATACATGTAATCATTTCTTACCCTGCCATTTCTTTAAACTACTGAGAATACCTAATATAGGACACAAACAGAAAAGTTCTCCTATATCTTCTTAAACCTCAAAAAGGTCTCCACTCCTGAGGTTGAACTGGACTAGGTACCCCTCCTAGGTTCTCCTGTAACATTCTGCGCCTTTGCTTACAGAGCACCCACCATGAGGCCTGGTGACTTGTCTGCTGTGGCCTAGAAGGAGCTGTTGGAAGGCTGGAAATGTACCTACTTATCACTGGCACCCATAGCCAAACATATCTCAGGCTCTCACAAAATACTTGATGAATGAGGGAAAAGCTGATGGCGGTGCTGTTTGAAGGACGCATCCCCTCTCTTCCCAGCCCGACTGAGAGAAATGGAGTCACACTGATGAAGAGCAAATGTCAGCTTTATTACTGACATAGCTGTGGGAAGTGGTGACAAAGTGCTTCCTAACACTGAAACCCAGAAATAGACAGACTTAGCCACTGGGTTCTAGGTCACAGTGAAGACCTAGAGACCTTCTCCTGTTGGAGCTGCCCCCATAAAATGATAGCACAGCAAAGCAGACCAGAATCTGTGCTTGCTTTGGGCAGCTCACTCCCAAAGGAAGAAGGTGCTGAGCTACATATGTCCAGTTCCTTATCTCACACTCAGATAAACCACACCACCTCCCAGGGAAGGAGTGAGCGAGATGAAAGTGCGGAAGATGGGAGTGTTTAGGGACAGTCCCTACTCACAGAAATCAGAAAGGACAAGCTTTCTACCCTCAACAGTTTAAATAAACGCCCTCTGCCTACTTTGCCCTGACTGCTCGCTCACTCCAGCTCCACAGTATCCCCCTCCAGGAGTCAGTGCTCCTCCCAAAGGCCTCGAGGAGAAACTGTGTGTCTTGCCATGATACCACAGGACCACAGTCCCGTCTACATCTTGCTAGCCCCTCTGGCACTTCCAAATTACTACTCTTGACCTCAAGCAAACCAGTCCTCTCCACACCAGCTCTGACGCTCACCAACATCCCTCCTTCTTGTCAATTATCTGGGGGTCTCCACATGACTGTCCAATGTGCAGTGAGGACACAGGGATATGACTCACAACCTTCTCCACGTCAACTCCAGAGATTATACTGAAGACATCTCTGTCCCTGTGAAAGAGGAACTATTTTACATCGGCCTGGCCACAAAGCTCTGACTCCTCCCCCTGGTACCTTTACCTCAGCTAATTCAGTCACACCCTGTAGTCACATGCATGCTGTAACTCCTCTCTGAAACAAACCCTGGGGCCTGATTCTCACGGGCCACCGGCCACTATTCCCACTCCCTCCCCAGTACCTCTGCACTTCGTCTTCATAACGATCTCAGTCAGTCTTTCTCCCTCCATCATGTTCTAAATAGATCAGGTCCTTCTTAAATTCACCATCTGCCTCATCCTACAACACATCTGTGCTGAAAAGGCACAGTGAAATTTTCAGTTCTCATTCACTCTGCTGTGCATTCCCAGAGCATACACACTTCTGTCGTTTTTTCTGACTTGATTGAGGTATAATTGACAAGTTAAAATTGTATATATTCAAGGTGTACAATAAGATGACTTCATATAAGTATACATTATGAAATGACTACCACAATCAATTAACACATCCACCAGCTCACATAGATACCACTGGTTTTTTGTATATGAGTTTGTACGTGTATAGCAATGACACTTAAGATCTACTCTCTTAGCAAATTTCAAGTATACAATACAGCATTATTAGCTATAGTCACCATGCTGTATATTAGATTCACCAAAACTTATTCATCTTTTTTTTTTTTTAAAGAGCCAGGGTCTCCCTCTGTCACTCAGGCTAGAGTGCAGTGGCATGATCACAAGTCACTGCAGCCTCAAAGTTCTGGGCTTAAGCAATCCTCCTGCTTCAGCCTCTCAAATAGCTGGAACTACAGGTGTGCACCACCATGCCCAGCTAATTTTTAAACAAATTTTGTAGACACGAGGTCTCACTAATATTGCCCAGGCTGGTCTCAAACTGTCATCAAGCGACCCTCCCACCTTTGTAACCAAAGTACTGGGATTACAGGCGTGAGACACCACGTCCATCCCTATTCATCTTGTAACTGAAAATTTGTACCCTTTGACCTATGTCTTTCATTCATCTGTGAATCACCAGCACCTCCAACATGAGAGGTGTTGGCAGAGAGTAGGTGCTTACTAAGCGTTTGAAGAATTCAGCTGACAAAATATAAAATGAAAAATAAGGGTTTAACTTATAAAGCAATCAAGTTTTCTTACCTACTAGTGTGAAAGTTTTCTTTAAGGATTTTAAAGAAATCAACATAATAGGTCACAGCAATGGATGCCAAAATCCAGAATCCACAATGGATATTAAGTCTTGGAAGAGCTTTCTGCTTTTTCTCAACAGCTGTAGAGGTTTCTGCAAAGAAGTGAGATTTCAACTTATTAAGTTACCATAGTTTTGTGAGGAAAACTTAGACTTGTTTTAAGCCAAATAAAATCACTTCCTAGAGTGAGTCTCTCCCTTTATAGCACCAAATCCTTCTGTAAAACCATCAAGATAGGTTTATATTTACAGAAACAATAGTAGCCCACTATAAAATGTTCAATATAGTCAACTTATTGCCTCTAAATGAATTGTGAAATCAAATTTACATTTTCTTAGTCTTTCAGAAATAATGCTGCCACCTGGAAGTGTAGGAATTTTATGTTTCACATTTCTTCTAGGAAAGTAATTAGCCCTGCTAATTAATAAAAATGCCAAAGGCAAACGTTAGAGCATGAAATGGACTTGTGCTCTTTCAAGAACACTTTTCATAACTAAAGAGTTTACTTATTTTAAACAAACATAACCTTTTGAGGCCGTTTGAAAGTAGAAAGGGCACTCTAGAGCTCTACTCCCAGCACAGCACTGTCTTGACAGGTAATAGACAAGTCATTTCTCCTATCTGGGACCCAATCTGAAAGAGTAGGTGGATAGGGGTTGGGTCAGATGGGTGATTTCTAACAAGTTCCCCAGGTGATTCTGACATGCTAAGTTCATGTGAGAACCACTGGTCTACATCCGGGGTTCTGGGCCTTTAGATAACCACCAGAAACCCCGGGGAGCTTGTTCATAATGTAGATTCTGAGAAATATCCTCAAAATTTGTAAATCACCATGCCAGGGCATAATGTTGTGTTTATTTTGTTTACAACATACAGAATAAAAAGATCTAAACTATCTCCCTCCCATCCTTAACCCCAGTTTCAATGTCCAGAAGTAACCACAACTTTCAATATCTACGGAATTCTTCCATATTGTAAGCATCCGCAGGTGAACACACACCACACAGGTTATGCTTTGTACTCAAATGCTGGCATACCATACGTTGTCCTGAGCCTCCCTTTGGCAATCATCCTTGCTGGTACACAAAAGTCTGTCCGGCTTGTCATGTATAGATATAGCCAAGCTTATTTACCTAGTTGTCTGCTGACGGGCAATTAGATATTTCCAGTTATTCGCTATTACAGGCAATCCTGAGGTGAAACACTATGCACACGTCTTTGTGTACTGTGGTAAAATTACGGGTTTTCCAGATTTTTATTTATTTTTTTTTTTTGAGACAGGGTCTTGCTCTGTCACCCAGGCTGGAGTACAGTGGCCTCATCATAGCTCGCTGCAACCTGGAACTCCTGGGTTGAAGCGATCCTCCAGCCTCAGCCTCCAGAGTAGCTGGGACTACAGGTGTGCACCAACACACCCAGCTAACTTTTCTTTCTTTTTTTTGGTAGAGAGGAGGTCTCGCTCTTGCTCAGGCTGGTCTCCAACTCCTGGCCTCAAGCGATCCTCCTGCCTCAGCCTCCCAGAGTGCTAGGATTACAGGCGCGAGCCACCGCGCCAGGCCAAATTCTTAAACCTTAGAACCAGTAGATATATTTAATTATAATGGGTATTTCCAAATAGGTGTTAAACCAGCTATCCAAGGAATCCTGAAGCGCAGCTGAGATGAAGATGCGCAGAACTACACTATCTCTAAGGATCTTTCATGACATTAAATATCCGACTTGCAAAACTACTTGGTAAGATTTGAAAAACGAAAACTCGGTTCCTCCTGACTGGGCTGGGGCTGCGGGAGGCCCGTGAGGCCAGCCGTTTCCGGGCGCCTCGCCTCCGGGGCCCACGGCGCGGCTCAGAGTGCACCGGGGAGAGCGCCTCACCCGGCCCGGCGTCGCCCTCGCTATCCAGGGGGCACTCGGCGTCCGGCGGGAGCAGGAATCGCCTCCGGAGCTGCTCCCGGGCCTGCGAAGCGTCCATCTCGGCACCGCCCCGAAACGCGACGGAAGTGACGACCAACACAGCACTTCCGGCGTCGGCTCCGGGGACGGGGTCTCCAGGCGTCGGGGGTGGAGACTACAGTTGCCTTCGCGGTTTCTGTAGGCGGGAAGCTAGGGTGGACTTGGCGCTATGGATTCCGCACTCGAATCCGCAAGCGTGGTTTGAATTTTAAAATACTGAGCTTTCCCGGTCTACAGTTTCCCGTTTATTCCGAGCTACGGAAGCCCAGCAGGACCAGGATTACTGCCGCCGCCGCATGCGTACGGGACAGGGATGCGCGGCCCTGAGCTGCTCCGCTTCCAGAGCCTTCCCAGGCTCCCGGTGCCAAAGCATAAGAAATACTCTGCATCCAGCCCTCGACTCTCAGCCTCCAGCTCCGTTCCTACTCCCGCTTTTCAAGAGTCGCGCAGCCAGACTCAGAAGGGTTGAAGGCAGCCCCAGGAGGAGAAAAGGACCGCTGGACAGGACACCGGGGCCTGTCACTGACCGCTTGGGGACCCTTGGGCGTGAAATAAACCGGTCGGGCGTTTCCTCTTTTGCGCAGCCGGGATTATACCTGTCTCGAGATTGGTTGTGGGGTTAAGTGACGACACCCGCATGTGGTTCATGTGAGCCCTCTTCTCTCCACTTGTGGAAAACTGCCCCAGCCTGGACCATGGGAACTAAATTACTTTCCTAGCAAACTGCCGTTGCCCACCGCTCACGCCCATAAACCGTCTGTCGCTAGTTCACAGCTTTTTTCCCATCAATGATCCTGTTTATTACCTTCCCACCTCTTCTCTGCCTAGTCATGTGCTGAGAAATGCTGTGCTTACCCACTCAAACGTTTACTGAGCACTTACTATTTACCAGGAGCTGTTAGGCACCGTGCTAGGCAGTGGCGTTGCACTTGAGGCACTCCTAGTCCCAAAATGACCACAGAGACATAATACAAGACAGTGCAGTTTTTATAGGTGTATGTAAGTGTTTCATTAATTCAGCCAAGAAACATTTTCTGAGCTGCTACATGCAGTAAAATGATGAGGACAGAGCTAGGTAAGAATCTAGTGGAGAGAGCAGCTTCAACACGGTACCGTAATAGAAATACTGTACGTGGGGCTATGGGAGTACCGGATAAAGGACAGTTTATTCTGTTGGGGTGTCTGGGGAAACAGGGAGAATGGTTTCTGGTGAGTTGAATAGAGGGCAGCATAGCCCAGAAAACCACACAGGAAGTAAAATTTGAATTAGTGGGCACTCTTTAAAATCTTTTATATGTCATGGGTATTTGTAAAAGAAATGTAAAAAGGTATTCAAGAAGAGTGTCAAGTTTCTACTGATTTATTTCTGCCATTTCTTCAGCCTTTCTACACTCTTTGGAGCAAAGAATTTAACAGCTGGGTGGATCATATAGCTTTTCTAAACAATGTCTCCCTTTTCCTGTTTTTTTTTCAGACTCCCAAAGAACTGGGATTCATTTCTTCAAAGCCAACTGGGGTCTTTGCCCTCCCTCCTTCTCTCTTATACCGAGTTAGAAGCCTTAGTAACAGGAAGTGAATTTGTCCCATCAAATACAGTCTTCTGTTGATTGTGTCCTCAAAAATGGGTCAGTGCAGGGTCTCCCTTGTAACTGAATATTCCCAAGAGCATGGCAGCAATTCCAGGGTTTCCATGTGTGGTATGTTCAGGTTTCCCCTTTGGTGGTTTCAGGGCCTTTGTATTTATTTGGATCTGAAATCCTTCCAGCATTTTTTTTTTCTCTGATATTTTAAATGGCACTACTTGTACACCAGGCTGTTGATATTTAAAAGCATGTTGGAAAAATTCCAGTCTTTAATGACCACATCTTCGTTGCTGGGGTGCATTAAATAAGTTCTTCAGTGTGTACCATGGTGTCTTAATTATAGATATATGATATCAGATTGCTACCAATGAAGAAATTTTTGTTTTCGATGTGGATTACTTATAGGGAAAAAATGAATTTGACTGTGACCTTTGTTGCCCTCCTCTTAGCAGCAAGGTGTTTATATAGACTATTGAATCCTGGCTCCATCACTGTGGGTCCTTGGGAAAGTTACTTCATTGTTCTAAGTATCAGTTTCCTCATCTGTGAAAAAGCAGATCCCAGAGTGAAGATAGATGTATACAGATGCTTAGCTTAGTGCCTGGCATATACAGTATGCATTCAGACAGTGGTAGTTAACTATTCACTACTCCTTAGTTTCCACCTTCAAGATCTGGCACATGCTCATTCATGTCTCTCTTCCAAGAATTATCAGGCTTTATTGCAATTTTTCTTTTGCCTTTCTTTTGTGCTTTCCTCAGTTGATTGGGGGTAAACAACCATGTCTTAGTGGCTCCCCGGTGCCTTGTAAACACCACGCACATAGCAGGAACTCTGTTACCCATTCTTCAGTCCTTAATCACAGCTAATTGATCTTCATTCAGACATACATGTGTCTGCCTAGCATCCCTTCCTCTAGGAAACCACTTTTCCTCCTTTCCAGAGTGGTCCTCCTCAGCTCTCAGGATGCTAACTCTGTCCTGGGGGAGGGCACATTTACCTAAACCAGACCTCTCAGTTCTTGGGGCTTAAGCTGGGGCCATTGGGAAGATCTTCTCTGTTGCTTTGACCTCTGAGCTGTGAGGTCAATGTGGGTTTGGGGCTGCCATTCTGGAAACACACAGGGGAGCCCACCTAGGAAGAAAGCTCCGAGAGGCAAGCTAAGAGGTTTTGGTAGCATTGTTCCAACTCCTGGATGCTGCCAGACCCCAACTAACCCGGTTAAGAACCTGAGCTCTGGAGCCAGCTGCCTGGCTGGCTGTCATCACTGGCTGTTTCAACTTTGGGCAAGCTTCTTATCCTCTCTTTGCCTTAGTTTCCTCACTTGCAAAATGAGGTTAAGAATAATACTTACCTCACAGTATTGGGTAAAGATTACAAGTATTAATACATGTAAAGTGCTTAGAACAGTGCCTGGCCTATAGAAAGCTCTCAATAAATCTTAACTGTTGTTATTATCTATTGTTAAGACCCCACAGATCTTTTAATTTTCCTTTTTTTTTTTTTTTTTTTTTTTTTTTTTAAAGACAGAGTCTCACTCTGTTGCCCCAGCTAGAGTGCCATGGCGTCAGCCTAGCTCACAGCAACCTCAAACTCCTGAGCTCAAGCGATCCTCCTGCCTCAGCCTCCCGAGTAGCTGGGACTACAGGCATGCGCCACCATGCCCAGCTAATTATTTTCTATATATTTTTAGTTGGCCAACTAATTTCTTTGTATTTCTTTTAGTAGAGATGGGGTCTCACTCTTGATCAGTCTGGTTTCGAACTCCTGACGTTGAGCGATCCGCCCGCTTCAGCCTCCCAGAGTGCTGGGATTACAGGCGTGAGCCACTATGCCAGGCCAATTTTCCTTTTTTTAAATTTGAGTTGTTTCCTGTTACTTGCAACCCGGAGACCAGACCAGTGTAGGCCTGTCATTGTGCCACATAGCCACCTTCTTGGTCCCCAACTGTTCTGTAAGTGCCTCCACAAATGAGTTAATATGTGTAAAGCTATTAGAAAAACATCTGGATATGGAAAGTACTCAGTAAATGCTAACATATATCACTTTGAATACTTCCTTTCATTCCAAGAAGAAAGCTAATTGAAAAAAAAAGAAGATTCTTGGCTAGGCAGGGTGGCTCACATCTGTAATCCCAGAACTTTAGGAGGCTAAAGCAGGATGATCACTTGAGGCCAGGAGTTCGAGACCAGCCTGAGCACGAGCAAAACCCTGTCTCTACAAAAAATAGAAAAATTAGCCAGATGTAGTGGTGCACGCCTGTAGTCCCAGCTATTCGGGAGGCTAAGGCAGGAGGATCACTTGAGCTCAGGAGCTTGAGGTTGCAGTGAGCTATGATGATGCCACTGCACTCTAATAGCCTAGCCAACAGAGTAAGCCCCTGTGTCAAAAAAAATAAAAAAAGATTCTCCCACTCATTATATTAAAATGCAATGAATTTGTTCCTTTTTCTACATAGCTCTGATTATTTCCCTAATAAAAAGCTATAGCATTGGCATTGCTATGTCAAAGATATGAACATTTTAAAGGCTTTTGATCGATATTTTCAAACAAGGTCCAGAAAAGGTTTACTGTACTACAGTTGGCCCTTGATCAACTTGAGGGTTAGTGGCATCAACCCCTTGCATAGTTGAAATCCTCATATAACTTTTGAATCTCCCAAAATTTGTTAATGGCCCACTGTTGACCAGAAGCCTTATCAATAACATAAACAATCAGTTAATACATATCTTGTACGTTATATGTATTGTATACTGTATTCTTACAATAAAGTAAGCTAAAGAAAAGAAAATGTTATTAATAAAATCATAAGGAAGAGAAAATATATGTACTATTCATTAAATGGAAGTGGATCATCATAAAGGCCTTCATCCTCATCGTCTTCACACTGAGTGAGCAGGAGGAAGAGGAAGAGGGAGGGCTGGTCTTGCTGTTTCTGGTGGCAGAGGCAGTCTGCCTATGAGTGGACCGTGCATGGAAACCCGCGTTGTCATGGTCAACTGCACTTCACATTCCCACCAGCAGCCGTCTTCAACTTTTGTACCAACAATGGGCTATATCATTTTGATAAATTTTTCCCAATTAATAGTTGGGGTGGGGGAATCTGAAATTTTAATTTGCTTTTCATTATTAACAGATACTTTTCCACATGTTAATTGGCTATGTGTATATCCTTTTTTCCTTTTGGGATTTTCATTTTTGCTTGTTTTGATAGATCAATAATATCTTTGAAAATCAGATATGTTCAAAGTATACTTTTTTCTAGTTTATTATTTATCTTTTAAGTTTGATCATGTCCCTACCTATGTTTTGTTTTGTTTTTCGTTTTGTTTTGAGACAGAGTCTCACTCTGTTGCCCAGGCTAGAGTGCTGTGGCGTCAGCCTAGCTCACAGCAACCTCAAACTCCTGGGCTCAAGCGATCCTCCTGCCTCAGCCTCCCGAATAGCTGGGGCTGCAGGCATGTGCCACCATGCCCAGCTAATTTTTTCTACATATTTTTAGTTTTCCAGCTAATTTCTTTCTATTTTTAGTAGAGACGGGGTCTCGCTCTTGCTCTGGCTGGTTTCGAACTCCTGACCTTGAGCCATCCTCCTGCCTTGGCCTCCCAGAGTGCTAGGATTACAGGCGTGAGCCACCAAGCCCGGCCTTGTTTTTTTTTTTAACTTCTCATAGCCTGTGATGAAAAGAGTTTGAATTTGCCCCATAGGGTCCAAGTGGAAAAATGTGCTGTGTGAAAAATGCTCAATGTTAGTGTATATCACTTAGGCCAGGGGTCCCCAACCTATGGTGAGTTGCGTAATTATTCCGTTATGTATTACAGTGTAATAATAGAAATAAAGTGCATAATAAATGTAATGCACTTGAATCATCCTAAAACCATCCCTTCCCCCAATCCCCTGGTCTGTGGAAAAATTGTCTTCCATGAAAACGGTCCCTGGTGCCAAAGAGGTTGGGGACCGCTGACTTAGGGGACATACAACATAGTAAATATCACTTTACCCCTCTTCAAATGAACCTAGTAATTCCTCACCCATTTGTTTCTCAACTAGCTGTACTGGGAGAGGTTCTTTTACCCACAACTGAAAGCAACTTTAACCAGCCTAAGCAAAATAACAACAATGAAAACCATAATAATCATTATCTTCATAAAATACGTACATGATTTTTAAAAGGAAACTTACTGGAATTCCTTTGAATTATTTCATAAGATTGATGGAAAAATAGGATTTCATTCAAGCCTGAGTGAGGTGACACCCAGTACAGCTCAAGGAACACAAGCACGACTCAGCTTTGAGGACACTGTGTGTCTGTCACAGATGGGATGCTTGCATCTGCCTTTGGCCTTTACCATTTCAGTGCCCAAGTCGCTTTGCCTGGAGTTTTCTCTGGATGCATCCTATTTAAGCAGTGAGATGGAAAGCATTCTCACAGAAGGGCAATCAGCACGAGCTCAACAGATGTCTGCTGCACTAGCAGAAAAAAACCCAAGTGAACCCCTAAGAACAGGCAGTGTGTTGTTTCCTGGAATAGGGTGCCGGGGAGAAGGCTGGAGAAGCTTCCTCTGGATGTCAGAGTATCAGGTGGAAGAGAGATGTTGGTCTCAACCAAAAGTCCAGGGTAAGGAAAAGGACCATTCCTAAAAGTAGAAAGAAGAGAAGGTGGGTAGGAAGGAGCTGGCCTGGGTCAGAGGCCTGTTGGGCAGGACCTGAAATTTCTGGCTGTGCAGCCAACCTGAGAGCAACACATGGAGCCATCAGGTTCTGTGGGGGGACAATTTCTTTTATTAAATTGCTGCCATTAAGGTTGAAAGCCACTACCAGGCTGGCAAACCTGGGGGAGAATGGAGGTGTGTCCTGTCTAAGTGCCCCTCCAAGTGCCCAGAATCCTCCAGGCTGTGGCGCCAGTCTTGTCATTCAGTGCCTAGAACTTGGCCTGTCACCAGTGTGCAAGTGATCAAATGAAAACAAATCCATTTTTCTCTTTCAAAAAAACCCCATATTTTAAAATAATGACTATACCTCATGTTATCATCCATAAAACCATGAAAAGTGTTGTCTGATGACATGACCCACTGTGGAAACCACTTGGAAATCCCTAGCCTGGACATTTTTTTAACACATTGCGTACTGCATAGAAATCTCTAAGACATACACCAGGGACCGCATGTTTTTGGGCAAACTGCATGTTATTTAAATCATCATAACTACAGATCATAATGCACTTTAAGTGTTGTTTTTCAATAATTATAACATTTTTATTTACAAAAACAATTAAACAACTAATTAAACAATTAAAGTTCCTAGTTCTTTTTAAACGTATGGTACTGCGTAAAACATTTTCCTCTATGAAGAGGGACCAAACAAAATTTACATAAGTATCTAGATTCGCTCCTTTTTCCATGGGTGGCACAAACTCTGCACACTCTCGTAGGAAATTTTTTCTTTCCAGTCGCTGGAATACGCGTAGGTTCATGCTGCTTCATATCACCTGACAACCTTTTGGATGGATCTTTACGAGGTGCTCTCCTTGCACCC
>VBSM01001118.1:3240400-3253327 GCA_008086735.1 Cheirogaleus medius
AAAAAAATCAACTTGTATAGGTTGGTTTGGCAGTTGTAGGACTGTGTCTTTGTCCTAAAAAACAGTTAAACATCAACTGTAAACTAGAATGTGACCTCAAAATTGAAGTGGATTTCTTCATTTAAACGCGTTGCCCTGATGCATGATGTGGCCACACTGGTTCTTCTCTGCTGCAGTCTGGGCATCCCAAGATGTGTGGGAAAAGCAGACATCAGAGCTTGGCCCATGCTTCTGACAGTCAGTGGTAGACATCGCAGTCTGTGTGTTTCACGCACTTTGAGATATTTTCAGATACTTACTGTGTGCCAGGCACTTTGTGTACAGTATTTTAATTTCACCCTATCTACCTTAGGAAGTCAGTACAACAGGAAAACACCTTGAGGTTCAGAGAAGCTAAATAACCTGCCCCAGCAGGGGGCCTTGGCTAGTGAGATGCAAAGTTCATATTCAACCTCAAATCTAATTCTGGCACGTGGCCCCTGCTTAGAACATACCCCTCATTCTGCGCCCACGTGGCTGGGAGTCAGGGCGAGAGGAAGCGAAGTGGCAGGAATGTGAAAAAGACACCTTGATGCATCAAGTAGGTAATAAATAACCACCTTTCAAGAATCAATCCAAGCAGTCTTTACTAACCTAGTACCCTCCGTCCGCACCCCAGGCAGAACTACTCTGTCCTTCCTGGGCTCACGTTATACCCAGCACACCCTCAGGACCTTTTCCTGTGTTGCCCCCGATGTTGTCTCCCCTCCCTGGAGACCTCTGGGACACAGCACCTGGCATAGAGCTAGGCCCAGGGTAGGCAATCTGGAATTACTTCATTAGTCCTTGTGAATTAGAAGTGTTTCAATGACAAAAGGGCTCAGTACAGAACTGCTGGCAGGGAGGGTACTAGAAGATTCAGGTCTACGTTTGTGGGAAAAGCAAAACTCCATGCATACATACAACTTTTGAATGGAGTCTCTTTACATGTGAAATTCCACCACATGTTTACGATCAGTAGTTCCTCTTCTGGAATTGACAGGGGTGAGATTTCTCCTATGAACCAACTCTTTGTCAAAATCCAGTTTATTGGAACAAGAACAGGGGTTAACTATACTACAACCAACCTCTTGCCCACATGTAATTCAGGAATCACTATAAAGTGACACTTTCTGCACCTAGTAAATGAGAGACATGATATGCTCCCTTGGCTTACTAAGCAGAGATTTAGAAGGCCTATTTTAGCCATTTTTTAAAGCTTAATTGGAAGAACAAATAAAGGCTGAGTATATTCTGAGATCAACCACAAAGTACTGGTAAAGGTATAGAATATGTCTTTTCTCTTATCTTAGATGAGGATAATAATTTATCTCCAATTCCCTTCCCCAAGGGAAACAGTTACAATTTTAAGAGTGCTACAATGTCACGGCTCCACACCCAGGTAAAAGTCAACAACAAAACATCTGCTTTATGGTGGAGTCCAGGCTCATCATTAAGACAAAAAAGGATAGGGGTCAGCTTTCAATGGAGATGAATTAGATAAAACTTACCCTATTCAACTGCAAAAGTGCTGTCTAAAATACAGGAAAATCTATACCAAAGACTGCTGCTTTTTTCATTCCTAGTAACATATTCTGGAAGAGGGAGGCAATTACAGGCTAGTGAGGTTACAAAAGTAAATCGTTTAATAGGACCTGGTCAGCTTGTGTTAACTTTGAAGGAAAAATGAGATGCTTAGGATATGAGCGCTTTACAGACATTCACAAAAATCTGCAGACCTGCAAAAATGCTGATTATTAATCTCGACTTTCGAAGTAAGTTGTAAAGTTTATATTAATCTCGACTTTCATTTTTAGTGTCCTAGCCCACTCCGTGAGGTGGGTTTAAACAGAACTAGGAACAGGGTTCTGGAACAGCCTAGGTTCCTCAGATGGGCATCATATTTCGCCAAGGGAAAATGAGTGATTTTGTAATATTTAAGTTTTCTCCACATTCCTTCAGGCTGCTCTGCCACCAATTGTTGGCATTCGTTTGACCTCTGCATCAGCCTGGGTCTGGCTGTGCAGCCGGGCACAGGGGAAAGGGCAGCCCTGGCTCACTCCTTGGCTTCCCACTTGTTGTCCTGAGCCTGGTTCCGTACGGGAGTGCAAAGTGCCCCTGTGTCCAACATTCAGGAGGTCCCAGTGTGCAACAGTCACACATCTTAATCTTTTGGACTTGGGCAAAGACCATCTTCTCTCAAATCCTGCTTGCTAAGTGCATCACAAAAAAATGGCCAGTACACCTGGTTGACAAATGCCAGGGATGCCCCGGAAAATAAGACATCAGGACAACCACGGTGTGTCAAAATGCACCCCTGGCAGGTCTGGGGGTACCTGACTGCCAGACCCAAGACAAGCTGGAAGACAGGCAGAATAGGGTAGGATTCAAGCATATGGTCAACTTAGACAAAATAAAACTGTAAAGCCTTATGTGAACATCATTACATCGGTTTCTAAGTCCCTGGAGCTTCAATGTCATGCCTGTTTAAGAGTTCATCAGGCAGGCAACTGCCAACACTGAAAAGGGTGGTCTCTGTGTAAGGACCTTAGGAATGACCCACGGATCACACTTTGCAGGCAGACCCCCAAGGCAGCTGCACACACACAGTTAGCCCTTGCTGTCACCAACTGCAGTGTCCAATGAAGAGACCCTTCCATAGCATAGACTGTTAGACGCCATCACGGGCCTTGCTTCCTCCTTGCAGCCTTTGAGGCAACTGAGAGTCCACGTCCTCAGCCCCACGGGGACGGACGCCTGCTGGGATTCCTGGGCAGCACAGCCAGCCCCATTTCTGCACTGGGCTGCCCAGAAGTTCAAACTCCTGAGAGCCTTGGGTAACGGCTGGTGAGGATGACAAAATGAGGGCTCACCCAGTTAAGTATACCTTTTAATTTTGTCACATTTGGCAAACTCTGCCTTAAAGGTACCACAGTAAACCTGGACACAGGCAATTTTGGCAGACAAATAAAAATCACAACTTCTCAACTACTGTGGCACTTGCACATCCTCGTGTGACTCACGGGTGGCTTTGCATCTTCCTGCCATGCCCTGGTGGATGGTGGACCATAGCTCTGCCCCCTGGAGTGTCAGAGCAGGAGGACGTCCCAGACACAGAGTCACAGCTGCGTTCTGGTTTTGTCCCTGATTAGGTATGTGGTCTGAGTCAAGCTTCGCTGTCCCACTTTTCCTTCTGCTTTCCAGACTGTCTAAAGCTTCTTGTGGCTCAAAGAGGGTTATTGATAACGATAATGGTAGTGACATGGGTTTTAGGGACAGTGCTGTGTACTTTAAAGAAACTAGTTCATTCACTCACAACCCTCTACTATCTCCATTGTCCAGATGAGAAAAGTGAAGTTCAGAGAGGTTAACTGATAAGGGACAAAGAGAAGGACCTGACTCCAGGCCTGATTCAAAGCCTACGTCCCCTGTTCATTCCAACATGGTGCCCCTCAATTCCCCTGCTGCAGTGGCACATCTCCAAACCAGAAATGAGCACAGGTGCTGCTTGGCTTGGCTGGCAAATCCCAGAAAGCAGCTGGCCCCTTGGACTCCTAGGGGCACTCAGAAGCTCAGACAGGGTCTCTGTCCCCCTTTCACCCCCTCCTCCCCCTCCTAATCCTAACACTTGTTCCAAGTCCCAGTGTTGCTTTCATCTGCAGGATGAGGCATTCACTGATTACTACCACAGATGCTTATCGCCTTTTAAGGGACTTGTGGACAAAACCTACGATTACCAGGAGGCAGCACAGGTTCCCTCCATCACAACCAGCAGGACTCAGAACACCATTTCTGAGTGCAGCTCAAAGCAGTCCGAGCACAGAGCAGCAACACAACTATTTAACAGGCTCGGTCTCCCTGTACCTCCTGCTTCTGTCCACAGACCACACTCCTGAGTCCAGTCCCCGACAGACCTGTCTTTGGCTGAAGGTAGAGGGGCCACAGTGTGGACAGGCAAACCTGCTACAGAGAAGCCTCCTCTGAAGAGGGTAACTTCTGGCTAGGGATCAGCACATATAAAAGACTTGTCACAGCAATGCCTGCACCAAATACTACAATTTACATACACATTTTAACAACACAAAAAACAATGTACAAAAAATTTCTAATCAAAAATGTGTAGAAATTATGTGGTTAAAATTAATACTTTTTAGTCTGATCAAAAGGGGAATTACTTTAAAAAACGAACAAACAAAAAGCACAGGATCTTGCTCTGTCGCCCAGTACCAGCTGCGTTCAAGTGGACCTCCTGAATCGGCCACCTGAGTAGCTGGGACTACTGGGGAATACAACCATGCCAGCTAATTTTTTGTATTTTTGGTAGAGACAGGGTCTCACTATGTTACCCAGGTCTTAACCTCCTGGCTTCAAGTGATCCTCCCACCTCGGACTCCCATAGTGCTGGGATTACAGGCATGAGCCACTGTGCCAGGCCAATAGAAGAATTACTTTTTGACTTGCCACTGCACTGCATTTTTAAAGTTTCCACATATAAATTTTAAAGTACATTAATTTTTGCCACCACAAATTCAGAATTTTGGACAAGAATATATTTTATTTTTTCATAAAATTTCTACCAAAAATATATTTTTTCCTTAACTTAAAAATAACAGCTTCAGAAAGCACAGTTTGAGTTATTATAATTCATTACACATTTTATAAACAGCAGTGAAAGGAAGAAGTCAGTAAAATGGATTCACTTTTTAAATACAGAAATGTTCATTTCAAAAGCTTGACTTTGTCCTTTAATAACTTAAAGGTGGGGTTCTTGCTGATTTTCTTGTTAAAGATGACCAGGAGTTCATCTTTGGATCTGTGATGTTCACTCGTCACCGTGTAATACTGAGCTAAAACCTTCATAGAGAAAAACAAACAGCAAATGGGTATATTTATCATTGAAATTTACCTTAAAATGTTCTTTCTTTAGCCCAGAAGTAGGCCAACAGCAAAAAATAAAAGAAACGCGTGCTGGTTACACAGGTATGCTCTGCTTGTGAAAACCCAGGCTACGAGCACTTGGCTGTGTATTTATCACATATAGATACAAAGTTAAAGAACAAAAGCTTATTGCTCTACAATAAGCAAAAGAGAACAAAATATCTCAAACAATAATTTTCAAACATAATAAAAATTAAATAAATGGAGCCTCTCTTCAAAGTCTTATAAAAGTCCCAAATCTAGGCCCCATTGCGGCTACATGACGGGTTCTGACCCAGTAACCTCCCCACAGGAAACCACTGAGACACATACCCACTCTTAACAGTGTTTCAGGTTAAAAATGTAAATGTAACAATTGTACACTTTAAAATAAATTCTCCCCAGCTATGATATGCCTGGATTTGTTCATACCCCATACCTTTTTCCTTAGCTTTTTGATTGCTATTTCATTGTCTGGGGCCTGTTTTAGAATTGCTTTAATAGTTCCCTTCCAGTTGAATTTACCTACAACATAAAGAATAGTATGTTAGACATTTTGTTTTGCTGTATTACCAGAAGGCAATTTCTGCAATATCTATTTGCTTCCTGGGAAATGAACTAACACTCCAGTGAATTGGGCACCCTGGCACCATAGAGCAGTCACTTCCTTTGTCTAATCACAGTGGCCTAGAAGCACTTACTTCTCTTCAAAGTACTAGTTCTTAGAGTGAGCAGGTTAAATAAGCATCACAAACAAGTGCCTCTCTACAAACTCTTGTAGAGAGACAGAGTTGTATTCAAGGAACTCAGTAAAAGTTTACTAAGCATCCACCAAGATCATGGGGCTGTCGAACACAGTTTGGAAAACAAACACCAGCAAAAGGAGCTTAACCTTGAACAAGAGTGAAGACAACAACAAATTATTATACGAGGGATTAAAAATACTCATTTAGGGGACTTCCACTCCTGGGAAGATGGCGTAGACATACTTTCCCCTGTTCCTCCTGCTAAGTGCAACTAAGAACCCTGAAATTATATATACAACAAACATAAGACGACGCTGAAAGAGCAGAGACTGGCTGGGAGCTTGGGCTGCAGAGTAGTGGGAGGTAAGCTTTTTGCCTCCTGTACCCCAGATTTGGAGCTGAAGAATCTAGCACCCTGGAGCACCGACAGGCATAGACCAGAAAGCTCCACAGAAGCCTGCTCTCTCCCAGCAACGGACGAGGAAAGGGGCAGCCTAGCAAGATGGAAAACTTTTACACAAACCACTCAACTGCAGCCAAACAGAAAAAACCGTGGCTCCACCCTCACCCACGCCAGCAAAAGCCAGGCAGGAATTCTGGGCTTCCATCCACACTGGACCCACATGGGGGGCTCTGCTCAGCAGAACAAGGAGTATCCATCCTCCAGGGCCCATGGAGGCCCAGTGGAGGGCCTGAGCTTCTGTTCCTACCTGTCAGTAACAAGACGACACCCCTACACGCCCCAAAGTCATGTGAGAAAAAGGCAGCTAAAGTGGAAAGCTTAAGCAAGATCGTACACCTTACATAAAACGTACTCAAAATGGACCATGGACTTAAATGTAAAACTAAAAAACATTTAGAGTATATTTGAAATTTGCTAAGAGGGTGTATCCTAAGTGTTCTCACCATACACACATACCCAATGTGTTAATAGATGTGTTAATTAGCTTGAATATGGTGACTATTTTACAATGTATACATACAGTAAAACATTAAGTCGTACACCTTAAATATATATAATTTTTATTTGTAAAAAAGATGTATCCAAAGAAATAATTTAGAAAACAAAAAATCTTTGGGATCTAGAGCTAGGTCAAGAGTTCTTAGCACAATTCACAAAAGAAAAGATTGATAAGCTGAACTTCAATGAAATGAAAAAGATTTGCTCTAAAAAAGACTGTTAAGAGTATGAAAACCAGCCTGAGCAACATAGCCAGACTTCCTTCTCTACAAAAAATTTAGCCGGATGTGATGGCATGTACTTATAGTCCCAGCTACTCAGGAGGCTGAGGCAGGAGGATTGCTTGAGCCCAGGAGGTTGAGGCTGCGGTGGGCTATGATGATGCCACAGCACTCTAGCCCGGGCGAGAGCGTGAACAGTCCACCACTACCACAAATTATGCAGTCCAGTTTCCCGCATTTGGGGAAATCGCAGGGGTCAGCACATCCGGAGTGCAATGGATAAGCCTTGCCCTGGGAGAACCACCTTCGTGGTCATGGTATCTCCCCTGCCAGTTAAGTATGAAAAAAAAAAAAGGATGAAAAGTCAGCTATAGATTGGAAAAAATTCACAAGCCACATATCCCACAAAGGACTAATAGTTAGAATACATAAAGAATTCTCAAATTTCAATCATAAAAAAACCAAACACAAATAAACAAAGGAAAAGAAAACCCAAACAATGCAATTAGAAAATGGCAAAAATACAGGGACATTTCAATGAAGAGATATATAGATACAAATACACACACAAAAAGATGTGCAACAACATCATTAGAGACTTACAAATTGAAACCATAATGAGCTATTACTTATTACTACACACCTATCAAAATGGTAAAATAATACACAAAATAGTGACCACACCCAGTGTTGGCCAGGCTATGCAGGAACTGGATCACGCACACGTTCCTGGTGGGAATATAAAGTAGCAGTGCCACTCTTGAAAAGGCGGGCAGCTTCTTAAAAATGAAACATGCGACTACCATATGACATACCATTGCACTCCTGGACATTTATTCCAGAAAAACTGACTTATGTTGACAAAAAAAAACCTGTACATAAATGTTTACTGCAGCTTTATTCATAATAACCAGAAACCGGAAACAACCGAGATGTTCTCCAGCAGGTGACTGGCCAGAGAAGCGCAGGACCTCCGCACCAGGGCCACGCCCTGTCAATGAAAGGAAAGGGTTCCCGACAGGCACGGCAACCCGGACAACCTCCAGAGACGAACGCTGAGTGAAAACAGCCAGTCTTAAAAGGCCACATGCTGTAGATTCCATTTACAGAACATTCCGGAAATTACAGAGGTGGAGGCCAGGTTAGTGATAGACAGTGAGAGGCCAAGGAGGGCTGGGGGTGAGAGGAAGCGGGTGTGGCCAACATGGCCAACGTGGTCCTTGCCAGCTCCTGACTGAACCTACGCCGACGTCCTGGCCGAGGCGCTGCACTGCAGCTCTGTAAAGCGCCCCTTGAGGGAAACACGGTAAAGGCACCTGGACCCTTGAGGGTACATAAGTCTCCATTATTTCTTACAAGTGCATATGAAGCTACACCGATCTCAAAAGAAAACATTTAACTCAACATGGACACCGATGATAAAGCTTAATGTACAGATTAGGCACAGTAAGAGATCAACAAGAATAACTAATAACGGCTATAACAATATACTGCGGTAAGTTATGTGAATGTGCTCTTTCTCTCTCTCAAATACGATGCTGCACTGTCCTCACCCTTCTTGTGATGAAGGAGCAGAGCAGGACAGAGAGAGTCCATCACACTGTTGAGAATGGCGTGTAATTTAAAACTTAGGAATAGTTCACTTCCAGAATTTTCCATTTAATATTTTAGGACCGAGGGTCCTAAAAACTGCACATGGGGGGCCTACTGTATACACATTGGAAGGGGGGTTTTAAGCTAAGAGATGGAGATGACAGCTATGGAACTTCTGTAGAGAAAGCTGTGATCCCCATTTGCATCCTTAGGCCTGTTCTGGACTGGCAGCATCCCCAGGGTGGGGAGGCAGGAGGACGGAGACAAGGGCTTGCCACTTCCCAGCTGGAGGGAGTGCTAAAGGGTCCGGAGAAGCGGGAGCAGCTTTGTGCAAGCAGCATTTAAAAGGAACCCCAATGGCCAGGGATTGGATTCCGACAAGTACACACTGTGGTTGAAGAAGAGCGGGTGGCCATGGAGTCGCAAGCAAGGAGACACCAGGAACAGACCCAGAGATGGGGAAGAGAACAGCCCAGTCTAGGTGGACTTCGGGGTACTTCTAGGAGAATAATGAGAGGCAGGGACAAGAGAATTGGGAAGGGGAAAAGGGAGCAGGGTCTCAGAAAAAGCCATACTGGGTTTCTTCTAAATTCCAAAGATAATATATATTTCTAGTCCAGTCCAGATTGCCTTACCTTTTTCCTTAGAGGTACAGAGGCACTATCGGAATGACTCATACATCCTAGAGAAGTGATTTTGCTTTCAAATTCTTACACATGCCTCTGGAGGGCAAGACTCTGCCAGAAATGCCTGGTTCACCTCCTCCTTCCCCAGAAGGGGCATCTCTTGGCCCCTGCCCCAATCTACACAAACCTACATTTGCTTTTCAAATGATGGAAATGATACCTTTTGTAGGAGCCACATGGTCTTCCAGTTCTCCACCCTCAGGATGTCCTGGGATCTTCATCATTTTCTTCTTAGAATTTGTTTCAACTAAGTATTTAGAAAGATTAAAAAAATAAAAGATCTTGCATTTATCCTAGCAGCTACCATTCAATGAGACCTTACTCATGCCAGGCACATTCCACATCTCACCCTACTGACTCTCCAAGCAACCTGTCACCCTGGGCTCTACTTTCCTCTATGCTGGAGAGGAGGCACTGGGGGACTGAGGGTGAGATAACCCAAATTCACAGTTTTAACATTCTTCAGTGAATCCTAGAGCACAAGCTAGCTGCTTACCTTCTGAGAGCTTCCGCTTCCTTTTCCCCGTCTTTTCTTGGCCGGCGCCCTGCCCTGGGCCCTGGGCCCCGTGTTCCCACTGCTGCTCCTCCGCAGGCTGGCCCTTGCGCCGCTTCTTCCCTGCAGAGCCACTGGCCTCGGGAGCCTCCTCCCCAGCAGCCTCAAGGTCAGCCTCCTGTCCCTTTCTGCGCTTCTTGGGGTTCTGAGTCTTTGAGTTTTCTAATTTTAGTTCTTTCTTTTCTTTTTTCCGATTCTTCTGCCGCTCTTCCTTCCTTTCCCTTCTGTTCTTCTTTGCCTCTGTTCGCTCCTCCCTGGCACCACTCGCTCTGGAGGTCTCTGCACAGGGATCTGTCACCTGGTTGTGCGCCTGTGGATCTTGTCCCTTCCTGACTGGCTCCTTATTATCAAGCAAAAGAAACACATGAACGCTCACTCTGAATGTGTGAGCACAGGTGTTCACATCACTGCATATGACTAAATAAACTGTTGAAGAAAAATGGTTTTGTCACTTACCATTTTATAACTGTGACCATCCCCCACAGCTAAACTGAAGCAGTAATATACAGAATGGGAACAACTCCCCCAGCCCACAGCCCTCTGCACTGAACAGACATTTTTTCAATCCACGGGAAAATGAAGAATCCTTATGTCACCTGAGCCAGACCGTTCATTTTGGCTCACTCTTCACTTTTCTTTTGTAAGAAAGAAGAGAATAGCACTTAGGTATGACAGAAACCACTGGGTTCACTTGTCTGCAGACCTGGGTTCAAGTTCCAGCTCTGTTAATTAGGGCAAGTTATTCATCTGCTCTGAACCTGTTTCCTCATCTGTAAAACAAATGGTAGTAAAGCCTTCCTTTTACCAGGATGGACGAAGAAGATGAGAGAAGACACGTCAGGTGCCTAGCACAGTCGATGCTCAATAAACCAGCCCAATGTATGTCAAGAGTTTTATAAATTATCAAGTATTAATATGAGACAAAGGAATTGTTATTATCATCATTATTCAGATTGGATAGTTACCCTCAGAGGATGGTCCAGGGACATCTGGATATAGTGGAAAGGACTGTGAGTAAGGAACCACAGAGAACCAAACTTCATGCACTGGACCAAGACCAACTTTCCATTTGCTACATTACTTTACTTCACGCGATGACCTGCAGATGTCCGGAACTGCTCCAAGAGCCCTGCTGCCTCTGGGAGGAAGGGAGCAGGCCAATAGCAGCAGCTCCAGGGCTACTGCAGGTGCCAGAAACCACCAGGCTGACGCACCTCCAGGCCTGGGTTCAAGTTCCATCTCTGTTAACTGCCAGCTAGATGAGAGGGCAAGTGACCTACGGTCTTCCTCCTTTGAGAGACTGTAGGTAGCAAGAGGGAACTATTATCCCTAAAACTGGACCAAATAAATAAAGGAGGACTGGCTTTCGCTAGAGCACAAGACCTCACACCTTAATGCTCAATCCCTAGTTGGAAGAGCAGCATTAGGAAATAGATATGGAACTAAATAGTTGACATTTCTCAGTAGCTGTGGTTCAGAGCTATTGAGCTATCAAGGCTCATGGATGAATTCAGAAATAGACTCAGGAGGAAGACTAGGACAAAGAAACTTTACATCTATTCTACAATTCTGTTGGTATCTTCTAGTAAAATATTATTATTATTTTTGAGACAGTCTCACTCTGTTGCCCCAGGTAGAGGGCAGTGGCATCATCATAGCTCACAGCAGCCTCCAACTCCTGGGCTCAAGCAATCCTCCTGTCTCAGCCTCCCGAGTAGCTGGGACTACAGGCATGCGCTACCACGCCCAGCTAATGTTTTATATATATATATATATTCTTTAGTTGTCCAGCTAATTTCTTTCTATTTTTTTTTAGTAGAGACGGGGTCTCGCTCTTGATCAGGCTGTTCTCAAACTCCTGAGCTCAAACGATCCTCCTGCCTCGGCCTTCCAGAGTGCTAGGATTACAGGCGTGAGCCACCACACCCAGCCTAAAATATTATTATGACCACTGAATGCCTGAGACCTTAGCTTCCCTTCTACCCAATCTAGACCAAGTCTCCAGCTAGTACTTTGCCTCTATGTCCAAACCAACCCCTTGGCCACTGGTGGGGGGCTGGGGGAGGGAGGGAGGATGCACGCACAAGCTCATACATCTAGCAGCTGCTCGATGTATTCTTCCCCATCTTCTTCCTACTTCATTCCACGCTCTCCTCACACATGGTCTCCTCCATGACACCTGGACTGACTTGCTGCCAGAGCATCCTCTCTTAGTCTCAGCCCCTCCACTGCCTTCTGCCTCTTCACAGGACTTATCAGGACCTGATGTTACTCTGTGACACATACAGGTGACTGCCTGTCTCCCCCGCTACAATACAGCTCCATGCAGGCAGGACTAATTACGGCTGGATCCACAGTGACCAGGCTAGCTGCGATGGGGTCTAGAAGCACAGAAAAGCACCCAACCTGAGCCTGGTGAGCAGTTACAGGACAGACATTGATGTGTGGACAGACAAAACCAGGGACGTGCCAGGAGGGTCACAAGACAAAGGCAAAGGAGTTTACCATGGGTTGTTTACTGATCACTTAATTTCAGTATGTTTAACATATTTTAATATGTTCCTTCAAAAGGGAAACTGGAAAACATGTTTTTTTAAAACCCTGCAGTTGAACTAAGCAATTTCACGTCTTTGATTCTTAGTTAAAATAAATAACCTTTAAAAAATAGGTGCCACATAAATCCCAATTAAGTGACTGGTTATAAGGTTTCAATGGCCCAATTTGTGTATTCTGAAAGAGACAAATGACATACTGCCAAGATAAAGTTTCATTTTGATCTCAATTTGCTGCCAAAATGATTCTCTTTACATAAAGCAAATCAACCCCTGATAATTTGACTAGAATAAAAGACCAGTCAGAATCTTTTTTTGGGAAACTACTGATATGTGTCTCCAAATAGGATAAAGCTCCAAATGAAAGCAAAGTATAACTGAATGGGGGAAAAATTTTAAATTAACAATGTAATCAACAATATGGCTAAATGATATCAAACTAAGACTTTCTGCATGTATATTCCACATTTAGGACCTCTCACTATCAAACCATTGACTAACAGGTAGTTAATTTAATTAATAAAAGGAATTCTCCCTCCACCAGAAAGAAGGAGCTGCATGAGAATTGAGTCCCCGTTAAATACTGGGCATCCTCATCTACCTTAACATTACAACATTAAGAGGCCGCCCATGGGCCGGGCGCGGTGGCTCACGCCTGTAATCCTAGCACTCTGGGAGGC
>VBSM01001118.1:3253427-3277843 GCA_008086735.1 Cheirogaleus medius
AAAAAAAAAGAGGCCGCCCATGGCCCCTAACCCCTTATCTTAAGAACACTTCATCACTATGTCCTTACCCTGTTTCTTCTTCATAGCACCACCACCACCACCACCTGAGATACTTTAGATTTTTTGTTCAGGGACTGGCACAGATTAGACACTCAGTAAGTTTTTATTTTTTTATTTTATTTTTATTTGAGACAGGGTCTCCTCTGTTGCCCAGGCTAGAGTACAGTAGTGTCATGCTAGCTTACTACAACCTCAAACTCCTGAGCTCAAGCAATCGTCTTGGCTCAGCCTCCCGAGTATGTGGGACTACAGCCTTGCACCATCACACCCGGCTATTTTTTGTAGAGATGGAGTTTCACTATGTTGCTCAGGCTGGTCGTGAACTCCTTGCCTCAAGTGATCCTCCTGCCTTGGCCTCCCAAAGTGCTAGGATTATAGGCGTGAGCCACTGTGCGTGGCCTTTAGTAAGTATTGAATAAACGAATAAATATTACTATCCACATTTTTTAATGAAGGAAACTGAGGCTCAGAAGGTGAATAACGTGCCCAAGATCAAACGTGAGGCAAACAGCACAGCAGGGATTCGAACCAGGGCTGTCAGAAATCCAAAGCTCCCGTTCTCGCCAAAGCATCCCACTGCCTAATGTCTAAGCAAATCATTACGTTAGCTGGCACCATTACCAAATATTGGGATTAAAACCTGTCTCTGCACAATAAGGAACTCTTCTCTGCAGTGCACTCAGTTTATTCCTTCCCATAAATGGAGGCACAAAGAGGCTCTCTGAAAAAGAAGGCTGTCTTGATCTCCAAAAATAAGACATTCCCATTTCAGTATTATGAATTTTTGCCACACTGCAAATCTAAAATTAGATCCAACTTACACCGCTGGAGGCTTCAGAAAAGACATTCCACACCTGCTCCAGAATGGATTCATTATGAACTTTTAAACTGTTCTTCATCCAATTCTATAAAAAAAAGAACCATTTATCCTATTTTTTTAAATTGCATTTCAAAATATTAAGGGGGTACAAATGTTTTTGTTACATGGACAGCTTTTGTCATGCTTGAGTCAGGGTTATCAATGTGCCCATCATCCAAATACACATAGTGTCCAATGCACTCTTTAGGTAGGCTTTCCCTGCCCTGCAATTTTGACCAGTACACACAAGCTCAGTCAGGGCCACACAGCCCCTCCGTACAGGGAAGTGAAGCCAATCCATACCTGAAATTTCACCTTTTTCCTGGGAACATTGTCAAAAGCACCAATTTGTTCTAAAAGTTCTCTCACTTTGGGGCTGATATTCGGTCTCTTTATTAATTCATTAATTTTCTACAAAAGAGGAAGATAAAAACAAAAATAATAAATAATTAACACATGAATTTCATGAAAGCCAAACTAAAAAGTCCTTGCTATGGCTAAAGGGTTCACATTTTACACCTACATTCTGCATTTATGCCTATGCTTAAAAATATATAGATTAACTTCTATTCAACACAGTACTGGCATCCTAGCCAGGGCAGTTAGGCAAGAAAGAAATAAAAGGCATAGCCTAATTGGAAGGACAAAGTAAAATTATCCTTGTTCACAATGTAGTCTTTTCTTCTTTTTTAAGAGCCAAGGTTTCTCTCTGTTGCCCAGGCTGGAGGGCAGTGGCATGATCATAACTCACTGCAGCCTGGAACTCCTGAGCTCAAGCGATCCTCTCACCTCAGCCTCCCAAATAGCTGGGACTCACGCTACCACACCCCAGTAATTTCTAAATTTTTTTTTTTTTGTAGAAAAGAGGTCTTGTGGCTGGGCGCGGTGGCTCACACCTGTGATCCTAGCACTCTGGGAGGCTGAGGCGGGAAGATCGCTTAAGGTCAGGAGTTCAAGACCAGCCTGAGTAAGAGTGAGACTCTGTCTCTACTAAAAACAGAAAAAATTAGCCAGGCATTGTGCCTGTAGTCCCAGCTACTCAGGAGGGTAAGGCAGGAGGATCGCCTGAGCCCAGGAGTTTGAGGTTGTGGTGAGCTAGGCTGATGCCACAGCACTCTAGCCTGGGCAACAGAGGGAAATTCTGACTCAAAAAAAAAAAAAAAAAAAAAGTGTGTGTGGGGGTCTTCCTATGCTGCCCAGGTTGGTCTTGAATTGGCCTCAACCGATCCTCCCACCTTGGCCTCCTAAAGTGCTGGGATCACAGGCATGAGCCATAGTGCCCAGCCAATGTGGTCTTATGCATAGAAAACCCCAAAGATTCCACCCTAAAACTGTTAGAATTGATAAACTAGTTCAGCAAAGTTTCAGGATACAAAATCAACACTCAAAAATCAAGTTGCATTTCTATACACTAACAATGAACAACCCAAAAAGGTAATTAAGAAAACAATTCCATTTGCAACATCATTAATAGAACAGAATTTGGTAGGAATAAACTTAACCAAAGAGGCAGAGACTTATATACACACATAGTAACACGCTATTCCTCTAGATAGGCGTAAGGGGGCCATGGGCAGCCTCTTAATGTTGTAGTGTTGAGGCAGGTGAGGATGCCCAGTATTCATGAACACTAAATCCACATGCAACTCCTTCATTCTAGTGGAGAGAGAATTCCATGTGAATCCTAAAATTCATATGGAATCTCAAAGAACACCAAATAGCCAAAACAATCTTGAAAAAGAATAAAGTTGGAAGTCTCACACTTACTACAATGCTACAATAATCAAAACAGTGTGGTATTGGAATAGAGATAAATGTACAAACTAATGGAACAGAGACTCCAGAAAGAAACCCTCACATACACAGTCAAATGATTTTCAACAAGGGTGCCATGACTACTAAATGGGAGAAAAGACAGTTTTCAACAACTGATGCTGAGAAAATTGGATATCCATATGCAAAATAATGAAGTTGGGCCCTTACCTAATATCATATATAAAAACTAACTCAAAATGGATCAGAGATCTAAACTTAAGAGACAAAACTATAAACCCTTAGAAGAAAGCAGAGGAAAGGCTTCAAGACCTTGGATCTGGCAATAATTTCTTAGATATGACATGAAAAACACAGGCAATAAAATTAAAAAATGAACTGGATTACATCAAAATTAAAAAACTTTTGTGCATCAAAGGGCTAGGTATAGCAGCTCATGCCTGTAATTCTAGCACTTTGGGAGGCCAAGATGAGAGGATTGCTTAAGGGCAGGAATTCAAGACTAGCCTAAGCAACATAGTGGGACTCTGTCTCTACAAAAAACACAAAAATTAGCCAGGCATGGTGGCGCATGCCTGTAGTCCAAGCTACTCAGAAAGCAGAGGCACGAGGATTGCTTGAGCCCAAGAATTCAAGGTTATGATGATGCCACCGCACTCTAGCCTGGATGAGACTCTGTATCAAAAACAAAACAAAAAAAGGACAATATCAACATAGTGAAAAGGCAATCCACTGAATGGGAGAAAATATTTGCAAATCATATATGATAAAGGGTTAATATTCAAAATATATAAACAACTCTTACAACTCAACAACAAAAAAATGAACAAGCTGATTACAACATGGGCAAAGGACTTAAATAATATTTCTTCAGAGAAAATATACAAATAGCAAATAAATACACAAAAAGATGTTCAACATCAGTAATCATTATGGAAATGCAAACCAAAGCCACAATGAGATACCACTTTGCACCCATTAGGATGGCTATCCTTAAAAAATTAGAAAATAACAAATGTTGTCAAGGATGTGGAGGAATTGGAACCCTTGTGCGTTGCTGGTGGGAATGCTGCAGCTGCTACAGAAAATAGTACGGAGGTTCCTCAAAACATTAAAAATAGAATTACCATATGATCCAGCAATTCCACTGCTGGGTATATATCCAAAAGAATTGAAAGCAGGGATTTAAAGAGATATTTGTACACTCATGTTCACAGCAGCATTTTTCACAACAAGCAAGACGAAGAAGCAAATTAAGTGTCCATTCAGAGAGAAATAAACAAAATGTATTCTATTCATACAATGGATATTTTTCAGCCTTAAAAGGAAGGCAATCTGACACATTCTATAACACAGATGCACCTTGAAGACATTATGTTAAGGTAAATAAGCCAGCCACAAAAGGACAAAGACTGTATGATTTCACTTATATGGGATACCAGAGTAGTCAAATTCACAGAGACAGAAAGTAGACCGTGGCTGCCAGGGACTGGGGAGAGGGATTGGAGAGTTAGCGTTTGTGAACTAAAATAAAATTTTAAGGCGGCTGACTGAATGGACCCCTAGTGGCCAAAGGAATATCTTAAAACTACATTGTCTGCCAAGAGGAGGGAGGTCAGACAGGCCTCTTCATGCCCCCCTCCCTCCTTGGAGACATCCTTTGTAAGGCCTAAGGGTATGCAAGACAGACCTGCAGGTCCTCAATTTACACAACAAATCTATGTCTGGTGGCTTATCTCTGATAACAGGTCCTTATGTTAAAACATTCCAAGCCTTTAGACAAAGCTTCCTGTCTTTAACCAATTACAAGCCAAAGAATCTTTAAACCCACCTATAACCTGTAAGCCCCCCTCTTCAAGATGTCCCACCTTTTTGGGCCAAACCAATGTATGCCTCCCACGTATTGACTGATGACTTTACCTGTAACCCTTGTCTCCCTGAAATGTATGAAACCAAACTGTAACCCAGCCACAGCGAGTCCAGTTACTCAAGGCTTCTTGGGCGTGGCTCTGGGTTATGGTCCTCAAATTTGGCTCGGAATAAATCTCTTTAAAACTATTTTACAGAGTTTGGCTTTTTTCTGTTGACAACTCCCATCTGCTAACAACACCAATGAGGGAGGGAGGGAGGAATCAGCCACCAGCAATCAGCAGACGGGGCAGAACCGGAAGTTTAGTTCTTGATTTACAACACAGTAGCAGGGCTGCTGACACCTGAGAGTTTCACAGCAAAGGTCAGCAAATCTTGTCTGTAAAGGGCCAGAGAGTAAATATTTAGGCTGTGCAGGTTTCTGTGGCGACTACTCAATGCCGCCCTTATGGCGCTAAAGCAGCCAAAGGCAATAGACAAACAAATGGACATGGCTGTGTTCCAATAAAACTTTACTGATAAAGAGGCAGTGTGCCGCCTCTGGCCATGGGCCATTGTTTGCTGCCTCCTGCTCTAGAGGATTTCACTCCACTGACAGCAGAGGTAGAACTCATAGACCCAGGTACCTCAACCTCAGGGCCTAGGAATGTAATCTAGTTCTCAAAGGATTGCAGATATGGTGCCCAAAAGCGTGGCAGATGGTCACCAGCCTAAACATCTTAGCCAAGATTTCAATAGCTTCTCCATCTGTACCACGCAGACTTTGTAAGTCCTTTGTGAACAGAAGACTTGCCCGCCTAGGAGTATGCTAAATCAGTATGCTACTCAACATAGTCAATATCAGAAAACTCACATTTAAAACTTTCATTAAATGGAATAACTATTTGTATTGGTGGTTTTAAGGACATTTTCCACATAGATGACATCTGTCTTTTCATTCTCCTGCCTTCCTGAGTCCTTCCTCCTGCTATCTGTTCTGTACATGGTAACATTTTACAAGTTACACTTCTCAGTGAATTAGGGATTTCAATGTTTTTGCCAATAAATTTTCTACTTAACTAAAATAAAGTGAAAACATATACTTTTATATTAATGAAAGTGTCTTTATTTTGCCTGATTCTGATGACTCACAGACATGACAGATTAACATGATTTGAGTTCTAAAAGTTGCATTATCACTAAACGTACAGAAAGATTAGAAAGCTTCTAATCAGTTTCATAGCTAGGGGAAAGCTACTGAGAATTCTAAAATATTTTTGCAAGAAATCTGCAAAATACATGGATTACAGACATAACACACTGTAATTATACTAACAGAAAAATAAAGAACTTTTATTCAAGTATTTTAGTTCAACCTCAGTCTATCCTAGGATATGATGTTTCCAGGATTTGTCTGTAGGGATAACATTTACTCAGTATCGTGGGATTCTAAAGAAAGAGGAAGGTGTCAGATGAAGTTACTCCATGAATTAGAAGGACGTTACCTGAATCCACGCCTGCTGTTTAATATCGCCCTTGTGGGTTTTACCTTCATAGCCTTTGCCGCCATACTTCTGATCTTCACTTATGCATTTCACATGGTTTTTATAGTCATCACCCCTTTAAAGTGATCAAAAATTCCACCATTAGACTGACACCCAGGCTGGAGGCCCTGACTAGTGCCAGCATGCTGCTCCTACCTCCTGTGGTCCACACTGGGTTTTTTCACATCTGTCCACTGCACAAGTACCCCACCTACTTCACTCACCATGTTTATGACCTCCTGGTCATAACCACACCTCCCTTCCTCCAAACTCTTCAATATAAGACCCACTATACTTTTTCACCCATTTTTATACACAACCATCTTAGACCAAACTAATAGGCAGTATTTCTTTTTTTAAGTCACAAGTATATAAACTAAATAAAAAAGAAAATAAAATTCTCTGCAATTGGGTAGTTTTATCTTAAATTTCAAAAATCTGACTTCCTGGATTTATGGTAGGCCATCAATAATCAGTTCTAGGCTGGGCACAGTGACTCACACCTATAATCCTTGCACTTTGGGAGGCCAAGGCAGGAGGAATGCTTGAGGCCAGGAGTTCCAGACTAGCCTGAGCAAGAGTGAGATCCCATCTCTACAAATAGAAAAATTAGCCAGGTATTACCTGTAGTCCCAGCTAAGCAGGAGGCTGGGGCAGGAGGCTTGCTTGAGCCTAGGAGTTTGAGGTTGCAGTGAGCTATGATACCACTGCACTCTAACCCAAGTGACAGAGTGAGACCCTGTCTAAAAAAATCAGTTGTTGTTATAAATTACAAGCTGGTATAAAATGGCAATATTAGGTCACTAAAAGTTCTGAGTCTCAGAGTCTTGCAAAAAAAGAAAACTTGACACTCTCTTAAGTGATCTTTTTAAAGCTTTGTGGGGTTCCTCAGGGAAATGTTGGGGGCAAGTCCCCTAATTAAAACAACCCAATTTTTACCTATTTTATATATCAAGCTTCCTCTTAGGACCAGGTCTGAACAGAATTTAGCAGTTTCCCCCCCAAAAATCATTGCTCTAGAATGAATCAAAATGGACTATAGGCAAATACCATCTAAATACCACAGAGGACACTGGGACAAATGCAGCCATAAGCCAGCTTTTCACCTGAACCCTCTGAAGCTAAAGGGGAATCAACACAAACTGAAGAGGGCAGCCCTCTGCAAATGACCCACCTTGAGAAGCAGTGTCTGAGCACATCAGGCTCCGCCCCTCAGCTCCCCACTAATCATCCACCTGTACAGAGGCCTCCCCGTGGAAGTGTCTCCCGATACACTCATGGGGCCAGGAGGAACATCACTTCCACCAGCACCTCCCATTTTCTAGGGAGGACCTGGTCTCCTCTGCTACCGGTCATCTTCCCCTGTGAATCCATAAATCTATGTTCTGGTTCCTAAGTCCATCTCTTCAGTGTGATGGGCACATAATACCCTGGTCTAGCACAACCTACCCCAAAGCCCCTGGAGCCTCCCTCCATGTGGCTGCTTCCCTGGGCCTGGTAACAGTGGCAAGAAGATAGCAACCAGTGCCACTAACTGATCGAACCCTCTTATCACCGTAATTCCTCCTTCTCTTGGAAACTACTTTTCTCTTCCAGACAGGACCTCACTCTGTCACCCAGGCTGGAGTGCAGTGGTGTCATCATAGCTCACTGCCACCTCAAACTCCTGGGTTCAATCAATCCTCTTGCCTCAGCCTCCCGAGTAGCTGGGACTACAGGTACGTGTCACTGTGCCTGGCTAATTTTTGTAGTTTTTGTAGACACAAGGTCTCACTATGTTGCCCAGGCTGGTCTCAAACTCCTGGCCTCCAGCAATCCTCCTGCCTTGCCCTCTCAAAGTGCTGAGAATACAGGCATGAGCTACCATGCCTGGCAAAAACTTCCTTAAAAAGCAAGTCTTTTTTTAAGGCACTTTTCAAAGAATCATACCAATTTTATTCAGTGGACCCTACAAGTTCTTTTTCTTTATTTCTTTCCTCAAATTTGCTTCATTTTTCCAAGTTTTATGGGGCCAGGGCTTCTAAAACTGATCTGGACCTTTATTATGGATCTACATGAATTACATGGAGCTTACCAGAAATCTTTACCGCAGTCAATGCAAGAAAGGCATTCACAGTTTCTGCAAACAGACACGTGCTTTTCCACTTGTATTTTCTTCACTGATTCACCACATGCATTGCATGTAAAAAATACCATTTTTAGCTAAACGGTTAAATAGTCTCAATCCAAGATAGGTTCTAAGTCTTATCTATAAAAAAAAAAAGTTATCATTGTATACTGAAACTTTCCCAATAAATGATTCATATAGCTAACTTATCAACCATAATTTCACATGAAAATAACAGAATCAAAGTTGATTAGCAATCTACATAAAACTACCACCCATATAACTATCATTAACAATAACAATAACAATGGCTAACATTTGTGGAATACATGCTTATGGTATGCTAGGCACTATCCTAAGAGCTTTACATGTATTAACTTATCTAATCCACATCATAACCCTATGAAAGAAAGATTAGTATTATTCAAAATTTATAGGAGGTAACTGAGGCACAGAGACATTAAGTAACTTGCCCAAGTAATAGAACCAGGATTTAAATCTGGCAGATCGGAAGATGAAGAGCTTTGGTGGCATTAAGTGACAAATCTTACTTCCCTAATAACTTTAAGCTCTCTCTATATATACATATATATATTATATTTATAGATATATAAAATGAAGCATATAGAAGGCATTGCAATTTAGATGTATACTCAAACTATTTCAGGTCCCCAAATACAATAAGAATATAGCCAGAGGAAAATTGAGGGAAATTGAGAAAGCGGAGAAGAGGCAATTCTATAGACACAATTTCTATAAGCACTAAAAACATACCGATATTTCTATGTATCCACAAGTGCTAAATATGAGGATATGCCCCTCAGCCTTAGTGGACAGGGAGTGGGACAGGGGCCTCCTTGTGGTTTCTTGTCAGATCAGTTAGAGAAATGGAATCACATCCAGGTGTCCCAACTGCTGGATGCTGAATTACTGGAGGATTTCACAAACCCAGGTATCCCTGGCACTGCCCCAACATGAAGTGTGTCTGCGCATACACAAAACCACCATTGAAAAATTTCATGGAAATGCTATTGTGCTCAACACAACACAAATTCACCTAAAACTGTTAAAGATGTCACAGTAACTTTCCATGCTTATATAATTTTTAATCACTAGATTTTAAAAGAGCACTGCTGTTTTACATTATAAGTAAGTTTCACAGCAAAAACATTGAGAGCTGTTTACCCCAGTACTTTCCTCCTCATTATGAAAACAAAGGTGAGGATTAAGTAAACCAATGCAATTTGCTTCAGGGTAAGACTTCACTCAGGAATCTTTTGGCACAGGCTGGCTGTGGTGGCTCAGGTCTGTAACCCTAGCACTCTGAGAGGTTGAGGCAGGCGATTGTTTGAGCTTAGGAGTTCGAGACCAGCCTGAGCAAGAGCGAGACCCTGTCTCTACTAAAAGAATAAAAAGAAATTAGCTGGACAACTAAAAATATATAGAAAAAATTAGCTGGGCATGGTGGCGCATGCCTGTAGTCCCAGCTACTCGGGAGGCTGAGGCAGGAGGATGGCTTGAGCCCAGGAGTTTGAGGTTGCTATGAGCTAGGCTGACGCCACGGCACTCTAGCCCAGGCAACAGAGTGAGACTCTGTTTCAAAAAAAAAATCTTTTGGCACAAATCATCTACTCTTGGTTCACAGAGAATTCTCATGCATGAAATCACCACCTCTCCTCCACACGCTCCAGATCACTGCTGGTGAGGTCACGCCTAAACAAGGACCAGAGCTGCTTGTGTCCATGCAGCCTTGAATGGATATGTACATCCTGGGTGCAACTCCAGGGTTTAAAAAGGCCAGCTGGTCTCTTGTGGAGGCCTCTTGTCCTGTGGAACGCTGTCAGACACTAGTTCACTTTCTATGCTATGTCTAAACTTTGGCCCCCTGGCCCCAGGTTCCCAGGTGGCTCTCCTGATGGTACTAACTTACCATCAGGGTAAGCTGGTAAGGGATGGCATGTGGTCAGCTACAGCCTAGCACTGAATCCTCAGGAAAGCAAACGCGACTACTGTGGGATGCGCTGCAAACTGTCATCTCATCTGGTTATTGTACTGATGTGTGAAATAGTCTTCCATGACCCAGCTCCCTCAAAGCTCACCAATCTCCATGAAGCAGATGGATGTTCAATATATGTCATGCAAGAAGAGCAGCCATTCTGCTTCATAAGGGAGAACAAAGGTTGGAACAAGAGCCAATATCGCATTATCAAGTAGTCTGGAGGTGTACTTTCGTGTAAGTACAAGAGTAAATCATTAATTAGTTACCAAGAAATGGACTGCCATTGTATGTACAAGGTAGAAGCAGCTTAGATAAGCCAAATTAGCTGTTGAAAAGACTTTAAAGTACTTTCATGATGAGATACAACAATGATAAACATCCCCTGAGATGTAGATATGGCTTAGTGCTTTCCAACCTTTGTTGCTGAGGACTATTCTGTTTCTTAATGGAAGACGGGAGAAAGGAGGGAGAAAGATTTTAGCAAGCCCTGTGATCCAACTGGGAGACTCCCCACTGGACAGCTTGTGGAAGGTGAGGACTTAAAAAAAATATATTGACTGAAAGCAGCCAGTGATGTAGACACACAGATGCTCTGAATATCTGTCCAAAACATGCTACCCCTCTGGAGATCAGTCACGCATAGTGTAATTAAACATCAATTCAGGAGAGGATTAGAATTTGGTCACATGTCCCTCTGAAAAATATTTCTAACCATTTTCATTTGGTCTTTATTTTTCAAGGCAGAATGTGTGGATTGCATAGGAAGTCAGAGCTCAGTCTCTTCCTGCCTTCCCCTGGAATTTTACATTTGACATGAAATGGCAACAGCATGTCCACCTGCTTGTCTAATGAGATAAAATCTGTAAGGAGCTTACCTCTCCCTTATTCAGAGCCCAGAGGACACCCCAGCACCTGCCCAAGAGTCACCTTGATTATGCCTCACACCCAACTCAGTCTCTGGGGAAAATACCCTCCATTTAAGCTGCAAAGAAAAGCTCAAAACCATCAAGACCTTCAAAATCACCTTAACTGCACAGCAGACAGGGTGTCCCAAGTCTTAAAGTAAGCTTAATAATTTGATAAGTGTAAATGCTACAAACTTACAAAAAGACATCCTGTGGAAATTCAATCCCTCTAACTGAAGATAATAAACATTGCCTAAAACAAAAAAGCAAAGCCATATTATTCAAATTCCACAAGACTAGATAAATATGAAAGAAATGTAAATAATTAAACTTCAAATGATGTTTTTGGTAAATCTGCAACCTTTATGCTTCTGAATTTATGAAAGCTTAAAACTGCATTAAGACTTTGAGGACACCCTATCCACCAGGTTCATAAGTGATAGATTTCAATTTTTAGCCCTAGGAGTAAAAAGATAGCATTTTTTTTATAGGGCTGGACCTAAATAAGAGTCCTCTTTTCCTTCCCTGGCTGCCCAAAGCAGGTCCCAATACAGCCACAGAGATTCTACCCGCTTTTCCTTCTAGATATGTGGGCATGTTAAAAGAGAAGGCAAGTAGAAAGCAGTGTTCTTGGACTGGTGAGAGCATGCTCCAATTCTCACCACAGGTGAGTCACTTTAACTCATTTCAGCAGACATTTACTGAATCCTAAGTGTGTGTCAGGTACTATGCTATCCAGATGTACCTGGGTGCCCTCACTCAAGGCAGACCAGGTCCTCTGTGTGTGTTTCTGGCTATCTATTCCTCCATCTGTATGGTCAATTTACTGAGCTCTCATCACATGTCATACCCAAGAAAAAGATGACAAGGGCCTGAACAAAAGAACCCATGATCATTAGCTCTCTAAAAGCCATTTCACATATACGATCACAACTGCACCTAACACCTCCAGAACAGCCATGACCATGCCACCACTGTCTGTAGGAGAAAACCGTGGCTCAAGAGGTTAAGTGATCTTCCAGAAGTCACAGGAAGTAGCAGAGGTGGCCTGAAAGGCCAGGTGACAAGCCAAGTACTGCTCTGCTTCCACCTTGACCTGTAGTGTCCTTGCCACCTGCCTGGCCATTATTTGGCATCTGGGACCTTGAGATCCTTATCCAAAGAGAAAAAAAGTAAAGGCTCTAAAAGATGACCTTCCATATAGCCCTAAGTCTTAATTCTAAAGCCAGCCCATAATGGGCAATGAGACCACCCATGTCACAGGGGAGGCTGTCAGGTGCTGGGCAACAACCAGTGGTCAGTAAGGGGCCAGACACCTTAGTCTTCCCTTAACAAGACGGTTGCCAGGTTTTGTTGGACTGGGCCTGGACTCAGCGGTAGAGGGCCTGAGCTGGAGCCTGCATCTGCTAATGCCACAAAGATCATTAAAAACTAAATGACCTCAAGGTACCTTAACTTCCCAGCATGTTTATCTGTAAAATGGGTCTAATATCTATCTCGAAGCATTGTGTGAAAGATGTGAAAGCGTCATCCTTTCCCAACAATAGAAAGGTTTCCCAGTGAGCTATTAATTTGCACATCAATGCTATACCCAGTCCCCTCCCAAACTCATGCTCCTTTAAATATGATCCTTAACCCACACATCTATCTTCATATTAGGTTAGTGCAAAAGTAACTGCAGTTTTAGCATTGTTGAAATTTGCCATTTGATATTGAAATACATTCTAAATACTAAATAAATACTAATTTATTAGTTTTACAGCCATCTGCACCTCTCACAAAAATCAGCTCATGGTAGATAACAGACTTAAACCTAAGGCATGAAACTATAAGAATTCTAGAAGAAAATACTGGAAAAACTCTTACAGACATTGGCCTAGGGGAAGAATTTAAGAAGACCCCAAAGGCAATCACAGCAACAACAAAAATAAATAAATGGGACCTGATTAAATCAAAAAGCTTCTGCACAGCCAAGGAAACTATCATGAGAACAGACAACCTACAAAATGGGAGAAAATATTCACATGCTACACATCTGATAAAGAACTGATAACTAGAATCTATACAGAGCTCAGAAAAATCAGCAAGAAAAAAATCAAACAACCCCATTAAAAAGTGGGCAAACAACATGAACAGAAACTTTTCAGAAGACAGACTAATGACCAACAAACATATAAAAAAAATGCTCAACATCTCTAATCATCAGGGAAATGCAAATCAAAACTGCAATGAGATATCACTTAACTCCAATGGCTTTTATCAAAAAGTCCCAAAACAATAAACGTTGGCGTGGATGTGGAGAGATAGGAACACTCCTACACTGCTAGTGGGACTGCAAACTAGTACAACCTCTGTGGAAAGTAATATGGAGATACCTGAAAGAGCTACAAGTAGAACTACCATTTGACCCAGCAATCCCATTACTGGGCAGCTACTCAAAAGAACAAAAGACATTCTATAAAAAAGACATCTGCACTCAAATGTTTATAGCAGCACAATTCACAATTGCAAAGATGTGGAAACAACCCAAATGCCCATCAATACATGAGTGGATTAATAAAATGTGGTATATGTATACCATGGAGTTCCACTCAGCCACAAAAAACAATGGTGATTTGGCACCTCTTGTATTATCCTGAATAGAGCTGGAGCCCATTCTAGTAATTGAAGTCTCACAAGAATGGAAAAACAAGCACCACATGTATTGACCATCAAATTGGTATTAACTTATCAACACTTATGCGCACATATAGTAGTAACATTCGTCGAGTGTTGGGCAGGTGGGGGGGAGGGGATGCATATATTTACACCAAATGAGTGTGGTGTGCACCATCTGGGGGATGGACATGCTTGAAGCTCTGACTCAGGTGGGGCAAAGGCAATATATGTAACTGAAACATCTGTACCCCCGTAATATGCTGAAATAAAAAAAAATCCCAATAAATAGAGAACTAAATGTGATTACATTATACATCATTTTAGTGCACGTGTCTCACTTTATGTTTTTTTGCTAATTATTTATCGCCTGCAATCTATTTTACATTTATTTTACACTATGGAAATGATGTTGGAAAAAAAGCAAATTTGAGCAATTTTCTTTTTCCAGTTCAAAATGGGTCGTAAAGTAGTGGAGACAACTTGCGACATCAACGATGCATTTGGTCCAGGAACTGCTAACGAAAGTACAGTGCAGTGGTGGTTCAAGAAGTTTTGCAAAGGAGATGAGAGCCTTGAAGATGAAGAGAGCCTTGAAGAAGACTGAAACAGCCATCTGTTTCAGAGGAACGCAGAGGCCAGCCGTCAGAAGTTGACAATGACCAATTGAGAGCAATCATGGAGGCTGATCTTCTTACAACTACATGAGAAGTTGCTGAAGAACTCAATGTCAACTATTCTATGGTCATTTGGCATTTAAAGCAAATTGGAAAGGTTTGAAAAAGCTCAATAAATGAGTGCCTCATGAGCTGACCAAAAATCAAAAAAGTCGTCATTTTGAAGTGTCATCTTCCCTTATTATACACAACTACAACAAATTCTTTCTTGATCGAACTGTGACCTGCGATGAAAAGTGGATTTTATACGACAACCGGTGAGGACCAGCTCAGTGGTTGGACCGAGAAGAAGCTCCAAAGCACTTCCCAAAGCCAAGCTTACACCACAAAAAGATCATGGTCACTGTTTGGTCTGATCCACTATGGCTTTCTGAATCCCGGCAAAACCATTACATCTGAAAAGTATGCTCAGCAAATCAATGATGAGATACACGGAAAACTTCAACACCTACAGCCAACATTGGTCAACAGAAAGGGCCCAATTCTTTTCCACAACACCCGACTGCAGGTCACACAACCAATGCTTCAAAAGTTGAATGAATCGGGCTATGACGTTTTGCCTCATCCGCCATATTCAAAACGTGGCCCCTCGCCATCTGACTACCACTTCTTCAAGCATCTCGACAACTTTTTGCAGGGAAAACTCTTCCACAACTAGCAGGATGCAGAAAATGCTTTCCAAGAGTTCATGGAATCCCAAAGCATGGATTTTTTCACTACAGGAATAAACAAACTTATTTCTCATTGGCAAAAATGGTTTGATTGTAATGATTCCTATTTTGATTAACAAAGATGTGTTTGAGTCTAGTTATTATGATTTAAAATTCATGGTCCAAAACAGCAATTACTTTTGCACCAACCTAATAAATTCACTGTAGCCTCCTCTGGCTCCTCACCCCATGAGTGACTACTCTACCACCCTGTTCCCTGATAACATACCCTTAGGTTTCGTTCTGGGATCGGAATATGTAGTTTTTTTGTTGTTTTTACCTTCTTACCTCTATATTCTTGTATTATTTATTTTATTGAATGTAGGGGTGACGAGAGTTACAATGTGCATTCACACAGAGGACCTCTCCCTTGGTCCATGCAAAAGTCCTAGGAAGTAGGTGCACCTAACTCCACTGAAGAGATGAACAAACCGAGGTTTAGAAAAGTTAAGCCATTTCTCTCGCCTCTCAGTTCCAGTCTCCCTCACACCACCCACTACATCACCGGCCTTGTTTTAAACAGCAACCCCTCACTGGAATAACTACCATGTGTCAGGAACTATGCAAGACGCTGGGAGCCTGGAGCCAAGTGTGAACAAGTCCCAAGGAGACCCTCTCTGCAGGAAAGTCAGGCTTGCAAATACTTACCCTATCTCACTCTCCTCCCTCTCTCCTCAGAGAAAAGTGCTGCAGAAAATACTGACATTTATTGAGCACCTACTATGTACCAAGCCCTCTCAAGGGTGGTTAACACGTACCTACTCATGCAATCCTCATCGGTCCTCCGAGTTAGGTTCTACATTATTCCCTTTTAACAGATGCGAGAACTGAGGCACAAAGAGGTTAAGTAACTTGCACCAGGTCACACATCCAGTTAGTGGCAACCCAGATTCACACGCAGTTATATTCTGGTCCTAGGTCCGTGCTCTCCACCAGGACGCCGTAAGGCCTCCTCCTTAGGGACCGAGCGCCCCAAGACTCCGAGAAGAGCCCTGTCCCCATCATGCAGCACGCCTGAAGGCCAGTCCGAGGGCGACCAACCGTCCTGGTCTGGCCAGTCCCGAGAGGGGGTCCTGGGACGGGGGGGGTTCATTTTAAAACAGGGACGAAATGGTCACCCTACGTCCAGCAGGCCTGCCACTGCCCAGAGCGCGGACACGATCGGAATGGACTCCCTCCCGCCCTGCAGGAGCCGGAGGGACCACCGGAGGAAACCAGGCACCAGCCCCTCCGCCCTCCCTCCTCGCTCTTGAGCTCCAACCTCCTAGGGTCGGACCTCTGGGCCACCGCTCCTCACCTCTCAGCCAGCGCCCGCCAACGGTTTCAACCGGCCCGCGGGGAGCACGTGGAGCCGGCGCCTCCGCCCAGCGCTGCCTCCACCTCCTTCCGAGCTCCGCGGCGCAGAATTCACTTCCGAGCCGCCTAGCACGCCTGCGCGCCGCAGCCACACACCCCCGCGGAAGTGACGCCACCGGAAGCCAGAGGGCGGTCCCAACGAGCGAGGGGGCGTTGTCGGGATGGTTCCGCTGCCGGCGGAGCCCGGCGTGCGGCTCTGAGGCCGGCTGCTGCAGGAGAAGAGGCGGCGGTGGAGCGGAGAGCGGCCTCCGAGGGTAAAGTGGCTGGCGGGCCTCGCGAGGGTGTGCGGGGCCCTCGCGGGTGGGAGCGCCCCGGAGGGGAGGAAGCTGGGTGCCCGAGGGTGGCCCGGCGGGGCGCGGACCCGCCGCCACCTCCGCATCTTGGAGGGGCTCTGCAAGGTAAACGGAGAGTTGGCGGCCCCTGTGCGAGTCAGCGAGCATCTCCTCTGCTCCCGACATCGGAGGGGAAGCTGAGTGAGACACAAAAGGCCGGGTCCTGGGCCTGGGAGCTGGGCCTTCTCCCCCGTGCAGCTCCCTCTGCCTGGAAAACCCACCCGCGTCCTCGCCTGGCCTCCTCTCATCTCCAGGCTTTGCCCGCGGGAAACCCACCTGCTCCTCTCCCGCCCTGGGCTGCCCATCTCGTAGTTCCTGTTTCCCTCTGTCACACAGTAGTTGAGAGTAGTGCTTAATACTACAGAGCGCATAGCCTAGTTAGGTCCCATTACGGTAAGACCTCTCTGTGCCTTAGCCCCGCACCTGTAAAACGGGTATAATAGCAGGACCTACTTCGCCGGGACCTTGTAGGATTTCATGAGTTGGTGCATGTGAAGCGTTCAGCACAATGTCTGCCACTTAATAAGTGCTCAGTGAACGTTAGCTGTTCTCAGCCGTTAAGACAGGGTCTGGCATACAGTGCTGGACACTAAGTGCTTGTTGCCTAAATGAGTGCACGAAAGTGGAATGGGATATAGAGAGTGTTGTGAATAACATTAACCCTAAGATGGGAGTATGTGGATGATAAGGAAGGTTTCACTCTGGAAGTGAGCATTGTTGGGTCTGAAGTAGAAGGTATATCATTTTGCTAGGGCTGCCATAGCAAAATACAGGGTGGCTTAAACAACAGAAATCTATTTTCTCACAGTTCCGGAGATTAGAAATCTGAGATCCAGGTGTCCTTGGGTTTGGTTTCTTCTGAGGCCTCACTGCTTGGCTTGCAGATGGCCACCGGCCACCTTCTTTGTGCGTCCTCACATGGTCTTTCCCCTGTGCTCTCCCATCTCCAGTGTCTCTCCTAGTTTCCAAATTTCCTCATCAGTCAGATTGGATTGGGGCCCACCCTAATGGCCTCATTTTGACTACCTCTTAAAGGCCTGATTTCTAAATACAGTCACAATCTGAGGTACTGGGGGAATACAATTAAGCCCATAATACAATTCAGAAGGAATTCACTAGACTGGACAAGGAGGGAAATATTTTCCAAGAGAAGGGAGAGAATGGTCAAGAATTTTAAAAGCAGGGTGCTCAAGGTGTTCTGTTTAATTTATTTGTGCAAGGCACATATATGTACTTCAGCCTTGTTTATACCCTCCTACGTTGTTTTTTTTGTTTTGTTTTTTGTTTTTATTCATTTGCTCCCCCTGAAAACTCAAACAGGGTGAGCCCTCTCTTCATTCTTTGTCTGGCAAACTTATCTTTCAGGTTTCAGCACAGTTGTCTCTTGTTCCAGGAAGTTTTCCCCTTACCTCCTCTCCAAATTAATTTCTACTTCCTCTATTGAATAACTCTGGTACAGTGCTGTGCTTGTTTTTTCTCACTAGACTGATGCTTCATGAAGGCATGTTTGGCCATATCTGAGTTGTTCACCACTGTGTTCTCAGTGCCTGGCATTAAAGTTAAGTGAATGATGGAAAACTGAGACACAGAGCCTTTGGAGGGCAGGGAACATATGTTGTTCATTTTATCAGCATTCCATCCTCACAGCAATATCTTGTACATATTAAGCACACAATATCTGTTTAACTGGATTGGCCTTCCTAGCATGATAGAGTTGGTATAAAGCTAAGACAAGACTCCAGATTTGTTTGCTTAAAGTGCTTTTGTCGTTGGGGGTGAAGGGCTGGGAATAAGCCATTTGAAAAGTATGGTGGGCAAAGACTCCCTAGGATCTTTTAAGGCAAGCTTGGTATTGAGGTATATGAACTGTGGACCCTTGGAGAAGTAATCTATTAATGAATCCACTAAAAAACGTACCACAAATTCTATCCAGTGGTATTTGACCAGTTGGGAGAATCCCTAACCAAGCAAAGTTTTTTGCTCAAGGAGCCTTCTCTACAGGTTAAAATTCCATCCTGGCTCTTGTTCCCTTTAGAAGCACCTCTTCATTCATGCTGGTCTAAGCTTTTCCTTGGTATTTGTTTCCTGAGTTACACAGTGCCTGTCTGTGGAGTTACTTGGACAATCAGGCATAGGCATACTGGAAAGGCAACTAATCTGATCATGGGGAGGCCTTTGATCTGTTGCATATAATTCAGAGTAGTGGTTGTGAGTGTGGGCTGTGGAGTCAGATTCCCTAGGTTTGAATCCCAACTCTGACCCTTATTGCTTACCTATTATCATACTTATTAGCTGTGTGACTAGCCTCTCTGTACATGGTCAGGTTATCTATTGTTATGTGACAAATCACCCCCAAACTGAGTGGCTTAAAAACTATTTTATTTTATCTCACAATTTTGTGGGTCAGGAATTCAAGTAGGTGTCAACTGGGCAATTCTTTGGTTCCACATGGTGTCGATTGGGATCACTCAATGGCATTCAGCTAGAGGAGGGGCCACCCTGGAGAGTTCAGGATGGCTTCCCTGGAAAGGAGTGGCTGGAAGACTGGGCCCATCTGTGCCCTTCAGCCTCTCCGTGGGTACTCTCCAGTTGGGCATCTTACGGTTGGCTCAAGCCTCCCAGAGCTGGTGTTCCAAAAGATGGGATGTGGAAGCTGTCAACTCTTAAGACCTTGGCCCAGAAATGAGCATGGCTTTATAGCCTGCCTTTCATCGTGTTCTGCTGATTAAGACAGAGGCTAAGATTCAAGGGGAGGAGACCTAGACCCCACCACCCCATGGTAGGAATGTCAAAGAATTTGTGGCCATCTTTAATCCACCAGGTTCCTCATTGTTCTCATCTGTGAAATGTGGTTAATAGTATTATCTATTTTACATTTATTATGGGGATTAAATGAGTTAATAAATATGAAGGGATTAAGTAATACCTGGCATATAGGACACATACATATTTGTCATTATTACTATTACTAGGTACAGAATACATTATTATTTATAGTTGTTATTTATAGGACACATAAGAAATATAAAATACAAATTCTCTTTCCAGAACTTTTTATAACCTTATGGAGGGGGTACAGGGTTGGCATCATGAATTAATTTAGAGAACTATACAAAATAATTTGGAATAGGTGTAATTTTTATAGTAAAAGCAAATTGTGAAACAGCTCATAACTGTGTATCATCATAACTCTGGGGATTATTCCAAAGAATTTTTTCCTTTATCATTTCTGTAGAGCTAGAAAATGTCTAATTTCGATTCAGAATATTTGCTGCATTTTAACATTTAAGTCTGTGGAAATCGGTTTTGTGTTTTGTTTTTGATAACTTTTTTCCCCATGGGAGATAGCATCATAGCATAAGAGCGTGGACTCCAGGGTTTAGGGACCAGGATTCAAATCCTGCCTTTGGCATATAGCAATTTTATGGTCTTGGTCAAATTACTTAAACTCCCCATTTCTCAATTTCTTCTCTTATAAATGGTGATAATTGGGTTCTTGTATACTTGTTTGAATTAATGGATATAATATGCTTAGCACAGATCTGTAGTCAGTAAATGATAGCCAATAATAATAAAAACCCTAGAAGCCTTTTCAGGCAACCAGTGGGGCAGGGGTAGGTAACTGGTTACTTACTCATTTGGCTGTGCAGTAGCCTTGAGGATTCGGCACTGGGAACGATGCCTACCACCTATCATAATGCCTCTTTCTATATTCTTTTTGGAGGCAATATTATCCATCCTAGTGCTTCGGTATTGTTCTTTGTAGATGACATCATTCCTAGTCCCAGTTTTCTCTGAATCCCACCCTGATCTCAAACCAGGAGTCATGCCAATACCCCAGACTCTACATATCAGAAACTAAACTTTCCGTAAAGATGGGGGAATTGGAACAAGATATAGGTTTGAGGGGTGAGTTGATGGGGGATGAGGTTCAGAGATTCTAAGTTCAGGGAGCATACCTTTAAAGATGTTTAGCAGAGAGATGGAGATTTGGAACTGGTGGCTGAAGCTAAAGCTTCAAATTTATTAATAGTAGGAGTTGTCTATTTAGAACAGGTAAAAGCCAAGAATAAAAGTGATGTCAAGTGGAAGAAGAGAAGACTAAGGTGCTGCATCTTAAGGAGCGTAGACGTTCTCAGGGCTGAGGGGGAGGAGGTACAGCATAAGGGTGGAACAGGTTGAGGATGCAGGGTGAGAACCAGAAGAGTTGTGAAATAGGAGGAATTTCAGGGTGGGGGTTGGCAGACTGTCCTACTGTGCATTGCAGGAAAGCTAGCCAGGATGGTTGAAGATTGAGCAAAGGCATTGTGGGAAAGTCTGTTTCAGCACAGAAAATGGCAATAAGGTTGCAAGATGAAAATAGAGTTGTGAGAAAGTAGAGCATGTAGATTACTATTTTGAAAAGTGTGAAAGAGAGGCCTGTGATGAGTAAACGTATGTTATCCTGTTTTGCTTTGTTTGTAGGATGATTGTAGGAACCAGTGAGCTAGCAGAGGACTGAGTGAAGCAATGAAAGCTTCACTGATGCTACAGGGTCCTAGGGGAGGCAGGAAGGGACGTTTGCTGTGGAAAGGAGGAGGCCCTCTTCATCCTGGGAAGCTGAGGAAATGAGGAGCTGAGAAGTGAAAGGCACTCAGGTTATATCAAGTTGTACTGGGGCTGAACCTTCTTAGTGAAGTCAAAGTCACAGTCATTTTTATGGATGAGGGAGACAGATGTGGTGTGAACGAAGAGAGCAGGAAGGATTGAGAGTAGCCCTGTGGGGAATGGAGAGGGAAGGAGCCAAAAGACATCAATTAAAATATTACTAACCAGGATTAATGGCCCACGGAGATTAGCCAGCATGAATTTTAATGGTTGAGTATCTGCTGTGTGCCAGATAAAGATGAGTAATACGGTATAGCACAGTTGGAGACACCAGTAACAGAACACTGTGATAAGTTATCTTACAGAAATATGTTTGGGGTACTGTGAGATCCACAGGAGCGACCCCAAAGTCAGATTTGGGAGGAAGCTGTGGGGAGAAGAGAACTTGTTTAAGAATGGCAGGAAAGTAGGGGACAGCTCAGCTGAGCCTTGAGCTGGAAGGTGGGATGGTCAGTGTGAGTAAAGTATTCCTAGGACAGGAAGTATTAATAGAACCAAAGGCTTTTGGGGCAGAGTGCAAGGCAGAGGTCTACAGTCCACCTGCTCTAGAATCACCCAGATGCTTTTGATGCAGATACCCAGGCCCCACCCTAAACTGACAGAACAGAACTCTGGGGTGGTACCTAGGAATCTGCATTTTTAACAGGCTCCCCAGGTGATCCTCACAGATAACATTTACAGGACACTTGCATATGCCAGCTACCATTCCAAACATTTAGGTGAGTTACCACAATAACCTGTGAGATAGGGGGAGGAAGTAGGACACAGAGAAGGCATTTGCACAAAGTCGTAGCTAATGAGTCATATTGTAGGTTTGCACTGTCAAATATGGTGGCTATTTACATATAAATTAAATTAAAATTTCAGTGCCTCAGCCACATATCAAGTGCTCAGTGACCACACATCGTGGCTAATGGCTACTGTTTTGAGCAATGCAAATAGAGAACATTTCCATCGTGGCAGACAGTTCTGTTAAACAGCACTTGTCTAGATGCTTCAGAAACAGAGGGCTGTGTGTGGGTGCGTGAGAGAAACCAACTCTGATGGAGAATTACGACAGTGAAGCACAGATTAATCAGTAGGTTTTCAATGTCGTTAAGAATATCTGTTTTATCTGCATTCTTGCTATAGGTCTCTTGACTGGTTTAGCATGGACCCTGTTGCCACCCACAGCTGTCATCTCCTCCAGCAACTGCACGAGCAGCGTATTCAGGGCCTACTTTGTGACTGTATGTTGGTGGTGAAAGGAGTCTGCTTTAAAGCACATAAAAATGTTCTAGCAGCGTTCAGCCAGTATTTTAGGTATGTATTTTAGACTTCATTCTTCTAACTGTAGGGGGAAACGATCATCTGGTGTGAAAGTATTTTGGCCACGTTTTGTTTATTCCTTGGACTTCACTATCTTTATCATTTATAGCACATTGGATTTTGGGGACGTTTAAAAATTTTATTTTTATTTTTGCTTTTGTGTTGAGAGTAACCTGAAAGGAAAAGGGGCTCTTTACAAAAATGAATTTGGTATGATTGAAAGTATTTTGGTACTTTGCTTTTATTTTATTTTATTTTTTCTTGAATAGTAAACTTTATTGTTTTTTTTTTTTCCAGCATGTTATGAGGGTACAAATATTACGGTTACGTATATTGCCCATGCCCCTTCTTCATCCTCCAGGCAGAGCCTCAAGCATGACCATCCCCCAAACGTTGCACATCTCACTCATTGTTTGTATATACCCATCCCCTCCTCCCTCCCACCTACCCGACACCCCACAAATGTAATTCCTATGTCCACTTAGGTGTTGATCCGTTAATACCAATTTGCTGGTGAGTACATGTGGTGCTTGTTTTTCCATTCTTGAGATACTTCATTTAGTAGAACAGGTTCCAGCTGTATCCAGGAATATACAAGAGGTGCTATATCACAATTGTTTCTTAAAGCTGAGTAGTACTCCATGGTATACATATACCACATTTTACTAATCCACTCATGTATTGATGGGCACCTGGGTTGTTTCCACAACTTTGCAATTGTGAACTGTGCTGCTATAAACATTCGAGTGCAGGTATCTTTTTCATAGAGTGACTTTTGTTCTTTTGAGTAAATGCCCAGTAATGGGAATGCTGGATCAAATGGTAGATCTACTTGTATCGCTTTAAGATATCTCCATATTGCTTTCCACAGAGGCTGAACTAGTTTGCAGTCCCACCAGCAGTGTAGGAGTGTTCCTATCTCTCCGCATCCATGCCAACATTTATTGTTTGGGGACTTTTTGATGAAGGCTATTCTTACTGGAGATAAGTGATATCTCATTGCAGTTTTGATTTGCATTTCCCTGATGATTAGAGATGTTGAGCATTTCTGCATATGTTTCATGGCCATTATTCTGTCTTCTTTTGAAAAATTTCCATTCATGTCCTTTGCCCACTTTTTGATAGGGTTGTATGATTTTTCCTTGCTGATTTTCCTGAGGTCTAAATAGATTCTAGTTATCAGCCCTTTGTCGGATGTGTAGCTTGCGAAAATTTTCTCCCATTCTGTGGGCTGTTTGCTCTCGTAACAGTTTCTTTGTCTGTGCAGAAGCTTTTTAACTTGATCAGGTCCCATTTATTTATTTTGTTGCTGCTGTGATTGCCTTTGGAATCTTCTTCATAAATTCTTTGCCTAGGCCAATGTCTAGAAGAGTATTTCCAATGTTTTCCTCTAGAATTCTAATAGTTTCACACCTAAGGTTCAACTCTGTTACCCAGCGTGAGTTGATTTTTGTGAGAGGTGAAAGGTGTGGGTCCTGTTTCAGTCTTCTACATGTGGCTATCCAGTTTTCCCAGCACCATTTATTGAATGAGGATTCTTTTCCCCAGTGTATATTTTTGTCTGCTTTGTCAAAGATTAAGTTGGTTATATGAGGATGGTTTTATATCTGAGTTCTCAGTTCTGTTCCACTGGTCA